>JAJTUV010000751.1:600000-1200000 GCA_021653895.1 Mastomys natalensis
GAAATTTAAAAAGTAATCGGATTCTAGTACAAAAGCCTATACTCAACAAAACTGGAAAATCTGGATGAAATGGACAATTTTCTAGTCAGATACCAGGTACCAAAGTTAAATCAGGAGCAGATAAACCATTTAACAGTCTCATAACCCTGAAAGAAATATCAGTCATTAAAAGTCTCCCCACAAAAAAAAAAAAAAAAAAAAAAAAAAAAAAAAAAAAAAAAAAGGCCTGGAACAGATGATTTTAGTACAGAATTCTATCAGACCTTCAAAGAAGAACTAACACCAACTTTCTTCAGACCAATCTCGCTTATGAATATTGATGCAAAAATATTCAGTAAAATGCTAGCAAACTGAATCTAAGAACACATTAAAACAATAATCCACCATGATCAAGTAGGCTTTATCCTAGGAATACAGGGATCATTCAATATTTGGAAATCCATCAACATAATCCACTATATAAACAAAGTCAAAGAAAAAAACACACATGATCATCTCTCTAGATGCTAAGAAAGCATTTGACAAAATTCAACATCCCTTCATGGTAAAGGCCTGGAAAGATCAGAAATTCAAGGTCCATACCTAAACATAGTAAAAGCAATATATATCAAGCCAGTAGCCAACATCAAACTAAATGGAGACAAATTTGAAGCAACCCCACTAAAATTAGGGACTAGACAAGGTTGCTCATTCTCTCCCTACCAATTCAATATAGTACTGGAAGTTCTAGTCAGAGCAATTAGACAACAAAAGAAAGTAAAAGAGATACAAACAGGAAAGGAAGAAGTCAAAGTATCACTATTTGCAGATGATATGATAGTATACTTAAGTGGCCCAAAAGTATCCACCAGAGAACTCCTAAACCTGATAAACAACTTCAGCAAAGTGGCTGGATATGAAATTAATTCAAATAAATCAGTAGCCTTCCTCTACTCAAAAGATAAACAGGCTGAGAAAGAAATTAGGGAAATGACATCCTTCACCATAGTGACAAATAATATAAAATACCTGGGTGTGAATTTAGCCAAGCCAGTGAAAGACCTGTTTGACAAAAACTTCAAGTTTCTGAAGAAAGAAACTGAAGAAGATCTCAGAAGATGGAAAGATCTCCCATGCTCATAGACTGTCAGGATTAATATTGGAAAAATGGCCATCTTGCTGAAAGCAATTTACAGATTCAATAAAATCCCCATCAAAATTCCAACTCAATTCTTCATAGAAATAGAAAGAGCAATTTTCAGATCCATTTGGAATAACAAGAAACCCAGGATAGCTAAAACTATTCTCAACAACAAAAGAACTTCTAGGGAATAACCATCCCTGACCTAAAGCTGTAATACAGAGCAGTAGTGAAAAAAACTACAGTGTATTGGTACAGAGACAGGCCAATAGAATAGAATTGAAGACCCAGAAATAAACCCACACGCCTATGGTCACTTGATCTTTGACAAAGGAGCTAAAATTGTCCAGTGGAAAAAGGACAGCATTTTCAACAAATGGTGCTGGTTCTACTAGAGGACAACATGTAGAAGAATGCAAATTGATTCTTTATTATCTCTTTGTACAAAACTCAAGTCTAAGTGGATAAAGGACCTTCACATATAACCAGATACCCTGAAACTATTAGAAGAGAAGGTTGGGAAGAGCCACGAATGCTTGGGAACGGGGAAAAGTTCCCAAACAGACCACCAATGGCTTATGCTCTAAGATCAAGAATTGACAAATGGGACCTCATAAAATTTCAAAGCTTCTGTAAAGCAAAGGACACTGTCAATAGGATAAAATGGCAACCAACAGATTGAAAAGATCTTTAGCAATCCTACATCTGATAGAGAGTTAATATTCAATATATACAAAGAACTCAAGAAATAAGTCTCCTGACAAGCAAATAACCCTATTAAAAATTGGAGTATAGAGCTAAATGAAGAATTCTCAACTGAGGAAACTCGGATGACTGAGAAGTACCTAAAGAAATGTTCAACATCCTTAGTCATCAGGGAAATGCAAATCAAAACAACCCTGATATTCCACCTCACACCAGTCAGGATGACTAAGATCAAAAACTCAGGTTATAGAAGATGCTGGCGAGGATGTGGAGAAATAGGAACACTCCTCAATTGTGGATGGGATTGCAAGATGGTGCAACCACTCTGGAAATCAGTCTGGTGGTTTCTCAGAAAATTAGACATAACACTACTGGAGGACCCAGCTATACCACTCCTGGGCATATACCCAGAAGATGCTCCAACATACAACAAGGACACATGCTACCTTATGTTCATAGCAGCCTTATTTATAATAGCCCGAAGCTGGAAAGAACCCAGATGTCCTTCAACAGAGGAATGGATACAAAAAATGTGGTACATTTACATAATGGACTACTACTCAGCTATTAAAAACAATGAATTCATGACATTCTTAGGCAAATGGATGGAAAATATCATCCTGAGTGAGGTAACCCAATCACAAAAGAACACACATGATATGTACTCAGTGCTAAGTAGATATTAGCCCAAAAGCTGGCAATACCCAAGATACAACTCAGAGATCACATGAAGCTCATGAAGAAGGAAGACCAAGGTGTGGGAGCTTCTGTCTTTCTTACAAAGAGTAACAAAATACTCTTAGGAGCAAATATAGAGACAAAGTATGGGACAGAAACTGAAGGAGGGGTCCTCTGGAGACTGCTCCACCTGGGTATCCATCCCTTGTGCAATCACTAAAGGCAGATGCTTATGTGGATGCCAGGAAGTGCATGCTGACAGGAACCTGACATAGCTGTTCCTTAGAGGTCTGCCAGAGCCTGTCATATACAGAGGTAGAGGGTCACAGCTAATGATTGAGCTGATTATGGGGCTCCCAATGGAGAAGTTAGAGAGAAGACTGAAGGTTCTGAAGGGGTTTGCAGCCCCATGGGGAGTGCAACAATACCAACCAACCAGAGCTCCATGGTCTAAACTATCAGCTTGGAAGCACATAGGGAGGGACCCATGGCTCCAGCTACATATGTAGGGGAGGATGGCCTTGTTGGACATAGGTGGGAGAGGAAGTCCTTGGTCCCACGAAGGCTGGATGCCCCAGTTGGGAAAATTCGAGGGCTGGAAGGTAGTAGTGGGTCGGTAGGTGTGGGCACATTCACATAGAAGCAGGAGTAGAGGCGATGGGATATGGCATTTCTGGGTGGGGAAAAATTGGGAAAGGGGATAACTTCTGAAATGTAAATAAAATAACCAATAAAAAATTAATTAAAAAAATAAAAAATAAAATTAATTATTTAAACCAACTAGTTGTTAAAAAGGAGAAGTATTACCTGTATTTCTATTATTTTGATTTTAAATAAAGCCACTGTAGCAATGGGGAAACACTATATTGTATTAGTTCTTGGCTTGAAGCACATAAAGCACACTGATATGAGATAAACACAACATGATCAGATGCTGATAACTGTTACCACAGCTAACATTTGGATAGTTACATATACTATGACAATAATAATCAGTTGATAGAAGGTCTCACAAAAACCAATGAGATACCTTTGTGTGTTCAGTCTGGATTCGTTTTTACTATATATTAACTTTATCTAAAAAGCAGCACTTTTGTAATTTATTATTACAGAATATAGGAATTCCCAAAGGATAGTTTCAACAGAACCATGCTTGAAAGATAAATTAGACATCTTTATTTTACATTTAGTTTACAGATGGGAAACAAGAGCAACTCAAGGCAATATAACCACAGCAGTCAAACTTTCCCATGTACTTTGAGGTACAAACTTCTTCATGTAGCTTGCAGTACAGATATCTTGAAAGCCCCACCCCTTTCTCACATTTTACATGGGTATTTCTGCAGGATTTGCAGCTCCTTTAAAGCCTGGCTAGCAGATCATATTTAGACTTCTGAAAATAACTCCCAAGCAGTTTTCTCCTTTAGAGAAATGTTGTGGAAAATTATAAACAAGACAATAGTTTTGGGTAAAATGAGAAAATATTACTTAACCTTATTTATCTTTGGAATATGGCTTTAAAGACTTAACCAGCATTGTTGAATTACAAATGATGCCATGAATATGTCCTACCCCCGTGATGGCTTTTCAGGGAAAGGTTTAGAGAGGTAAAAGTCTGTGATCTGTGATCATGATGATCATAAAAGTTTAGCTAAATAGAGGACATTACTCTATAGAGGAAACTATATAGACTGCAACTCTACCTCCCATTGTTACTTCTGGAAAGAAATGTCATATTTCCAGAAAGGGGAAAGGGAGAGAGAGGAGAGGAGCAAAGAGAGGAAGAGGTTGAGAGAACAGTTCATCACCTGACACAATGAGCACATTTTAGAAAAATTACTTAGGTTTATTTTTTATATCAAAGACTTGTAACATGTGTAGAACTTATCCAAGAAAATGGGTGAAGCTTTTATGTTTTCCTTTGGCTTTATTTTCGATGTTGTTTATTTTTGATATAGGATGTATAAAAGTTTGCCAACACACATATTATATATGCTGAGAAGGCATTGTTTAATGCATAAGGTCTAAAATTTTCCAAATATAATAAAACCATTCATCTGTATATCTAAGATTAATGAGGGCCACTTGAATCAGCGCAAACACATGCACATGTAATACATCAAAACGTTGAAAGCCAAGTACAGACAGAATCTTCAAAGCATCAAGAAAAATGTGATTGATTACAGACAGTCTTCAATGATACTGACACTAGAGCTGAAGTACAGAATGTAACAGGACGGCAAGCAAAAGGATCTGAACAAAATGGCATTTCCAGTCCCAGAATCCTAAATCCTGACAAAACTACTCTTTAAAATCTGGAGATAAATTGAAACATTCTTAGATGATCACAAATCCTTAGAATTAAAAATGAAAAGAAATTAGTAGGTATTAGATCACCTTTAGAAAACATAACAACATAATTGAACAAACAGGTAAATAGAATTTTTAAATGACGCTGTTAATTGTAACATTACAGGTTAAAAAAGAAGGAAGGATCAAGTTGATAATGTTTATTTCCTTTTATTAAAAACAATTACATAAAACAATAGTTTTAGTAAAGTATTATTAATGACTCAAACCGTAGTCCAAGAATGAAGTCATGGGAGGGGAATTCTGCGTGCTTGTGAGTGAAAAATAAAAAATAAAAAAATAAAAAAGACGAGAGTTTTGTGACTTCAGTTTCTTCAAAGATGTATAATTGTTCTTGGAATGTGTTTTCCTGGGCCTCCTAGGTATAGTAGGTAGGAGTGAATTCACTTTGGATTATTCATTACAGGTGGCTATGGTAAGTAGGATTTTTGTTGTTGTTTGGAGTTTCTGTTTGTTTTATGATTTTGTTTTTGTCTCCCATATGCAGCTTGTCTTTGTGATTGTACACTTCACATAGGTGATTCTACTTATCCCTCAAAGGATACATTGTCAGATACTCTCAATAAAATTGGCTATTGCTTGAAACTTTAGTCTACATTTGTTTTAAGCTCTGATCTCCCAGGTTCATGCTACCAACTAGAGTGGTAAACAAATCAACAGAGAGTATATCAAAATATAACACTGTTGAGGGGTAAATCCATGCAGTACTACTTTTTAAAAATATACTATCAATTTTAATGAGTAATTTATTTTAGTATATATTAATTAAAGATATGCACTTTGGCTATCAGAATACCATTAAAGAAAGTAACTCAAAGACATACAGTAAAAGAAACATCAGAGCATTAAAAAATCAGATATAAAAATATGACAGATGTAGAAATGCCACAGCTTAAGAGATGGCTGAGCAGTTAAAAAATTCTTAATGCTTTTGCAGAGGACCCAAGTTTAATTCCCAACATCACTGCTGGGCAGCTCACTGCCTATATCTCCAACCCCAGAGAATACAATGCTCGTCTTCCTTTTCCAGGGAGAGACATACATGTGACATACATTAACATGCACACACACATATACAAACAAATACAAATAATAAAGTAATTTCTTTTCTTAAATATGACAATTTGACTACATCAGTATTTGAGCATATAAACATTGACAAAAACTTTACTATCCTGGTGTTGACAGTATCACAAAAAACTTTTCATGTTATTCTGAATACATTATAATGAATACATTCATTATAACTTAACATACTAACATGTTATTTTTAACATTCTTTGTCTCATTTATATTTGAAGTAGAAGGGAGAGAGAATTGTTTCCAACATGTAACTATTTTACACAGGTACAATGAAATATGTTCATTGATTTATGCAATATGTTACATTATGTTAAACTTACAGAACATTTTTTTAAATTGGATATTACAATTATTCAACTAGTCTTTCTCTCTCTCTCTCTCTCTCTCTCTCTCTCTCTCTCTCTCTCTCTGTGTGTGTGTGTGTGTGTGTGTGTGTGTGTGTATGTAATTACAGGTGTGTGGATCTCTGTGTTGTGGTGCTTAGAAGCCGAGGACAACTTGTGTGAGTTGGTGCTCTCCATCCACCCTTGTGTTTGAGAACTAAACTCATGTTATCAGGCATAGCAGAAAGCACCCATAACTGCTGTGGCATTTCATTCCTCACCAGAACACTTTAAAATATTTTCTCATATTTTAGTCAAGAATTAAAGGCTAAAATTTCATGTAGAGATCTAGAGAAGTATCCGTAATACATAACACAGAACTTATCTTTTCTGCATGACTACATTTAGTCACCAGAAAAGGATTTAAAGAATTATTTAAACAAATGTATTAATAAGCTAAGATGATATAATTTTAAAGTCCCATTGAAACTATTTGGGCTTTTGGTATGTGAAACACTGTTTGAACGGTTTTTTCTTTGAGCATTCTCATCAAATGGGGAATTGCATGATGTTTGTTTTCATTTAAGGGAACAAAATGGAAAAACCTTCTCAGAATCTGTTTCAATTGCTTTGAAAACAAATAAATAAAAAAATCCTTTCTTAGTAGTTGCTTTCTTATGGCTTTGAGTCAATTGCACCCTGTTACGTTTTCCTCCTTTATCTATTTTCAAGGTAGATTTAATGGCTTTTGGGGAAAATTCTAATTTACATCTTCCTTTTGAAAGACATTTTCTCTGTATTTTCTTATCTTACTCTCCAAAGTCTTATTTCAGTCTTTCATGTGGAGGAATTAATATTTTATGTGATGAATATTTCTCTGATATTTTTCTCCTTTAAACAGGTCATGTTTAATGATCTGATTCCCAAAATGATATGTCCCCACTGCAGTTCCAGCTCTGAGGAAAGTTTCACTGTACACAGAGAGCCATCATAGCCTTGCGCAAGAATTATAAATTGCCTTACCTACACAATTTAGAGGGAGGAAAGCCTTTGTGGTAAGAAAAAAATTTTGATAAAGTATAATTTTGATGTAAGCACTTTGAATAAATAAATTAAAAGTTAAATGAGTAACATAATTAATTATGATATTTTGAATACATGACATATATTCATGTGTTCAGTACTTCCTAATTTCAAAAATTATTCTTGAGCTATCAGTATCCAAAGTATCTTCTTAATGTATTACAGAAAACAAAAGCTAATGTTAATTGAGCACCGAGCATGTGAACCAAGCACTATTGCAGACATTCCAATATTGTCAGCTTATTTCATACTTAGGACAACTGAATACGTAATCATTATTATTGCTATATTTTAATGTAGAGGCTTCTGAGAGAAGCAGAGTTTAACTAACCTGCTGGAGGATTTCAAGTCAAGTATTTGATAGTGTGGCCTGGAATTTTAACCTCTGTAACTAGTATCAGTAACAAAAAGTTACAAATGAAATGATTCAAATAACATTAATGATAGTGAATAATTTTTCTGGTATATAAATGTTTTTTAAAATGACAAAATTTGCTCAAAGATATATACATTTTCTTGTAACTGTTTGCCTGGGGAGGTTCTTTCAATGATTAAAATTATATTATTACAAAATATATTTAACTTGTAGATGAGATTTCAAAATAGAGGGTGATAGGCATAGTCTTGAAGATATTTACCAAACCTAGATACAAAGTATCCAAACCTGGATACAAAGTATCCAAACCCAGATACAAAGTATCCAAACCCAGATACAAATTATCCAGCCCCAAATTCACAGTGTGAGCTTGGACACAAAGTGTCCAAACTTAGATAAAAAGTATACAAAACTGGATGCAAAGTATCCAAATCCAGATACAAAGTATCCAACTCTCTGTTTCTAGATGTTTCTCAGGGATTCACTGAAATATCAGAATCTTAATGTCAAAAGAATCAGCCTTTCAAAACTCATCGAAAAAATTTGATAATGTTGACTATCATATTACTGTGAAAAAATTAAAATTATACTTCCATCAAAAATCTACCAATGATTCAAGTTGAATGAGAATCTTCTATGTTTAACACAATGTATATGAACATATCTAATTTTCCTTGAAGTTGCCTTTTACAAAGTAAATCAATAATAGGCCAGTGGCCTAGGGGAAAACCAAACATTGTTGTTTGGCTAAAGGAACATTGCAGTGAACTTATTTCTAATGACCTTCTATTAGATCTATATATCAGTGCCTAACTTAGAAATTATCAAAGATGCTTCCTCTTGCAGAAGACGGGGACTAGAGACCTACAACGTGAGGACAATGTGAGACTTTGGAATACTCAGTCATAAATGGGATATCTTTGTCAAATCCCTCTCCTCAGAACTAAGGAAACTTCATAGAAGAGGAGGCAAAAAGGATTTCAAGAGCCAGAGGAGATGGAGCACATTAAGGATTCAGTGTCTTTTATACACACCAGGACTAATGCATATGAGACTTTTCAGAGACTGTGGCAGAATGCAAAGGGCCTGTACAGGTTCAAGTCTAACATGAGCCCAGTGCTGAGAGAGGGAACCAATTAAGAAGCTATTTCCAGTTGACAACCACTCACAAAGGAAAAATCCGTTTTCTCCATTGGATTCTCAGTACTTAATGGTAGGCCCATGCACAGTAGTATATGGGCAACACAAAGCAAACTCAATGTTATTTTTGTTTCCTATTGCATTAGGCATTTTTTTTTATCTTATTGGACAATTGATTGTCTAGTAAGGTTTCTAATTTTGTGTTCTTATCGGTTTTAGTTGTTGGTGTGTATATGTGGGTGTGTGCCCATGTTTCTTTCTTGTGCTTTTCCTTTCATTTTTCTTTTAAAACATGTTTTACTTGCCTGCTTGTTTTCTAAAGAGAGAAAGAGAGAAGAGAGAAAGAGAGAAAGAAGGTTTGGTGTTGGATGAATGAGGAGAATTTGGGGATTAAAACAGTAGTAAGTTTTCATTCTACTTATCTTAGTAAACATTGAGAAATCTTTCCTGTACTTTGATACTATGCATCTTTTACTGCCAGGAATCACTCTATGTGTTATAAAATAATATTGCCTCAGTTACTTTTAATGTGACATATCTAGTGCTATCTTCTTGTTCTATACAAATAAAGATAATTCAATCAGTTTTTCCAAAATTATACTATGATATATGGCAGACAAGGGACAAAACTATACTTTTAAATCCAATGCCTATGACTGTGACCACTGCTTTTAATTGAACAGCCTTTGTGTTCTCTCTCTCTCTCCCCACCCCCGGCTCCCTCTCATATCTGCTAAATGGCTTTATGTCTCTAGCAATTGCTAATGGGATATAATAAAATTTTACCACTTTTATGTTAGCTTTTAAATCTTACAAAGCCCACACTTTTAGGCCTGTCTATTTCTAAAGTTTTTGAGGTTGTAAAAATAAATACCTGTCCAATCCATGCCACTAAACTCAATATGGAAAACATTGCATTAGTCAATGGAATCATCCATAAGAATAATTACATACCAGAATGTTGACTTTTCATTGGCCTATGAAAATCTATCTGCTGAACCTGAGATTTGAGGGCCTTAAAGAATAGAGTGAACTACAGTCTAATATTCTAGACTATGTTAGTTCAGTTTCAGTGTGCTTTTGTACACCAATGTAACAAAGAAAGTATTATCCAAGGAAGGTTGTTTGAAGTGTAGAAAAACATGTAAATAAAAGCTAGTAAGCACATACTAAATATTAACAGAGCAGCTCTTTCCCAAAACCTTCTCAGGACTGACCCATTTAAACACAAGTGCCTGGCATGTTTCCTAGATTATATCAGGGTAAGCAAGGAAGAAGGCAGCACTCAGCATATCCTTTCACCAGGTTGGGTTCTATAGCTATGGGGTGACATCCAACAAGAATAAACATGTATGTATAATGCAAATATTTGTCACAGGAGGGATGAAATCATGTCTAAGAACAATCCAGAGAAGAAAATGCACCTGAGGTAAAAGGCCCTCGGCCTTTTTCTCCTGGAGCCTCTGTCACAGTTCCCTAAAGCAACAATCACCATCCATCATTCCTTTGATCATGTTCTGACACTGGAGTTAGTAGATAGTGATAGTACTCTAGATGATGATATGAAGCAGGTTTGAATTATTTATTAAAGTGTACTCCTGAATTAGCATAAATATTTGCATAGTCTGTTTGTATGTTTTATACTCTGAAATATTTCAGTGATTATCTTTCTTTAACTCTTTAAGGAAGTCAAAGTAGATAGTAGAAAAATGATTTTTATTTATAAACAAATATTATATACTTTAAATTTGCAGTAACTTTGTAAAGTGAAGGATATATTCAACTGTCTATCATAATCATTTTAATAATATGTACAAATGACATCCTCTCATGGTGTGCACCATTAATATATGCAGTTTTTTCAACCATATTTTAAAGAAGTTTTAAGTACACAACATTTAATACCTTCTATTAAGCTTTGCTGAGTATGGAAATACTAGCCATCATGTATAAATATTCTTGCATTTTACATTCATTGTAGATTCCAGTAGACATTGCAGACACACCACATAAAGACACCAATCCTGCCTTGAAAGCACTAAATACAAAATAATGTTTCCAGCTATTAAGTGTTGGGATTGGCCTAATAAAATATTAACAAAAAATGACTAAACAGAGACAAAGTGGGTTATAAACTGTTACTATGAAGCTGTGATCTACCAATGCTATTATATTTCACTACCATCAATCTTTATTCATGCTCATTATCAATAGTCTTGAGTTACATAAGAAGCCTCACATTTTGCCCTATTTTAAATAAATATAAAAGAACATTCATAGAATACAGTGGTGACTGACGACTAATACCATTAAGAAAATAATTCCCATGTGTCACTTTCTCACACTGCAGAGAAGATAAAACGGTATCTACTCTGCTTGCTGCTATGGGTTCTTCCTACCTTTGTGATAAGTATGAGAAAAGCAATCACATTCTGCTCACTGCCTCCTTCCTGATCACTCCCTCCCACAATCTTTCCCCTACCTCCCTTCTACTCTGAGTGGGTAGGGGCCTCTAGAGTATCCTCCCTACAAGCATTTCAAGTCCCTGAAAGGCTAGGTGCTTTGTTTTCCACTGAGGCCAGACAAGGCAGTCCAGCTAGAACATATCCCAACAGCTTTTGTTTGTTTGTTTATTTGTTTTCACCAGCTGTTCAGGAAAGACCCACATGAAGATCAAACTTCACATCTACTACATATATGCAGGATGCATAGGTCCAGTCTGTCTATGTCTTTTGGTTGGTGACTCAGTGTCTGAGAGCCACAAGGGTTTAGTTAGTTGACTTTGTTCATTTTCCTGTGGAGTTCCTATCCCCTTCAGGGTCCATACTCCTTCCTTCTTTTCTTCCTTAAGAGTCCACAATGTCCATCCACTGTTTGGCTATGGGTGTCCGCATCTGTTTGAGTCAGCTGTTGGAGGGAAGCCTCTCAGAGGATAGCCATGCTAGGCTCCTATCTGCAAGCATAACAAAGTATTATCAATAATGTCAGGGATTAGTGCTTGCCCATGGAATGGGTCTCAAGTTGGGCCAGTTATTAGTTGACCATTCCCTCAGTCTCTCCTCCAAGCCCTTTGCCAACACTTCTTGTACACAGGATACCTTTTGGGTTGAAAGTTTTATGGGTGGATTGGTGTCTCTATCACTCTACTGAGGTTGCTGACTGACTGCATGAGGAAGTCTCTTCAAATTCCATATCCCCAATATTGTGAGTCATAGATAAGGTCACCCCCACTTATCCCAAGTCTCCGTCTCATCTTGGAGATGCTCTATACTTGCCCCCACCTCCTGTAAGTTTCAGATTTTCATTTATTCTCATGGACATCTGGCCATCTCTTTTGTCCCTCCCTACCCCTGATCCTAAATCCCCCTTTCTCTTCCCTCCAAGTTCCCTCCTCCATCTCTTATGACTATTTTATTCCCCCTTCTAAGTGAGGTTCAAACATCCTCCCTTTTTCTTCTTTAGCTTATTTGGGTCTGTGGAATATAGCATAAGTATCCTGTATTATACACTTATAAGTGAGTATATACCATGCATGTTTTGTGGGACTGGGTTATCTCATTCAGGATGATATTTTCAAGTTCCATCTATTTGCCTATAAAATTCATGATGTCTTTGTTTTCAATAGTTTAATAGTACACCAATGTGTAGATGTACCACATTTTCTTTATCCATTCTTTAGTGGAGGGACATCTAGGTTGTTTCCAGTTTCTGGCTATTATGAATAAAACTTTTATGAACATAGTTGTCTTTGTGGGATGGTGGAGCATCTTTTAGGTATATGCCCAGGAGGAGTATAGCTGGGCCTTGAGGTAGAACTATTCCTAGTTTTCTGAAAAAGCACCAAGTTGATTTCCATAGCTGTTTACAAGTTTCCACTCCCACCAGCAATGAAGGAGTGTTCCCCTTGCTCCATGTCCTTGCCAGCATGTGCTACCTCTTAAGGTTTTTATCTTAGCCATTCTGATGGGATTAAGATGGAACCTCAGAGTTGTTTTGCTTTGAATTTCCCTGATGACTAAGATTTTAAACAGTACTTTAAGTACTTCTTCGCTATTTGAGATTCTCTGTTGAGAATTTTCTGCTTAGCTCTGTACCTCATTTTTAAAATAGGACTATTTGGATTGTTGGTGTCTAACTTCTTGAGTTCTTTGTAAATTTTGGAATTAGCCCTCTTTCAGGTAGATGTAGGGTTGGTGAAGATCCTTTTCCAATCTGTCAGCTGCTAGTTTGTCCTATTAACAGTGTCCTTTGCCTTACAGAATCTTTGTATTTCATGAAGTCCCATTTATCAGTAGTTGATCTTAGAGCCTGAGCCATTGGTATTCTGTTCAGGAAATTGTCTCCTTTACCAATTTGTTCAAGAATATTTCCTACTTTCTTTTCTATGAGAAAACTTGAGGACATTCTAGTTGTGTTTTCCTGAGTTAGATTTACTCAGGGATAAGTTGGTAATTCATTCTTCTCACTTACACTTAACAGGGATTAAGAGATGTGATAGGTCTGCTGGGATTTATGAGGATGTACAGTTAAATGCTAACAAGGCCTTTATTTATAAATAAACTTATTCTCAAGTAGTCCAGATGTATAAACTCTCTTGGGTAAAACATAGTAAATTTTATTGCAGAAAAGAATATTAATCAATATGTTTTGAAGCTGTAGAAATAATTGATAACTGTTTTAAATACAATACTACTAAAACGAAATTCCACACTTTTATGTAAGTAAAGCACTTTAAAAAAAAAAGACAAAACAATATTTTCATTGGATTATGCCCCACTCCTGCTGTTATTTATAAAGGACTGGGTCATCATTTTCATGTCAAATGGTTTAATCAGAGCCAAGTATTTAAAGGAATGGAATCAACCTGGTTTCTGTAATGCAACAGCTCCCCCATCTTACAGACTAAAGAATACAAACTGAAATTCTTCTTTAGAAAAATAATATTAATAACATCTACATGATCCTTTTGCTTATTTTCTCTTGGGAACATAAAAGAAAAAAAGAAAAAAACACAGCAGATGCATGCATTCTCAAAATATCCATTTCTTGTTTATGATCTCATGAGAACGTGTGAATTACTGTACAGCATTGAAACTGAGCACTGGGACTGGGAGGTTGAAATTCATTTGTAGTGATGAATAAATGTTGTGGATGTGACGCTTATGAACATATTCTGCAAGACTAAGATTTGCACTTATCAGCCAGTGTACTTCAAAGCCAGACGTTTCTACGTGTATTCTCTTCAAAGTTTCTTATATCTTGATCACATAAAAAGAAGACCCCATTTTCATTATAGAATTAGTTTCACTAAATATTTAAACAAACATTTGCTCTCATTTCAGACCTGCCCAGAAACTGGTAAGTATAAAAAAGTATCATTCAGTTCTCCCTTCCCTGTAAGCAGACACTACTTAAGTAACAACCATCTGAAGGCCGATTATGCTGGTTAGTCAAGGTGAACACTTTCCCTGAAAATTAAACCACAGTATATAGAATATTTTTGACATCATCAGAAAACAATTCATAAGTTAAAATTCCTCAGTCTTGAAAGTTCCATTGGCCCGAATAGTGCAGTTCTACAATACCTTCTGGTATAAAGAAATATGAAATATATGACAACAAAGAGAAAAAATTCTGCCACATATCACATCATAATAAGAAAATATTATAGGAACATAAGTGTATCTTATAGTTTATATAAATAATTATTTAACAGGAGAAATTAAGAGCTTTTCTTTTTTATTTAATAGTTTTCCTTTTATTGAAAGTAAAATTTTTATATGTCCTTTCATATGTCATATTTACAGTTTCCTTTTCCTCTTACTCCCCGCAGGATGAAGCAAGCAAACAAACAGGACAGGAGCCCAAGAAAAGGAACATGGAACACATGTAGATAACAGCAACCTATATGTTCACACACTCAAGAATCCCATAAAAGCAATAACTAGAAGCCATAATATATATATATATATATATATAAATATATATATATATATATAAGCACTTGTAGGTGGGAGAGAGAGACAGAGAGAAAATGAGAGGGAGAGTGAAAATAAAATAAATAAAATAAAATAAAATAAAAAAGAGAGGGATAGAGGAAAAGAGAGAGGGGAGAGGGAGAAAATAAAATAAATAAAATAAAATAAAGCTAAAGAGATGGCTCAGTGGTTAAGAGCACTGACTGCTCTTCCAAAGGTCCTTAGTTCAATTCTCACCACTACATGATGGTTGACAACCAACTGTAATGGGATCCAATGCCCTATTTTGGTATGTCTGAAGACAGCTACAGTGTACTCACATAAATAATAAATAAATAAATCATATATATATATATATATATATATATATAAAATATATATATATATATATATGGAAGACAAAGAAACCAGAAACTCTGACATGACATGCATGAAGAGATAAAGAACCTCCAATAATGCCACTGAGTTCTTTCTGTTGGCCATCTAGCTCTGGGCATGTAACCTACCTTTATGATTAGTTTATTTCCCCAGAGAGATTTCCGTTAGACAAAACTAAAGTTTCATTTGCAAGTGATGGGAGTTAGCTCCAAGCTTAGAAGTGATAGCATGTGCCCAGCTCCTTTAGTTCTAGAACCTTGTGTGGTACAGACCTGTGCAGGCTCATGTATGCTGCTGTCTCGTCTCTATGTGTGAATGTGTGTTTCAATCCTGTCGATTTAAATGTCCATTTTTGTTTGTTTGTTTGTTTGTTGTTTTTGGTGGCTTCAATTTGCTCTGGCAGTTATACTCTTGCTGTCCTCTTTATCACAGGCTTCCCTCAGACCTGCTGGGAAGGATTTGATGGAGACATATCTTTTAGTCTTGAGTGTTCCAATGTATCTCGTTTTCTGTACAATGTCTGGCTGTGGGTCTCTGTATTTATTCTCTTGTGCTATAGGAGGAAGCTTCTCTGATCATGGTGAGCAAGAAATGATCTATGAGTATATCAGAGTGTTGTTAGAGTTCAATTTTTTTGCTTTTTTATTTTTTTAAATAAGGTGTAGTATTTGGAAAGACCTAGACTTTAGCTCTTTCAGCTATCTAGTCTCAGATTCTTGGTCACCCAAGTCTTATATAGGGGTCCCATCTTATAACATTGGGCATTAAGTCAAATTAGATAGTGACTGGTTCCTCCCACAAATGTTATGCCAAAATTGTACTAGCATATCTTATAGACAGACTACCATTGTAGGAAAAAGGGTTTGTGTATGGATCAGTGTTTACATTTCTCCTTCGCAGAGCACTTCTCTGTACCAAAGATACTAGTGCAAACTCTATGAAAACTCTGTGTAGGCACCAACTCAACTTCTCCACATTCAAGGAGTTATGTTGCCTTTAGCAATGGAGCCTTCACATCAGTTTGAGGAGAGAGGTGTCATAGATCAGCCTCAGTTTGGAGAGGGATTCTGACAAAGTGGTTTCTCAGAGTGGTGAAAAGAACAACTTGAAGTCAAATCGTGGGTCCAAACTGATAACCTGTGTTCTACTCAATAGCACTTTTCCAGTCTGCTTCTCTCTATGTTCTGCTTTCTCTCTGGAGATTTCGCTGTCTATATCTTGCTTACTTGCTATTCTACTGATCCAATATTCTGCTTGCTTGTTATTCTAAGAGATCTCTCTGTCCATGTCCTGATTGCTTGGGTCATTTATCTCTTTTCATCCTAAAAATTTCTCTGGGTAGCTCATCTCCTGCAGAACACAGGTCTGGCCTTTCATTTTACATATCATTCTAGTCATTTACTCCAGGTTTTCCTTTGATTATCTTACGAATCAGCATTTCATGACCCCAGCTCTTTGATTCTTAGGAGTCAGAAAGCATATTTTTTTTTTAACATTGCTAAAGAATCTAGAGATCTGTCAGCTGTTGTTAAACACAGACTACAAGCTAGTTGGGTGGGACCTTGCCCTGAAATTACCATTTTCAACATGCCTGGACCTAACCTTGCCATGTCCCAGACTGACCTGGAGCTCAGGAAGTTATCTGCCTTTGTAAACATAAACAAAACTCTTAGCTGGATGGAATCTCCTGCAGTTACCACTCCCTAAATCTCTTTACCTCCTTCCTTAGTAATTTTCTAACACGTTGGCTCACAGGTAGCTGCTTTTGTTCTGTTACATTCAGGAAGCCCCTCATATAATTCATATTGCATTCTTATTTTTGCATAGTAGAGAAATTATATATGTATTTAGAGCTCTTTTCCAGAGACTCAAGGACTGTCCCGGAGGACCCAGTGTTTATCATTTTGCTGAGACATAGCCACACCCTCAACTCCTGTACTCCTGTTGTTTCTAACATTCATGGAGTCATTAATACTAATAGGAAGAACCTTCTTTGAAAGGAAAGAGTCCTCCACTGCACGAGCGTGCACACACATAGGCCACACACACACACACACACACACACAACCTCAGACCTCCTGTGTTCTGCAGGGTATGGGCTATCCAGAGAAGTTTTTAGGAAATAGATAAGATAGATAGATAGATAGATAGATAGATAGATAGATAGATGATAGATAATAGATAGATAGAATAGATAGATAGATAGATAGATAGATATAGAAGAACAAAGACTTCTACTATATTCGGATTTCCTACTACTTCTCAATTGGCCCTTGAGTTTACTGTCTCTCCCCATATTTGTTTCACTTGTTCCCTCCTTTCCCCCTCTCCTGATGCTCCCATTCCAGCTCCATTCCAACAATTTATGATTTTATATTCTATTTCCTTTTCCTCTCAATATCTATCTGCCACCCCCCCTCCAATTCCCTTATTCTATAGCTAATCTGTGTGGTTCTACGGAGTATAATTTGGTTGTCATTGACTTAACAACTAAAAAGCAATTACATAGTACTGGGGCTGGATTACCTCACTCTGGATTATTTTTTTTTTAACTTTTGTCATTTCATCTATTAAACTGTTAATTTCATGATTTCATATTTTAATGGCTTAGTAATATTAATTTTGCATAAGTGCACTACATTTTATCTGTTCATATGTTGAGGGGCATCTAGGTTGTTTACAGTTTGTAGTTATTATGACTACAGCAGTAATAAATGTGGTTGAGCAAGTATTTCTATGATAAAACGAAGCATCTTGGTTGTAGTCACAAGAGTGGTATAGCTAGAACTCGAGGTCAATTGATTTTCGTCTTCCCAGGAACTGCCACACTCATTTCCACAGTGGTTGTACAATTTTTCAGTCCCACAACAATGCCTGAGTATTCCCCTTACTAGAGATTAGCTATCATATGTTTTATTGATCTTAGCCATTCTGATGGATGTAGAAGAAATCTCAAAGTAGTTTTGATTTATACTTTGTTAATGACTAAAGGTGTTAAACATTTTTTTAGTGTTTCTCAGCCATTTATAGTGTAATTCTGAAACCTAGAACAAATGAGAATTTCAAATCACTTAAATTATTTATCTTATTTTAATTTACATATTATTTTGTGTATATGTATGAGAACTACTATGATAATTTGTTAAATATATGCAATATGTCATAATAAAATAAGAACAATTAATATTTTCATCTACTTTGCTCAACAGTTAAAAGCCAGCACTGCTCTAGAATTGCTCCTGAATCAGGTCTCAGCTCTTATGTCAGGTGAGTCATAGCAGCATTTAAAACTAGCTCCAGGCAAAGCAGTATCTCTGGCCTCCAGAGTTACTGAACTAATGTGAACACACACACACAACACAGATAGAGAGAGAGAGAGAGAGAGAGAAGCCAGTTGGAAATACATAATTTAAAATAATAAAAATAATTACTTTTTAATATTTATTATGTCCTTCTGTTTGAAGTCTTCAGATTCCTTTCTCAAAAATAAAAAATAAAAGAATATATAATCCATCATTGCCCACTGAAGTAGCAATCCTGTGCGTTACAACATTAAAGCTTACTCTTCATTCCTGACCTTATGATGCTAGCAGCCATTCAGGTTCCTTACACAATACCATTTCCTAGCACTTAGTAAGCTATTGGACTCTCCTCTAACGCCACAAATATTTCAGATTTCTCAAAGATAGAACGTATTCATTCATCTGTGCTTGGTTTATGCTACTTAATGTAAGTCTTAGATCACTGATGTTGTTCATAGCCATAGACATGGCTTCATTTACAGAACTAATCAACCCTTCCCCCTATTTTGATCCTGCCACACAAACCCACAGTTGTTACTACATGCTAAGATAGAATTTGATAGTGAGTATTCTGGTTAGATATTGTGGAACAACAACAACAAAAATTTATATGGACATTTTTATAGCCTATATTCACTGACAAAGTAGATTCAGCTTGTTGGCTGGCTGAGGTCAGCTATGCTCAATGATCTCATAAGAGCAATGCAAAGTCAGTTTGACTCGCGAATCGTTTCTGTTCTCTACATCAGATTTCATTTCTATCCTGCACATTGGATTTCTGTCTATGTAAATGTAAGTACTTCTGAATGTGAATGAATGATATGCTCTGTGTAAAGAGTATGTGTATATATGTGCACGTATGAGAGTGTGTGTGTGAGTGTGCATGTATGTGTACATGTGGAAGTCAGGGGACAACTTTAGATATTGTTTCTAATAAGATGTTAATTCACCTGGTTTCATGAGTCAGGATTTCTCACTAGGACCTGGAGGGTTTTTTTATGTTGTTTTTTTTATATTATTTTTAGTTATGAGTACACTGTAGTGTCCTCAGACACACAGAAAGGCATCAGATCCCTTTACAGATTTGTGCAACTGGTTTCTTGGAATTGACCAGTCAGTGCTCTTAACTCTGAAGACGAGTTTTTAAGTGTTTATGGGATTGATCTCAAATCAGATGCTGCTTGGAAGCACTTATTGACTAGTCATTACTATTCCCTAAATAGAATACCTTTTAAAAAGTAGTTATTACAGACAAGGATGTACACTTAGAGTAGTTTTTGAAGGCATCCATATATTATTTCTTATATAAGCATACCTAATATATATTAACCATACACTGATTTGAACTTTATAAAGTAGTTAAGGACTATGGCTTTATGTTTGCTTCAAATAGAAGAAAAAAAAATGTTCTCAAGAATTCCTTCTGACCATAACAGTTGGGATTGATGAGGTAGTATAAGGATTACACAAACAATAGAGTGGAAGATAATTTTCACAACTCTGAATAACCTTTCAAACATCAAGATCCAGTTTCATTCTAAATAGAATCTAAAACTTAATATATATGTTAATTTTTCCTTCACAGGCTGCAGTTATCATGGGACATGTCAGAATAGGAATATGCACATGGAAACACAGGGGCTACATATTGAATTAATGACAAATGTCAATTTTCTGATTATAATTTGGGTAAACAGTGATACAGTACAACCAAACGTCATATTCGATAGAGAAATTCCTTATACATTTGGAGTCAAGCTTAACGTGCTGTGTTCCAAGGCTGATTCTTCATCAGTGCATGCTGAAGATCCCCACACTGCCAGAAACAACAAAAGAACAAACTGTCAATGGATTTTAATCAGGATTTCTACGTAGAAATGGTGCCTCATCAGCTTGCTTTGTGGCTCTGGTAGCCATTCTGTTTCACCTGTTAAGAACTTCTTAGTTTAAGAATAGGATAAAACATCCTCTGAAATATGATCTGCCATACTGAACAATCTGTTTCATCCACGCTTCGTGTATCTAGCATATGCTTGGTTCAGTATTAAAATCGCAGAGGAAAACTTGTGGTCTCTTAAAAATCACAAAATAAACTGTTAAATCAGTTTGCTCCATGCCTATGCACAGTACAGCATCAAATGATATGTAAAATAAATGTTATTGGAGATGAGAAAACACAAAATTCAGGCAAGTTTCATGTTCACATTGTTTCTAATAAAAAATTTATCATTTATGTAAATCTGATATACACAGCATTGAGGCAGAACTTGTGACAAGGTCATAGCTGAAGCCATAGCACATTTCAGCAGCTCACAGATATACTCAGTTTGTTTTCCAAAACTAAACAGATTTTGTCCAGGATGTGTCTACCCTCTTGAGCTGTGTTCAGTACTGTAACATTTCAGTTGGAGTATTTATTTCTTAGAGCACAGTATATCAAACATGCATTGCACAAAAACAAAACAAAAAATGTAATCCCTCTGAGAGATTATTTTATCCCTGAAAGTCAAAACATACACAATAAAAAAGTTATTATGAGTCTATCTATACATTTAAAAAGACAAAACAAAAGAGCAACAATAACTAAAAAAGATATAAAAAATTGTTTCAAGAGGGGCAAACATATAATCTTTCATCTTGTTCTTTTCATGGCAAATCTCATCAAGGGATACTGCCAGTACTAATATCTCAAAGCCAAATAGTCTCAGCAGAGCAACATCACTAGTCAGAATTTCCCAAGTATTATCTCATCCAAATGATGGAATATTTAATATCAAGGAAAATAAAAGTATCAGTAGAATGTCTTTGGTATATTTTTGAAGATGGCATATTTCCCTGTTTAATAAGGAATCAAATTGTGAAACTGATTTCTTTCTAATATACTTTAATGTAACTGATTTGTTAATGACCTGAAAGGGATTGCTTCTGATAGCTACTTTATGAAGCAGTCATTAATTGGTCTCAACAAACTTAAAACATAGCATTTTTCTAAGATTTATTTATTTATTTATTTATTTATTGATTGATTTATTTGCAAGTGTGTGTAGACATCTACCTCCATAGGCATGTGGGTTTCTGAGGACACCACAGGAGACCAAAAGAAGGTATTGGATCCCTTTTAGAGCTCATTCTGGATAGATATGAATATCTTTACACAGCTCTGGGAACCAAACTCTGGATCGGAATAAATGCGCCTAATTACTGAGTTATCTCTCAACTCAGTATTTGAATTCCAGTGTTAAGCACAAAACTCTTAAGTATTCAAGAAACATGGACAATGATACCCTATGCCATGCTTTGCAGCGTTGCACTGTTTATATATTCCAAGGTTGTTTTCTAGGGAAGTAAAAGTAAGTATCCTAAAAGCAACACTGAAGTAAAAGTTGGAAGTTGTACAGGACTTGCAGACATTTCACAAGAGATCAAGAAAGACACATCTGGAATTCATAATTCTTAGTAGAGAAATGAAATCAAGATCATAATGAATCAATTTGGCTACTGGTTAAGCACTCTGTGAGAAACAAAAGCTGAGAACTATGCTCAATTCCTATCTTCCAGGTCAGGCGTAGTGAAGATCATTAGTCAAAAGCAAGGTGATTCATGTCATTCCAGAGAATTTAACATCGTCGTATAAAGAAACAACTCGATGTCCATCAAAAAAAACATTTCCTTTTTATTCTTGAGCCACAAAATATCAGAGCAATGGAACCACAGGTACTTTAAAGCATGGTAATCAAACTAATTGAGAAAAAAAGAGGAAAGATATTTTAAAACAAAACAAAGCAAAACAAACGAGTAGAGAACATACAATAAATCAGTCTTTCCTACAAAAATCCAATGATTAAAAGGAAAAACAATTACTGAAGAGGTGGGAGTAAATTCCCAGGTCATGCTATAAAAATTGATGTCAAAAAATTGTTCTGATAGCTGGGAAGATGGCTCAGTGCTGAAAAGTGCTTGCTGGACACACCTGAGAACCTGACTGTGTATCCCTATCCCAAAGCAAAATGTTAGCACTTGGGGTTGGAGAACAGGAAGACAGACGAATCCCAGGAGCTTGCTGTCCTATCCAGCCTAATGTAAAGAGTTATTTCAAAGTTCATTGAGAAACTTGGTTAAAAAAGTGGTGGAGAGCAATTTGGGAAGACATTCAATTTGTATCTTAGATCTATATATCCATATAATTTCTGGAAACAACGGTATGCTTTCATACTCATAAAACTTATCATAAATCATTTACCTTAGTGTAAATGCATTTTAATCACATACACTGACATATATTTTTGTCTAAGTCTCTTGGGGCTGGTATTTCAGAAAATCCAACTCTATGGTCTCAAACAAGTGAGTGTCATCTTACCTGTGATCACCCACTTATGGTCACCTGCCTGAAATTGAGGGCAGAATATTGCTATGAATTTATAGGAAAAAAATCAACTACATCTATAAAATAAATCCTTTGCTACATACTTCGCCACAGGGCTTTTAATAGAGGTATATTAAAGCCTTTTAAATGCCTTATTACTTCCATCTAATAGGATTCATTGTATCCAGTTATATGCATATATCAATTCATAATAATAATTCAGACTTGTTTTTAGAATAGCTATTTCCTCACTAGCTTGATTTTAGAGTATAGCTTACAGTTTAAATGTAAATTGTCATAAGATTACACACACACACACACACACACACACACACAGATATATATATATGGATATACGTGTAAGAAAATCCTTAATAAAAACTAGGGTTTAATAATCTTTCCAAAACACTGTAAACATATGAAAAATCTGAAAGTACTGTACTTAATACTCAGTCCAAACAGCAAAGCCAAAAGTAGTCTGGATTCCTGGGTACATTTAAGAATCTTTGCTTTTTAGGGAACAAGTTGTCTTTCTAGTCCCAAAACATATGAAGCTCAGTACCACTTTAGTATAGAGTCACATAACAATCATAATTAGATTCATCTAGTTTGACAAAGTAGCTTTGATGATAGGAAGAAATCAAAATACTATCATCATTTCTTGCTTAGAATGATGGATATTCTTCAATGGAATGATACAGTGTAACTATAGTAACCACAGAGTTGTTTGCCAGACTATAAACAAAAACAAGACTGAGAAGGATGGATAGTAGCAATCGTGCTTAAGGATTGTTGTTTTGTTCAGAGATATTTAATGCTGAAATAATCCCCTTTCTGTAAACTTTCAAGAAATCTGTGCCCAGAGCCCAGTATTATTATTTTTAATGCCCTGATATTTCCAAATTTGAGATTCAACATTAACTTTCTGAGAGTGGAGTAACAAAGAGGGAAACTGTGGAAACAGAATTCTACCCAGTGATTAATTGAGTCTTCAGAGACAGTTCTCTTCCCATTAGGAAATGAAAAAACCTCAGTAGCGGATTCCAGAAAGTAAATGTGTCCTTACAAGTCAAGTGAAAGCTTAAGAAATAACCAACTAAGGGGGGAGGGGTATGTTTATCCTGAGGTATACTAAAAATGAGTATTGTTTCATATACTTTTACCCCAAATTATGTATAAAAACTTCTTAATAAGTATATCAGAGATAAGTCAGATGTTCAACTCTGCTTGAAAAAAAAAAAATTAGTTGCTTTGAGTAAGACCTAGCAGTCACACTATTCTTCAGTCAAGAGCTTCGTGATCAGAAATGTCAGAAATAAGCATGTAGAGCAAACTTAACATTGCAGAACTATGAAGGTCACAGGTATGTTAGCTATTAATCTAATCTTCAGTGCACAGAATTTATTTGTTTTGCCTTAAATTATTCTTTAAATGTTCAAATTAGAACTTTATCTCTCCTTGTTTCTTCTTATCATCTCGAAATTTAAGGTCACAGACCGAATAATTAATAAAAGAACCAAAAGCATGACTCCAAACATGGAGATGTTTCCAATGGAAGTGCACTTCTTAGAAGGTACAGGGAAGAAAAAAATTGAACAAATAAGGTGACTTACTACATGCCTCAATCCAGACGTAAAATTTATGAACTGTGTAACTAATATCAATTTTGAAAGGAGTAGGTTATATTTTCTCTATATATTAGAGTAAGTCAATGCAAAAAAAATAATACATGCAAAAATCAGGAATATATTTTATGTAACATTTTGACTGTAAAATATTCACTTTTTCACTAATTGCCTGAAATTAAGAAAACACTTAGCCTTGAAAATGAGAAATTCTAAAACTTATAGCTATCAGTTCTTAGGAAAATCACCTGGAGGAGACGAGAAAGTTGAAAATTATTTAAAAAAAAATGACTTGGCTTAAGTTTAATTTGGGACTAATTAAGATAATCAAGATAGATTCCCCGTTGAGGAAATAAGCTAAATTTAATCCAAATTATTTATTGATTATACAGTTTTCTTTTTAAATGCTGAATACACACACACACACACACACACACACGCACAAATAAACCTATTCTAAGTGTATGAACTGTTGAAAAAGTAACAGCTTTCGAGTTAGCTATTGGATAAGTAAATTAAAAATTTCTCATAAAAACCAGTTTCCATATAAATCTCCCTTCCTCCTTCGCTCCTCCTCCTTCCCTCCCTCCCTCCTTCCTTGCCTCCTTCCTGCTTCCCTCCCTCCCCCCTCTTTCTTCTCCTCTCTCTCTCTCTCTCTCCCTCCCTCCCTCCCTCCCTCCCTCCCTCCCTCCCTCCCCCCTCTTTCTCCTCTCTCTCTCTCTCTCTCTCTCTCTCTCTCTCTCTCTCTCTCTCTCTCCCTCCCTCCCCTCTCTCTCTCTCCCTCCCTCCCTCTCTCCCTCCCTCCCCCCTCTTTCTCTCTCTCTCTCTCTCTCTCTCTCTCTCTCTCTCTCTCTCTCTCTGTGTGTGTGTGTGTGTTTTGCTATAAAATAATAAAAGGTACTTTCTGTTAGCTCTGGCACTTATGAAAAACGCCTTGGGCTCTTCTTCAACTTTCTAAAAACAATCATGGAAAATAAAGCCCCTTCTCCTCCAGTTTTTGAAATTTCCAATTAGCTTGCAAAGGACACAAACAACCAGAATGAAAGATTCTCGCCTTAGCAGACAGCTTCCTAGAGAGAGATGGGGTGTGGGGGAGTGTGGTGTACACAAACACCTTCCAAAAGTTCAGTGAACAGGAGCCTGAAGTTACCGGAAGCCTTGGGCCTTGAAAGAACACTGAGATGCCAAAAGATGGTGTCATCTTTCTCACCACTAAACAAGTTTAATAAAAGGCACCCCAAGGTGAAATTTGAATTTTGTCTCATTTCCAACTGTTAGCATCTTCAATTGGCCCAGTTGGACATGAGTCCTCTTCTCACCTCTGAGTATAAAATGTAAACAAAAGAGGGAAAAAAATAAAAGCAAGTTATTCAATCCAGATAGGCAAAGGTCTTTTGGATTCTGATTCAATATTTGTTTATATATTTTGTTCACTTTGGTGAACAGCAAATATTTATTTCGTAGACTTTCAGTTCTTTCAGCTAAGTAGGACAGCAAGTGGGACAGTCCTGAAGGCAAAAGGAGTCACCCCCACATCCTAAAGTACTTGGAAGTGCTCATTTGGATCTTCCTGGAGTGCAAGCTGGGCGACTTCACCACTCGCCCTGAAGTCCTCAAAGCTGCAAAGTTTGAAGGGAAGCCAGAAAGCAGCATTCTCTCCAGTGCCATCTGAAGTGGCCTCCTCCGTGAGGTGAAGGCTCTCCCTTGGGATTTCTTGGAATACTCGCTTATCCACTTTCGTGACTAGAAACCCACCGGGGAAACACTCACGATTTTAGTGGAGATTCTCCAGGACTTCGTGGTGTTGGCTGAAGTACTTGTCCTCCAGAATCCTTTTGCAGATTTGTGTGGAATCTTACTGGTCAGCGTCTGGCTGTTAAGAGATGCTCGGATGCTCGAACTCACTTCCAGCGCTGCAATCTACCGCTGGAGACTGCACTGGAACGGGGAGCCCCAGTCAGTGTGGCGGAAATGCCTGGAGACTGCGCGGCAGGAATCGCCGCCCCAGCCACGCTCCTCCGAAATCAAGTAACCAGAGAGTAGCTCGGATTGCTAAACCCAGGTTGAACCACCCAGGGGTAAAACTGGATGGAAACTGGTCAAGAAGAAAAGAGGGGAGCCCAGAGAAGAGAAAACTGGAGCAGTTGCCACTTTAAGTACTCCAGGCTGAGTTCATCTCTCAAAAACGCAGCTGTGTGGGTCTTGATTACGCGTGGGTGCCCGTGCGCGCACTTGGATAAGGCCCGTGGGTGTGCCTGAATGTGCACGCCGGTGTGAATTTGCAAGGCAACGGTAAAGTCTCGGGTTCTACTGGAAGCAAAATTCCAGAGCATCCTATCCTGGGAGGAACAACAGTATGGTGCGAGTCTTTACCAAGTAGGAACGGAAGGGCTCCTTTAGTAGTCAGCATTCTCCTCGCGCCCCCACCCCCAACTCCCCGCCCCAAATCTTCCATTCAGGTTTGGTTCAGATTGGTGTCTGAACTGAGAGGGAAGCACAGAAGCCAAAGATCAAGTGCTCATCAAGTCTATCCTGAGAGGACTGGGTTCCGACCATATCCACAAACTGAAGGAAGCCTTTAATGATTGTCTTGGGGGGGGGGGGTTCTGTGAGCTTCGCTGGGGTCTGAGTCTGGGGATTAACTGGGAATCCTGGCATAATTCCAAAAGTAAAGCCAGGAAAGTCCCTGCCCAATGCCTCCCCAAGAGGCTTTTCTGCTTTCCTCTGTACCACACCTCGCTCGGGCTCCACATCCTTCCCCAGTGCAGGTGACCTCGGTGGCCAGGCCTTTCTGCCTACTACTCCGGTCGTGTTAAGCTCTGTACACTAAAATGTGGCTAGCTTCATCACTTCTTTACACCAGGTATCTACCGCGCAGATTCCCCAAAGTAAATGTTCTTCTTGGAATCTGCTTCCTTCTAATTCATAAGCAAATCACCCCCTACTGACTAGGGAACACTGGAAACCAGCCTCCGGTGACTGGGAGTTTCAGCCAGAAGCTCTCAGGCTGGGATTCTTTCCGCCAGGTTGGAGCTAATCACTTTTCACACAGCCATTAGCAGCCACAGCCTGACGGGGTGACACCTTATTTTTTTTTAATTTAATTTAAATTATTATTCCCTTAACCACCAGTCAGTGGGCGACAAGATCCGGCGGTTCATTTCCAACAGAGGGATGCCCCTGAAGTTCGCCTTCTCCCTTCGGGTTTTCCACCGCTTCCCCTCCCCCCTTCCTGCAACGCCCCCGCGCCTCCTCTGCTTAGGGATTTGCAGGCACAACGCTAGCCCTCTCCTTGTGCCAGCGGAAAATCGGTTCTCTGAACCCATCCAGCCCGAAGTCTCAAAGGCCGAGAGCACAACTGCTCCGGCTTGGGGTGTCTCCTGTTTCTAGGGTTCTGGGAGGTGCGGCTGTTCTCGTCACTGCAGCTAAGGACCCGCTCTCGGCCGCGCGCCCGCCGCCGCCGCCGCCGCCGCCGCCTCCATGCTGCAGCGCGGAGCGCAGCTCCTCTGGGCCGGCGTTGCTGCACGCACCGCGCCGGGGAGCGGCTCTCCCAGGCCTGCCGGGGCGGCGGCTGCCAGCCCGGACTGCAGCTTCCCGCCTCGAGCCTGAGCTGAGGACTCATCCCAGGGCCTCAGCCAGCGGGAGGGGCGCCTACCGCGCTGTGTGCAGCCGCGCAGGGAGGCGGTGAGCCCGTGCAGAGCGGCCGGAACCGTGTGTGTGTGTGTGTGTGTGTGTGTGTGTGTGTGTGTGTGTGTGTGTTCGCCTGCGTGCTTTTCTTCTTCCCTTGAAGATGTGAGATGTGAATGGCTTCTCAGCTAGCTGGTCCTTAGGATTCTGGACTTTGTGGAGCTGTGAGCACAACGCACCCATGTAATTCATGTTGTGTGGTCGATTATCTTAGAAAAAAAAAAAAGGCGCAACTCGACGGGGTGGGGCAGATCCGTGAAACATTCTGGAAAGGAGAAATAGAAGCGGGGGGAGGAATAGAAATAAGAATATTGAAAGACCTGAGAAGACTTTTGGAATCTCCCGGCTGGCCCTTCAGTTTTCCGGCACGAATCTGGAGATTTTGCACCTTTTCAAGTCATCTTGGTGTTTCTCTAGTGTTTTGTAAGCCTCTTTCCAGCTAGCTGCGTGTGTGTATGCGTGTGTTTGTGCGTCTGTGTATGTGCGCGCTCCTATCGGATGCATTTGACAGTCTTTTTTCCAACTGCCCAGAAGCAAACGTGTTAACTCAGAGATGCCCCTCCATACCCAGGTTCTCGCAGAGCGTGGAGGACACCCAGACCCGTTTTCCTGGCTGGATTCCGGGAGGCTGCTGGGCAGTGAACCCAGGTGTATGGATCACTTAATCCAGAGGCTTGGAAGTGGCTGTATTAACCAGCTTCCAGGTACATCGCAAGGTCAAGAGAGGGACTTGCAGCTGTAATCTTTCCCTGCATCTTGACTTTCCTGTTTTGGTCCGAAGAATATGAATGTGTCTGTCCACTACATTTGAAGCCCAAACTTCAGCACTCCGAGCTGGTTTACTGTACAAACAAGGTAATGAGGATTGCTTTTCAAACTGCTTAACGAATCTCCGACGCTTCCACAGCCCTTCCAGGACTCCCTTACTCCCAGCGAAATGTCACCAGCTTTTGAATTCCAAGGATTTGGCTGCAGGAGAACTTGAAGGAACCGTGTGCAAAGGGCTATGTGAGAAAGCGACTGCTCTCTTTGCCGGTGGGCTGGTGGTCTTCCAGACCGGATCTTGAGAAGGATCAGTACTGTTTCTCCCTCCCGGTGCGGTTCTGGGAGTGCTTGTGCAAGTGTGAGTGCGCGCGCGCCCGGCTGAGAATGTGTGAGTGTGTGTGAGCGTGTCTCTGTGTGTGCGCGGCCGCCCTGCTTCTGCCCGCTCCCCGGGCGCGGAGCCACCGGTTTCATGGGGCGATTTGCGCTGATTCCCCACCCAGCGCGACCTGCGAGCAGCGACGGCAGGGGCAGGAGCCACCTCTCTGACTCCCTAGGATGCGGGTGCTGAGCTATGGCAAAGGGCAGCGAAGTGATGAGCGAGACCCCAGTACGACTGTGAAAGCCACCTGGAGCCACCTTGCCTGGATTTTACCTGCCGGCAGAAAGTCTTCCTATGACCGTCTTTCCCCCTAGAGGCACCAGGTAACAATGAAGGACTACTTGCCTCACCCACTTTCCTTAAGGTCTTGTTTCTAGCATCTTATCTGCATTGCAGGCTACTTTACTTATTAATGTTTTGAAAATCATTAGAAAGGGCTGGGTATCCAAGGGCGCTTGCTCAGTGAGGGGATATGCAGTTTCTGGTACATAAAATGTAAGTGTATCTCTGGACACTTATTGTGGTAGTGAAATCTATCTATCTATATGTGAATACATCAAGCCCGAGGATAGTTTTTGAAAAGGGCCAGGCTTGTTGAACCTGTCTGAAGGTGCCAGAGATGAACCCTTCATGTTTCCTTCAGGCAATGGTTGCTGCGGACCATTTGGTAGCCAACCCTCCTGATACTGAAGTGAGATCCGGTGTTTGTTTCCCCGCCCCCATATCTATCAAAGAGCTTTTATTTTTTTTCTCCACGGGACCCTTTTAACTCCTGTATCAGGTTGTTTTCCTTCCCTTGTTACGTACGATCTTCCCAGATCCTTTTAGTAGTTGTGAATTAAGCATCTGGAGACTTTGATGTGAAATGGAGTTTTCTTGGGACTTGCTTAGCATGAAAAGGAATTCATTGTCGTGTGTGTGTGTGTGTGTGTGTGTGTGTGTGTGTGTGTGTTGAGACTAGGTGTTTAACTGCCAGGCTTTGATTTGATGTAGCAGAATAGATCCATGAAAGAGGTCGTTTTTATATGTCTAGCAGAACGAGGCCAAAAACCAATAGCCACCACCCAACCCCAGCCCCAGCCCCAGCCCCAGCCCAAGTGACAACATCAGCCCTAGCCCCACCTGCTTTATCTCGGCGGACAGAGGCTTGTGTCCCAGTGTTGGTTGTGTACAATATATATTTTGAAAATTCTATCTAGTGCTTTGATTTAAAAACAGGTTGGATTTGCGACTGCCTAATTAACATACTGGATCTGATATGTGAAAATGGAGATTCCCTTCACTTGAGGAGGCAGAACAATTTAGTTAACTTACAAAGCCCCTTATCCTTGCACCTTGTTCACTCCATCTTCTACCCACACCGTTGCCTGTTCCCTACAGAAAATTTCACTTCCTTCTCGAGGGCACTTGAGTTAACAACATAAAGCTACTTCCAAAGTAGTCTCGTCAATGTCTAATTCCACAGTGAAGATGGTCTGAAATTTTCAGCTGAGGAGTGCTAGTCTCCCGCCTTCAGAACTGCCTGCTGGCAGCACTCCACCGGAGGTTTGGCCTGGTGGGTCCCTGGTTCTCTGCTCTAGGAGGCAGAGACAGGTACCAACCTATGAAGGTGGAGCTGAGTGTAGGGTGGTGTCTTCTGCTCGCTAAAGCTGCTTAGGAAGTGCAGGGAGACTGCCTGGTTGTCTTCCAACCCCTTCGTTTCTGTAGATATCCATGATGGCATTCGTAGATTACAAGCTAATGTGTAGCTGCTCTAGTTGTCCCTGCACGCTGACGTCCCAACTCCTCTGGAGTCTAGAATTGCTGCTGCTGCAGCCTTTGCAGGGTGGTGGTGCTACAAGGCCGTGTATGCAGCGGGCTTTGGGGGCTGGGCTCTATCTACCACTGCAGCTGGCAGGTCTGCTTTGACACTACATGGGGCGGGGCTGGAGAGCTCAGCAAGCACCCCGGGCAGACAGTGGGGCTCATTGTGGCTGGGTTGGCTGCCCAGGTCTGAAAGAAGGGAGATTGGAGATGAGTAGGGCGGTGGTGTTTGAGCATCTATTATGACTAGATTCACCCCCCCCCCACCTCACTCCCGGCTACATATGAATATTCAAGACCATGTGATAAAATCTGTCTACAAAAATTGTTTGACATTCAAACATTGCATGATTTACCAGGATTGAAACCTTAAAGCTAAGTGCATATTTCCTACATATCTACTCTTTCTTTCTCTTCTCCTTCTTTCCCAGATTACATCAGGTCATTTGCAGTCCTGTTTCCACCTTCAGTTAAAAACAAACAAACAAACAAACAAACACAACCGGTAGCATATATAATCAACTAATCTTGCACTTCCAACAGAAGTCCAGAAGAGCCACTCTTCATACAGGTTTAGTGTATAACTTCAATTCAGAGGAAGGATATAGAGGTTAACTCAACTCAGACAGTAAGACAATCTTTCTGTCTGAGGTCTAATGAGGGAAAAAAGTAAGACAATCTACTGTCTGAGGTCTAATGAGGAAAAAAAGGTATCATTTTGCTCAGATTCAGAAAGGTATAATGGAAAATAAAACACTAAAAATAAAAAGATTTGAAGGAATTAAAGAGAATTTCACCTCAAATGTCTTTTCTTTTCTAATGAATTTATTTGAAATTTTCTATCATTCAAAAAATCCTACATACAATGCTGCCTTAAGTGATAAACATCAAACAGAGAGATACCTTTTTGTTTCTGGTCCTAAGTTTGTGTGGAATATCAACAAGCATAATAATTTGCAAGCAAATCACATATGAAAACGGCCAGAAATAAAATTTCTGGTAAAGAATGTTGGTACTTGAAAAAATACTGTTTCCCCATCTCTGTTTCATGTCTCTTTGGCTGTTCCTCACTTTAGGTTTTGTCTTTTGAGTCAAGTCAGTTCTTATCTTTGTTCAACCATTCCTCAGAGAAGACAGACTAATCTGTAAACCAGGCTTTAAATGCTCAAGCTCAGACAAATATTGGGGTTTAAAAAGGTCATTCCTTTGTGGAGTTAGGTTAAATGTTATCAGGAAATAGAGCTAACATAGGGTGAAGAAATAAAGAAAGGAAGAAAAGGAGAATGATAAGAAGGAAGAAGGAAGGAAGGAAGAAGGAAGGAAGGAAGGAAGGAGCAGGAAGGAAGGCAGGCTGGCTAATGCTAGCTAAGGTGTTTCTATCCTGATTGTTAGACATTACCCTAGGCAGAGCTGTTCTGGTTCATTGATGGGCTTACGATACTGACAGCAAGTTTCCCAGCCAGGAACTCCCACTTTACAAATCATTTTTTAGTCATTCCTAATAGGAAAAAATGGGAAATATGGGACACACAGGGACAGGAGGGAGCGGAGAGTCAGCTTGGAAGGAGCTGACGCGTGATTTCATCTTCTAGATAAATTCCTTTCAATGATTTTCCGTTTCTCTTTGAAAAAGTATGACCTTGAAGGAGACCTGTATTCTGTGTTTTGCAAACCTCTTTTTTTTAAAAAAATGTAATGTATACAGAAATATTCTCATACATTTCAGCTTTGATATGAGGCTCCTGTACAGGTTTGTTGAGGGAAAAAAGTTCATCTATTTATGTCTTTTACTAATGTCAGCCAAAAGTAATTTCTTTCCTCTTCCTCAGAGAAATAGAAGAGATGAAGGTATCTGAGGGAGAATGCCCCACCCTTCCTCTTTTTTATTTTTGTGCTATTATTTTTCTCTCTCTTACCATTCAGTAGATTCTTGGTTATCTTCTTGTGTCACTGGTATTTAAGCACAGTCCCATGTTACACCCACCTCCATCTTTCCTGAGGGAACATCATTTCCCTTTGTCCTTTTAAGCCAGTGCACTGCTGCTTGAAGCACTTTTGGCTTGGTGGTTTTGCTGAGTTTTCTAGCTAGTGAAATTAGGACCAAGCTTTCTGCTGACTCTCTTGCTGTGCTGTTATGTGGTAAGGATGAGATACTGGCTATCTAACAGTGTCCTGTCTATCAGGGAAACTATTGCACAGCAACTACTCAGGTCTTTATTCAATTGCACTGGGAGCATTTTCGCTAACACTGAAGAAAGGGGAGGAAGAAAACTCACTTGAAATTTTCAAAAGAATAAACTAGCTAACCTGTTTTTTTATTCTAGTGATTTTGTTTACTCAGAGATGAAACATACTGGTATATTTTTCAGGTTTTCTTTTCCTTTTCTTTCTTTATTATTATTATTATTTTGTACAATAAACATAGTTCTAAGCTTTATGGCTCATGGAAGGGTAAAGTTTAGAATGTAGGCCTCAGGCATGTGATGTGACTCTAAGATATACCACCAACATATTTTTCTAAATCATTCCAGTAATCCATGCTCACTGTTAAGTTTTGAGAATTGATCCACTTACTCTGTTTCCATAACGTATACCCTCATGTGTATGCCTTCCTTTACTCTTAGAACCTAAGCAAGTATACTTTATAGATCCTGTGGTGTACGCATGGTGCTGTTAATAAGCTATTTTAATTAATTTATAAATTATATTTAGAAATTGTTTTAGCTAGGGGTAAACCATTTTTTTATTATACTCCATCATCCTAATTTATACAGTACTATGATGTCCTCAATAAATCAGAGGAAAGAGAATAATTTTATTCAGAAATAGTTAGTGCTAAATCTAAAGCAATTTTATTATTTATTTATTTTTTTAAATTCATAGTGTTCTGGCAGACACTGCTCTGCCAAAAGGCTTTTCAGCAAGCTATATGACAATTTAACAGTAATTACGAATGATAGGTAACAAGTGATAGAAAATTACAATGTAATTACATGATTATATAAAGTACTATTAGTGCACCGAGGTCAAGTAAAGTGCATGGACAGACTTTAGTATTTAAGCTACATAAGGTATTTATAATATTTATCTCAAACTGATTTTGATAGTTCATATTTCTTAAACTACAGGGCTAGGTGAAAATTACCTTGTTACACAGGAAATGCCAAGGGTACATAGGAAAATGCCAAATGACCAAGTTCTTCCTTTCTAGAAAGTAGAAATATATTGCATATTATGTCTTATACTCATTTTGAATGCTCTTGGAATAAATAAATAAATAAGTTACATAATACATTGCAAACACTTTCAATGGAGTTTCTTAGTTTCTTAGAATTAATGTGGCAGTTCCTGTGATTCATGATTGTAGGATTTGGAAAGAAAATTGAATCTATTTTTACATTTTACTACAGAAAAGGCCCTAGAAATGATATAATAAGATAAACGATTAAACTTGAATGCTTTTAGCAAATGTTGGGAAAACTTTCTGAATTCTTAGGAAAAGTTTGACAAAAATAAGACTTTAAGACATTCTCAATCACAACTAGTGTGTTTAATTTAAACGGGAACAGAATCCAAACAACACTGCTTAACTTAACCTACTTGCTTTGCTCTTTTCAGCTCCATTTAAGAAGTGCTAACAGCCCAGGAAGGAGCCTTATACTTATTCTCTAGATGGCCTTCTCTCTTGACTTCTCCAAATCAAAGAAGGGCTTTCCCCATGCTAAGTGAATAGTATCCTGCTGAGATCACCCCCAGCCTCATTTGCAAAGGTTTTCCTGGACCTCAGTGACATCACCTCCAAAACTATAGGCTATTCACATTAAAGTGATTTACTACTGGAAGCATATTAACTCCCTGAAAGCTAACTCTTCTTTTGCTGTCTGGAATCAAGTATTTTTCTCACTTGATTTTTTAAAAATTATTTTTATTAAAAAGAATTTTGAACAATTTAATTCAGCTGCTATAACTGACCTTAATACTTGCATGTAATTAAAATGGTATAAAAGCAAAAAGAGGAGGAGGGATGGGATAGGAGGTTTCTAGGGAGGGGAAATGGGGAAAGGGGAAGGCATCTGAGATGTAAATACATAAAATATCCAATAAAAAATTTAAAAAGAAAAAACAAATATATTTATATATATATATTCAAGCAATATTAAAAGAATTGGGAAGACTTTAATAATATCATGCAAAAGAGGAGAAATTGTACTATACCCAGAATTTTATTTGTCCAGGATATCTGGGCATTGATAAATCTCAAATTATTGATTTACATTACTAGTAAACATAAAAAAAAATAGTAAAAATTTTATGAAATAAAAGTGAAGATATTTCCATATCATAAAAATTAGTCATGTATATTTACTTCTGAAATAATTTTGTCTAAAATATCAAATGCTTTAATTGTTTACACACAATACAGCAAACTCCTTTAGTTTTTATATTTCATTTACTTTTATTTTATATGTAAGGATTTTTCTTCTGCATGTATGTGCATGCAACATGAATTGTTTATAATTTATACATCCACACTGATGCTTTGTTATGAATGAAGACATATTCATATGCATGGAGACATAGTAATACTAAGAGTTACGGATCTTTAATTCACCATGTCCCATTCAACAAAATTATATCTAATTTAAAATTGAAATTGTCAGCTATTTATAGGAATTATGGGAGACAGGAAGTCCACTTGCTGTGACATTGTGAACATATTTTTCTAATAACATGAAAGACATAAACACATAAGTTTGAGATACATTTATTAACTGATATTTGATCCTCTTTTAATGTATATTTTTTAGTAGATATGAAAGGAAAGATTGGAAAATCATAGCTGTGTTTTGAAGGGATTGGTTTTATGCCATGGTTATCAAATGATATTTGAACTTTTGTAATTTATGTTTAGCGTTGTGCAACCTACACTGAAAGCCTCTCCACCTCTCCGAACCTCACTTTCCTCACTTATAAAATGAGTTTTTATGACTGCAGGCTAAAACTATCTTCTACCAGCTTCAGGGTGATCAAATAGGGGGAACTTGGGTGTCTTCACTGGGAATGTGATCTTCTCTACCTTACCTGTCATAACCCTAAGGAATGAACAATAAAGGCGATGGGAAGACTTTAAGTTCTATGATTGGAATAACGAAGCTATAAGGTTACAGTGACCAGAGGAAACACAGTCAGTGTGCTCAGAGGCCAAGAAGAAGATGCAAAATAGGGGATTTGTCCGGATTTAGGAAATCTTGGGAGCTAGGAACTCATCAGCACTTGACCTACCCTTGGAATATGTTTTGACTCCTGATGGACACAGAACTATGACACTTCTAAGGATTTTTTTGACATGTTCTCAATCTTATATTCTCTTTCTGACTTCTCTGCCAAGTTCACTTTGACTAACTTTTAGTAAATTTAGAATCACTTTATCGAATGTGGTTATTCTATATTTCTATTAAGTATGTCATCATGTCATACTTTTGGCATCCCATACCTTCTAATTAATTTTAGCATAAGGGGAGGTAGTTATCATACATGGAAAGCGTTATTACTGATACTGTCACTTGGAGCATTAGAAGTGAATTGCTTCAGACCCTCCTCACTCCATCGTTTCTTTGCTTATACACACATTAGTTAGAGACAATTTTATATTTTATTGCTGTTAACATTTTTACATTTCGTGCTCAGTAATGTTCGGTATCATTAGTTTGAACAGACTTTTTTTGACAGATTCTGCTTTATTTGTTCCACATGTCATTGAAGCACAGAATCAATGCCAACAACCAAAACAGATTTTAGTGTAGACATCATTTCTACTTTCAGGACACAGAGTAAAGAGAACATACTTTGCACTTATGTGCTCTCTTTCTACTTAACTTGAATAGAGCCTTAGAGTCCCTAATGCATACCTCCAAGACAGTGATGAGATGAAACTTACTTCTGCTTCTAAGTTTAGAGTCTAATAAAGTGTCTGAGATTGTTTTTTTCAATATTCCTATTACATTCTTTACTTAAAATAGTCAAGTTACTTAAATATTTCTTACCATACACCATACATATTGGGATGATGTTCTTTAAGAGCAACGTACAAAACAATGATACAGAGGAAGACAAGAAATGTATATTAATCACTCTTAAATGGTTTAGCCAGATGGATCAGGGTTTTCTGATATAAACAAGAATGATTATAATCATGTTCTTGATACTCCTTGACGATTATTTATTTGCTATTTAGTGCATTCATAGAAACTCACAACCATTATCTCCCTTAATCTACAAGTCAAAATTGTGCAGATACAATTCTGAGAAAGTTTCAGTGTACAGTGATAGCAAGCAGTCTTTGCGAGAGAAAAAAAAAAAAGAGAATAAAAATAGTCCTGTTGATAACCCTATATTTACCTTTTAATTTACTGCCAGACATAGGTGGTTTATTTCTAGAATATTAATTAATTTGTTTACATGGTCTTTTTAAAATTGAAATCAGCAACTGGGCTCCAAGCAACCTCTGCAGCTTCCTTATGAAATGAGCTCTTTCTAGGAAGGTGAGAGAAGTCAGAACAAGAAGTGATACTGAATCTTCCCTCTCCTACTATCCCTGAAGAGATGCTGACTATGGACCATCATCTTGCATGCTATTCTTTTATTCTTAAAAAGGTTTTACTTATAATAGGAATGCAAATAGTTATCAAAATTGACACCTCAAATGTACATATAGCCAATCTTTTTCTCAATACTTCCTTGTCGCCATTGTATAAGCTCATGATTGCAAAGGGTCTTCACGGGCCACTCCATTGCAAGCAAATTACCCTAATTTTTCTTTTCCTTCTGCTTAACTACATGATTTTTATTTAATTTATTTCCCCTGATGTATATATATTTTCAGTCATCTGTTTCACTTTTTAACTTCCAAATAACATTTTATTAGTAAAATAGCACAATTGTTATCTATGAGAGAGCCCCAGGCTTAGTAAAAATCTTAAGCATTCCTCTGAAGCAACACGTGTTCTTTGAGGTCATATAGCTTATAAAGGAGTCACTGGAAAATACCAACTGACCATAGGTATTATGTAGTAGATAAAAGCCAGCATCATCACGTGGTCTTGTCCTCCTGTTCCTCTGCATTAACTGCTGTTGATTTTTACTTTTACTTCATACTGGAGACCTACAACTTCATCGTGACCATCTCAATTTTTAACACATCCGAACTCAAACTCAAAGCATTTGATTTTAGGTGGCCACAGTATGAAACTAGTAGATAAGAAGGTTAGAACTCAAAGATAAGTACTTATGATTCTAAGAAGGGAGCTGACTTCTATTTGTGGAGATTTCTTTTGTGTCCTACCTCTCATGATAGTCTGGTAAGGGTTACCACATGTATGTTCTCCATATCTCATTCTTTGATGAGGCCATAGTTTGAATATACAAAAAAAAAAAAAAAACCCTTTATTTCTTTTGCTTTTACATCAGTTTATATAACCTGCCTAATTTTAAATTTATATGTCTATGAAAGACTTTATGATATCTGTTAGGGATTTAGAATTTGCCACCTTGGGGAAATTTTATCCTAATTTAAGTTATGAATATATGTTAAAACATATTTTCAAACTATTTGAATTTCAAATACACATCTCCAAAAGGGTTGTGCAAGTTATTATAGAGTCACACCTACGTCACAGGTGGTTAATAGAAAGTAATTTCTATATAACTTATTCCTAGAACAAAAGCATCAGAGAATTTAAGATGAGATGGGACTTAGAGCATATATATCTGTCACTAAAATACTGACCTCTGTGTACCATGCCCTGCATTTGACTTGGCCTTCTTTTTCTTTGCCCTGAGATTGGTGTAGGCAATCAAAGCCATCTTTAGTGAGTGTTCAGGTTTAACTCCTATTACATTTTTCTCTTTGATCAAAAACTAGAGAAGAGCCCAGTAATAAAGTAATTTCCTTAGATTGAATAATTGATTCTGATGATAATTTGTCAAAGTCTGTTCATAAATTTTAGAAATTTTAAAGACAGATTACCTCTGGAATAAATCCTCTGGTGTGAACTCATCTGGGAATCTATATCCTTTCATTTGGAGAAATGAAAATGCATGCCAACCTTTGTAATCTTACTGAGAATTTGCTTCCTTTCCTTTTGAATCAACATTGACCTGTACCTTACTTTTTGAACCTGGGTGTAGTAGAAGTGCTAGAAAAAGTTTACAACCAAATCATGTCAAGACAATGTGGTTTTCACTTTTTCCCCCTCTGGGAAACTATTCCTAATATGTAAAGAAACCCGATAGTTATTTCCTCTGTTGAGGTACAGTAGCCCATACAGAATCCAGCATCAATAGCCAAGCACATTGATGAGGCCACCTGAGAGCACCCAAACACAATTGAGCCTTGATAATTATAGTCACATGAATAACCTCTACTGCAGGAAGCAGAAGAACCAGCTAGCAAGCTGAGTCAAAACAAAATCATTTACTGACAAGTCATGAACAATGAAAATGGGTGTTACTTTTAACCGCTGCATTATAAAGTAGAAATTGATTTCTGAGATGTGTGCCCTGGGTAACAGAGCTGTTAGTCAGACACCGTGGGTCTTTTGGAAGAAAAAAAACCATATATCATCTTTGAAAAAAAATTTTTCAACAACTGTTTACTTAAAATTTGCCTCCTGTAGGCATACTGTCTTCAGTCTGTGGTTTAATATATTTCAGAGAAAGAATGTTTTCTCTTTACTAAACTTTTTGTATTGCTTGTTGATTCTACAATAGGTTCCTTGTCTAAGATGTTTCCTAGTGTTGCCAAATATGCTCAACATTAATTGCAATTTTCTTCATTCTAACGCAGCCACCTATGACTGCATGTGAGAAGCTTCCATGAAAGGGTCATCTTCTTTCAGCTGGGTCCCTGATGTCAATTTATATAATACTTAGGAAAAAGGAGCCTTGTTTCTCCATGTTGCATTTGAGCTTGATTTGTTCAGTTTCACATTTTTTGATGTTGTCAAACAATTACATGATTTCACTTTTTCTTCTAATTTTTCTTCAGTAGTTCAGATTTACTAATCATTTCTTCAGTAAATTTATGCTGGAATTTCACTGATTCATTATTATTTAAAGTTATTTAATATGCTTTTAATAACATATCAAACTAAACTACCTGAAATTCTCATAATTTAGAGATACAATAAGCTATGGAGTTTAAGTCATAGAGAAGTTCATATAAATTATTTTATAATTACTATAATTTATTTATAAAACATCATAATTAAAATCTGTATTGTCATAGTTCATTTTTTTCCTCTTGGTAAACAAAGTATGTTTGTAAAGAAATGCATGAAATTACATTTCATGCTTATGTCATTTCTTTCAATGATAAATTTGAAAAGTTTTTTATTATAGTGAATATGGAATATTTGATTACTAGTCTTTACTATTTCTTACTGTGGTTTTAAATTGCAATATTAGATAAAGTGATGTAAGCTACTATTTGTTATTTCTATCAGTAGTGAATTCTAAAATAGTAAAGTGTACGCTCCATATATCTTCTTATGTCAGTATATATACAAATTGATTTTGTAACATTATATGAATTAGGTTCTTCATCTGTAGAATGGGGCCTAATACTGTTACCAACCTTAAAGTCTTGATGAAAAATAATGAATTCTATGAATTTCTCACACTAACTCCCCAATGCTAAATGAAACCATCAATTATTGTTAATAAATTTCATAAGAAAATTATGACCTTATATACAGAAGCAATGTAATTACTTTCATAATCATTGCACATTTGTTGAATTGAGAAGGCAATAGGTTGGACTTTTAGCTCAGGCTGTGATATTTGGTTTGATTGACTATTACAAGTACCTTGCTTTTTTGACAAAACTCAGGAAAGTAAAAGCCTTTTAGGATAATATCAAGAAGGATTTTGCTTTCCAGATTTAATACATAACTTTGTTTTTTTAAATAAACTTAAATATAAAGATTGTGTAAGTCCAATGTAATTAACTTTTGTTAAGCTAGTTGGGATACAGATTTAAAAGGAACATCTTAAATAGTTTGTTATTCTTAGGGCATGGCCAAATAAGCTAAAGATAACAACTATTTTATGTACTGTTTATGGCTTTGAAGTTTTTTAGGGAATTTTTTGAAGGGAAAAGAACATATGTATAGAATTACAGAGATAAATCCATATAAGGTAATTTAGAAACAGTAATTTTTAAGGAAAATATGACTCCTTCTTTGGCTTGTGCTCAATAAATTTTAAAGAAATAAATTCTGTTCTGTTATTATTCATGAAAGTGGGCTGTAATTTAGACACACTTGGGCTAACTTTGTCCTCATGCTTGTCTCTTTAAACCACTCCTTTTTTCTTGTGATGTTTTTAATTGAAGACTGAAATGCTTATCTGAGGATCCATACGATTATGTAATTTTAGCACATATTCTTCATTGACATAAAATTGATAAATCAGTATGTCTAATTCTTGAATTTATCCAGTAAACAAGATCTTTTTTCCAAGGTAAGAAATAGATTAGAAAAATTTGTGAATATAAGAAGCATTTTTCAATGAAATATATCAATTTGCTGGAAAATATTTCCCTTGGATGTGCTGGTTGACTAAATGAATTGACATTTGCTTTGCTGTCATGTGCATTTTAAAATATTGGCTTTAGCAGGTAGCTATAAAGCATAAAAATTTATTTATATGCTACAACAGGAAGAAGTGAGTTTCCTTTTTAATCACAATCAATATGCTGATATTTACACTTAATGCTGATATTTATAACCTTTTAGTTTGAGTAGTACACACAAACAAACATACATAAACATACATGGGGGCACACACACATACACTCCTCATCCTTGAACTATGGGTGGGGGGAAGCTTTTAAAAACAGTGTAGTTTGCCCCTATCCTGGATAATTACATTATCTCTCTCTTCCCATGTTTTCCCCCAATTCTTCACATGTTCCAATCTTAGAATTGCGTATATTATTTAAAGTATCTGTAGATATCAGGAAAGTAAAAGAAAATCATTCTATGGGGGTGGAAGTGGTGGTTGGGGGAACAAAAGAAAACAGACGAGTTATTTGAAGGGAGGGATGAAAGTATGTGGGGTATTCAACTAGGGATAGAAAGGGAGTAATGAGGAATTTACAAACATTGGTACTTTACAGGGAAGAGAAAAGGAGTGAACTGCAGTGTCCTTTTTCAAGGTTTTTCCTCTTTTGTCTCTTTTCATATACCATTTGTGAAATGTCACTAATGTTTGGAATAAGAATTGTCAGCTTCTTGAGCTGACTTCAAACATGATAAGAAAGTTTTCTTGGCTAGTATCATAAGTAGAGGTGTCCTTGATGCTTCTTAGATGGAAAGAATTAATGCAAATTAGGTATATTTGGAAGTATCACTCCTTTTAACAAGTTGTTTTAATCAAATGATTATATAAACTTGCAACTTACTGTATTTACAATGTAATGACTAAAGAGAAATTCAGAGCAAGGTGCAAAACGAGACTGATAAGTATGTTGGTAGGTCTAAGCTTGTTGGAATCCAGGGTAAGTAACCACAGTTTTACAACATAAGATTTTGCTTTCAATACCTAGGCCTATGAGGACTCATTTAGCAGCAAGAGATTCTTTTGATGCTTGTCCCATAAGAGATGGAATCTCTTGGTGCTCACCATGGCAAAGAGGGTTACAGCCTGACTCAACTTTAGAGTCATTGAAAGGCAATTGTAAAAAGTCTTTGAGATGGCTTTACTCTTTGGTGCTTCCTCTCTGAGATGGGGACACAATGGCAAGATAACTTCACATCATCACAAGATAGCGCACCAAGGCAGAAGGAGAAAGACAAAGAGAGGAAGGAAAGAAGAGTAGTTACCTTGCCACGTTCCCCAAAAATGTCCTCTTCATCTCTAGTTCTGTGACTCCCATGTTGCTGTAATCACAGAATTTGGAAGGAATCAAAGTGCTACAAATTGAGATTTCCATCCTCCCTCATTTCCATTTATCTTCCCATCTCTGCTTTTTTATTTTTACTTCTCTTCTTTTTTTTCTTTTTTCTTTTTCTTTTTTTCAGAATTGTTTTCTATAAAAGGCCACTCATGTTTACAGTGAAATTGAAAAGCCAGTAAAACATTAGTCAAATGTTAATATTTTGCTTTGATTGTAAGTGTTGCCTGATAGAAGATTCCCTAGCAAGCTCTGCTATTTTAGAGACACAAATTGAAATTTGTCAAGCCAATCTTATTGTAAAATTTTGGAAGTGAGGTTTAAATAAATTTCATTCCAAGTGAAGTTATATGTGTTTGGTTTCATTGAGAAATGAATTAAACCCTTCACTATTCATAAGCCCTGCTTTGTCCTACTATGTTAGTGCGTGTGCTAACAGCCTATTCACATATCTATCTATCATCTACTTATCTTCCATCCAGCTACTGCACAACCTCATGTAACTAGTTGCCTTAGTTAGGGTTCTATTGCTGTGTAGAGACCACATGACCATGGCAACTCTTATAAAGGGAAACATTTAAATGTGGGCTGTCCTGTAGTTTCAGAGTTTTAGTCCATATCATATGCCAGAAAGCATGATGGCACAGAGGCTATCATGGTACTTGAGAAGGAGATGAGAGTTCTACATCTGAATCCAAAGGCAGCAGGAAGAAAAGAGTCACTGGGCCTAGCTTAGGCATTTGAAACCTCAAAACCAAAGTCACCTGTAGTGACACATTTTCTATAAGGCCATTCCTACTACAAGTCCACACCTCCAAACACGACTAATCCTAATACGACTTCCTATACATTCAATATGAGTCTATGAGGCCATTCTTATTCAAACCACAATGCTATTTATAGAACACCGAAAAGCTGTCAATACATATGTACATATATATCTTTATATGCTATGAACTTATACACATAAACATTAAGATATTTTCTCTAATAAAGATTCTAATAAATATATGATGTACATAAACAGTATGCTTATAATAATATCACTTTAAACACTTTATGATAAATTCTTAGCTGAAAAGCAGTGTGCATATAACTATCTTTTATTATTTATAAAATAATTTAAATGAAATTATAGAAGAGAAAATGACAAAGGCTTAACCTACACATAATTTGAAACACACTGGCTAAGATCATTTTCTTTTTATAAAACAAAGATATTTAGATGTTTCATGATCATAATTTATTTCTCATGATTCTGCAAGATAAAATTCTGCATTTTGATGAACTTATTTTCAGTGTCCTACAACTTTTGGTTAAAGAAGAATCTTTTTTTTTTAAATCAAGTTTCTTCATGATTTTCTATTATCATTTAATTTCAACATCATAAGTGACAACAACAGCAAGGTTTGAAGGGAGACAAGCAATCACTTTCTGTTGAATTTCTGGAAAAGAAAATTCAAACCTTAATGATGGCAGAAGCTGAGGGATTCTATAAGCCCTGCCTTGCATAGCTGAGCTCTGACTTCTGATTTAACCCCAAGAGCACATAGTAACTAGTGTTTAATAATAATAATAATTAATAATAATAATACACTCTAACAAATTAATGTCAGCTAAAACTAGGACATGTAGTGAGTTTACAAGTAAAAAAGTCTGTATTTAAGTTTGTAGTTAAATGACATATCTAAGAAGTATTAAAGAGGGCTGGAATGATGGCTCAGCAGTTAAGAGCACTGACTACTCTTCCAGAAGTCCTGAGTTCAATTCCAGCGATCACATGGAGGCTCACAACCATCTGTAGTGGGCTTCCTAAGTTGTCTGAAGACAACTACAGTATACACACATATATGAAATAAATAGATCTTAAAGAAAAAGAAGTAATAGAATATACCAGTGTAATACATGGAACTCTATCATAATGCAGATTCTGGTATGTGTAACTCATACTTAGTAGGTTGAGGAGGACTTGTTAATAAATATCTATCATTATTACTACAAACTGCACATGAAAATAAAATGAGACAGTGTCTTGATGGTATTGCTTTATCTGTTAGAGTATCGCTTATCAGTTTTATATTTTAAATGCACTCATCACACTTTGAAAGAGATCGTACATTATCTAACAGTTGACTCTGTATCTTTATCTCAGTGAGGTTTAGTATTGTGGAGGTAGACGTGTGTAAACTCCCTTTTCCTTGTCATTTTTTAGTCAAAGAATTCTTTACTTGTTAAACAATTACGATGAGAATCCAGATCTATAGTCTATATAGGATGGCAGTTGATGGTAGCCTTTAACAGAATGACACAATGCAGTTTACCAATGTTTAGTGTAATATAATATATTGAATAATATGGTAATTATAAGCATCCAAATCACAACAAGGAAGTGATTCCTGACCTGTAAATATTAAATATTTTGAGGTATCATGTTGTGAAATGCAGACATTCAAAATTGAAATAACATCTCCTACTTTTTTAAATTTTTTTTATTTTTTATTTATTTTTTATTGGAAATTTTATTTACATTTCAGATGTTTTCCCTTACCCCCTTTTCCCCTCTCCCTCCCAGGAACTCCCTATCCCTTCCCCCCTCCTAATAGTGCATATATCACATATTTTATTAGATAAGCATACTTTAGAATATCAAATGTTTTAACTGTAGATTAGGTATTATATTCATAATCTTTTAAATTGACTTGGATTAAATTTAAGTTATGTTGTTTTTATGCAGCTAATTCTATTTAAAAAAATATCATTGCTATTATTCAACTAAAACTAAAAACATACTGCTCATAACTCTGAAAAAGGAATACATGCTGTAATTGATACCATCATTTATAATCTATTCTAGATGATTCTTTGGAGGAGGAAAACATGAGCAGGAAGGTTATCAGCAAAATAGAAATAGCAAGTAATATAAAAATAGTAGCGTTCTCCTCCCTGTCTCTTTCAATCTGGGTAAACATTCACCTTATGATTTATACAGGCTCAAAAGTGCTATTAAAGACTCATTTTCATTGAGGTAACTCTGAGCTATTCCAAATATAACCAGTACCAGTCTACAGTGATATATATTTTGTTTAAACAGTGGTTGAATCTTAAACACTTATTTTGTATCACTGTTCAAACCTTAATGTGTAAGGCTTCTGACTCCACTAATACAACAGACAGAAAACTAAGAAGCAAAAATAAAAACAAAGACAAATAACCAAATAAAAACAAAACAGTGAATCTTATCTCCTTTTATATACTATTTTACTGTTCACACAAATGTTTTATAGTTTTATTAATTCCATCCTTTTAAAATTTTATGTGAAGTGTAATTGTCAACTGTTTTTTCTATTCCTCAGTTGTAGCCTGATTACTTTTCTGATAATGCATTCTTAAATATTCTATTTTATATTTGATAGGATCTTGCTATGTTAATCAAGCAAGGTAACCTGGATTGTCTGATTTTTGAATTTACAATTCTTTTACCTCAGTCTCTTCAGTGCTGGGATTTCAGACATGTGACACCATGCCTGCCTTTGGATAAAAAAAAAAAAAAATTTTTTTTAATTACTGGCAATCAGTTGTCAGTTTAGTAGTTAATGAAGCTACTTTAAAGATTATATATATATATATACATATATACATATGCACACGCACACGCACACACACGCATGCACGCACGCACGCACACACACATACATATATCAGAGGACAAATTAGTTTATGGTTCGGTTTGCTCCTTGCTCCTTTGTGTGGCTTCTGAGGATGGAACTCATATGGCCATTCCATCATCATCTGTGCAGCAAATGCTTCATACACCAAGTCAGTCCACTGGCCCCATAAGTTTTTACACTGCTGATTGCGTTTTATGCTTTTGTCATAACTAAGAGATGGATATTTCAAGGTATATTAATGAACTAAAAAGCATTGTTCTGTTACAGATTGCTGATTTGATATAGCCATTTATATTTAACTTATGCATTACCTTCATTCATCTTGATTTGAAATCAAAGTTCGACTTTGGAATTTATCTTATTATATAGTTGCATAAGAAAAGTTATGATGAAGCTTATAATGATAAAATTCACTTTATAAACTGTATAATAATCTAAACTTTAATCAATAATAAATGTATTTCATAATCAAATATGGTATTGTTCCTTAAATAAATACATAGTTCCAAAATATATGTATCCATGAAAATAGAAGCTTCAGTTTACATAATGCTGTATTCCTTGTGTAAAATTACGTATTTATACATAGGCAGATATGTATTAATACATATCTATGATAGGAAACAAACACTTAGAAAATTAGACAATGTTTCTGCTTATGATGAGAAAGTCATGATAATTTTGTTTCCTATATTTTGAAACTTTCCCTTTATATGTATCATACTAATCTGACGATCTAATAATTCATAGTAATAATTCAAGTATATTTTCATACATGATATTACATAACAAATAAAATATGTTTTTCTCAGTAATAATGAAAGGCTAACATACATTATATATTTATGTACCAGCTACAATGTCAAAGATATTTACAAATTTGCCTTTTTGAAACATTGCCCAAGCATACCTATGATGGGGTTAGTTCTGCAATCGTAAAGCCCAAACCCTGTTCCCATAAGGATTACCAAGACCTTGAAATGGCAGCCGGATTCAGTCTTTCAAGCTTTTTCTCTATGTAGATATTAAATGCCGGTAGGAGGTGAGGAAAATGACCTGTAGTGTTTGAGCATTGAATTTATTGTAGGATTTAATCATGTCTTTGACCTCCATAATAAAATGCATTTTTTTTTGTTTTTTTGTTTTTGTTTTTGTGAACATAGTGAATAGGATTTAAACTTCTTTTTTTTTTTTATTGGAACTTTTATTTACATTTCAGGTGTTTTCCCTTACCCCCTTTCCCCCTCCCTCCCAGGAACTCCCTATCCCTTCCTCCCTCCTCCTGCCTCTATGATGGTGTACCCACACCCACCCTCCCCAGAACCTCACCTCCCCACCCTCGAATACCACCCACCCACGATGTCCAGCCTTCATGGGACCAAGAATTTCTTCTCCCACTTATATATAGTTCACTTGCATATATAGCTGGAGCCATGGGTCCCTCCCTAAGCGCTCCCAGGCTGGTGGTTTAGACCCTGGGGGCTCTGTTTGGTTGGGATTGTTGCTTCCCTCATGGTGTCCAGAATCCTCTCAACTCCTTCAGCCTTCACTCTATCTTCTCCATTGGGAACCCCATGATCAGTTTAATGGTTAGCTGTGAGCATCTGCCTCTGAGTATGTCAGACTCTTGCAGACCTCTAAGGAGACAGTTATGTTAGGTTCCTGTCAGCATGCACCTCCTGACACCCACGTCAGCGTCTACCTTTGGTGACTGCACATGGGATGGATACCCAGGTGGAATGGTCTGCAGACAGCCCCTCCTTCAGTTTCTGTCCGTACTTTGTCTCCATATTTGCTCCCTTAAGTATTTTGTTACTTCTTCTAAGAAGGACTGAAGCCCCCCCGCACCCAACTTGGTCATTATTCTTCATGAGCTTTATGTGGTCTGTGAGTTGAATCTTGGGTGTTTCAAGCTTCTGGGCTAAAGTCCAATAATCAGTGAGTGAATACCATGTGTGTTCTTTTGTGATTGGGTTACCTCACTCAGGATGATATTTTCTAGTTCCATCCATTTATATAAGAATTTATTGAATTCATTGTTTTTAATAGCTGAGTAATATTCCATTGTGTAAATGTACCACATTTTTTGTATCCATTCCTCTGTTGAAGGGCATCTAGGTTCTTTCCAGTTTCTGGCTATTATAAATAAAGCTGCTATGAACATAGTGGAGCATATGTCCTTGTCATGTGTTAGAGCATCTTCTGGGTATATGCCCAGGAGTGGTATAGCTGGGTCCTCAGGTGATGATATGTCCAATTTTCTGAGGAACCACCAGACTGTTTTCCATATTGGTTGCACCATCTTGCAATCCCACCAACAATGGAGGAATGTTCCTCTTTCTCCGCATACTCGCCAGCATCTACTATCACCTGAGTTTTTTTATTTTAGCCATTCTGACTGGTGTGAAGTGGAATCTCAGGGTTGTTTTGATTTGCATTTCCCTGCTGACTAGGGATGCTGAACATTTCTTTAGGTGCTTCTCAGCTATTTGTATTTCCTCAGTTGAGAATTCTTTGTTTAGCACGTTACCCCATTTTTTAATAGGGTTATTTGGTTGTCTAGAGCCTAATTTCTTGAGTTCTTTGTATATATTGGATATTAGTCCTCTATCAGATGTGGGATTGGTAAAGATCTTTTCCCAATCTGTTGGTTGCCATTTTGTCCTTTTGACAGTGTCTGTTGCCTTTCAGAAACTTTGCAATTTTATGTAGTCCCATTTGTCAATTCTTGATCTTAGAGCACAAGTCATTGGTGTTCTGTTCAGGAAGTTTTCCCCTGTGCCTAGGTGTTCCAGGGTCTTCCCCACCTTCTCTTCTCTTAGTTTCAGTGTGTCTGGTTTTATGTGAAGGTCCTTTATCCACTTGGACTTGAGCTTCATACACGGTGATAAGAATGGATCAATTTGCATTCTTCTACATGTTGTCCTCCAGTTGAAACAGCACCATTTGTTGAAAATGCTGTCCTTGTTCCACTGGATGGTTTTAGCTCCTTTGTCAAAGATCAAATGACCATAGGTATGTGGGTTCATTTCTGGGTCTTCAACTCTATTCCACTGATCTTCCTGCCTGTTCTGTACCAATACCAGGCAGTTTTTATCACTATTGCTCTGTAGTACAGCTTGAGATCAGGGATGGTGATTCCTCCAGAAGTTCTTTCATTGTTGAGAATGGTTTTCGCTATACTGGGTTTTTTGTTATTCCAAATAAATTTCAGAATTTATCTTTCTAGCTCTGTAAAGAATTGAGTTGATATTTTAATGGGGATTGCATTGAATCTGTAGATTGCTTTTGGCAAGATGGCCATTTTTACTATATTAATCCTGCCAATCCATGAGCATGGGAGATCTTTCCATTTCCTGAGATCTTCTTCAATTTCTTTCTTCAGAGACTTGAAGTTCTTGTCATAAAGATCTTTCACCTGCTTGGTTAGATTCACCCCGAGGTATTTTATATTATTTGTGACTATTGTGAAGGGTGTCATTTCCCTAATTTCTTTTTCAGCCTGTTTATCTTTCACGTAGAGGAAGGCTACTGATTTGTTTGAGTTGATTTTATAACCTGCCACCTTGCTGAAGTTGTCTATCAGGTTTAGGAGTTCTCTGGTGGAGTTTTTGGGGTCACTTAAGTATACTATCATATCATCTGCAAATAGTGACATTTTGACTTCTTCCTTTCCTATTTGTATTCCTTTGACTTCTTTTTGTTGTCTAATTGCTCTGGCTAGGACTTCCAGTACTATATTGAATAGGTAGGGAGAGAGTGGGCAGCCTTGTCTAGTTCCTGATCTTAGTGGGAATGCTTCAAGTTTCTCTCCATTTAGTTTGATGTTGGCTACTGGTTTGCTGTATATTGCTTTTACTATGTTTAGGTATGGGCCTTGAATTCCTGATCTTTCCAAGACTTTTACCATGAAGGGATGTTGGATTTTATCAAATGCTTTCTCAGCATCTAATGAGATGATCATGTGGTTTTTTTCTTTGAGTTTGTTTATATAGTGGATTACATTGATGGATTTCCGAATATTGAACCATCCCTGCATTCCTGGGATAAAGCCCACTTGATCATGATGAGATGATTGTTTTGATGTGTTCTTGGATTCGGTTTGCTAGAATTTTATTGAGTATTTTTGCATCGATATTTGTAAGAGAGATTTGTCTGAAGGTCTCTTTCTTTGTTGGGTCTTTGGGAGGTTTAGGTATGAGTGTGATTGTAGCTTCATAGAACGAATTGGGTAGTGTTCCTTCTGTTTCTATTTTGTGGAATAGTTTGAAGAGAATTGGTATTAGGTCTTCCTTGAAGGTCTGATAGAATTCTGCATTAAAACCATCTGGGCCTGGGCTTTTTTTGGTGGGGAGACTTTTAATGACTGCTGCTATTTCTTTAGGGGTTATGGGACTGTTTAGATGGTATATTTGCTCCTCATTTAACTTTGATACCTGGTTTCTGTCTAGAAAATTGTCCATTTCATCCAGATTTTCCAGTTTTGTTGAGTATAGACCTTTGTAGCAGGATCTGATGATTTTTTGAATTTCCTCAGTTTCTGTTGTTATGTCTCCCTTTTCAGATCTGATTTTATGAATTTGCATACTGTCTCTGTGCTCTCTGGTTAATCTGGCTAAGGCTTATCTATCTTGTTGATTTTCTCAAAGAACCAACTCCTGGTTTTGTTGATATTTTGTATTGTTCTTTCTGTTTCTACTCGGTTGATTTCAGCCCTGAGTTTGATTATTTCCTGACACCTACTCCTCTTGGGTGTATTTGCTTCTTTTTGTTCTAGAGCTTTCAGGTGTGCTGTCAAGTTATTAATGTGTGCTCTCTCCAATTTCTTTTTGTGGGCACTTAGAGCTATGAGTTTTCCTCTTAGCACTGCTTTCATGGAGTCTGACAAGTTCTGGTATGATGTTTCCTCATTTTGTTAAATTCTAAAAAGTCTTTAATTTCTTTCTGTATTTCTTCCTTGACAAAGTCATCATTGAGAAGAGCATTGTTCAGTTTCCACATGCATGTGGGTTTTCCCTTGGTTCTGTCCTTATCAAAGACCAGCTTAATCTGTGGTGATCTGATAGGATGCAAGGGATTATTTCAATCTTTTTGTATCTGTAGAGGACTGTTTTGTGACCAATTATATGGTCTATTTTGGAGAAGGTACCATGAGGTGCTGAGAAAAAGGTATATTCTTTTACTTTAGGATGAAATGTTCTATAGATATCTGTTAAATCCGTTTGGTTCATAACCTCTGTTAATTTCAATGTGTCTTTGTTTAGTTTCTGTTTCCATGATCTGTCCATTGGAGAGAGTGGGGTGTTAAAATCCCCCACTATTATTGTGTGAGGTGCGATGTGTGCTTTGAGCTTTAGTAAAGTTTCTTTTATGTATGTGGGTGCCCTTGCATTTGGAGCATAGATGTTCAGAATTGAGAGTTCATCTTGGTAGATTTTTTCCTTGATGAGTATGAGTGTCCTCCTTATCTTTTGATTACTTTTGGTTGAAAGTCGATTTTATTTGATATTAGAATGGCTACTCCAGCTTGTTTCTTGGGACCATTTGCTTGGAAAATTGTTTTCCAGCCTTTTACTCTGAGGTAGTGTCTGTCTTTGTCATTGAGGTGCGTTTCTTGTATGCATCAAAATTCTGGGTCTTTTTATGTATCCAGTCTGATAGTCTACATCTTTTTATTGGAGAATTGAGTCCATTGATGTTAAGCGATATTAAGGAAAAATGATTGTTGTTTCCTATTATTTTTGTTATTAGAGGTGGAATTATATTTGTGTAGCTACCTTTTTTGGGGGTTGTTTGAAGATTACTTCCATGCTTCTTCTAGGTTGTAGTTTCCTTCCTTGTGTTGGCGTTTTCTTTCAATTATCCTTTGAAGTGCTGGGTTTGTGGGAAGATATTGTGCAAATTTGGTTTTGTCATGCAATATCTTGGTTTCTCCATCTATAGTGATTGAGAGTTTTGCTGGGTATAGCAGTCTGGGCTGGCATTTGTGTTCCCTTAGGGTCTGTATGATATCAGACCAGGATCTTCTGGCTTTTATAGTCTCTGGTGAAAAGTCTGGTGTAATTCTTATTGGTCTGCCTTTATATGTTACTTGACCTTTTTCCCTTACTGCGTTTAGTATTTTTTCTTTGTTTTGTGCATTTGTGTTTTGATTATTATGTGTCGGGGGGGGTATTTCTTTTCTGGTCCAGTCTGTTTGGTGTTCTGTAGGCTTCTTGTATGTTTATGGGCATCTCGTTCTTTAGGTTGGGGAAATTTTCCTCTATCATTTTGTTGAAGATATTTACTGGCCCTTTAAATTGGGAATCTTCACTCTCATCTATACCTTTTATTCTTAGGTTTGGTCTTCTCATTGTGTCTTGGATTTCCTGGATGTTCTGGGTTAGCAGCTTTTTGTATTTTGCATTTTCTTTGACTGTTGTGTCAATGTTTTCCATGGTATCTTCTGCGCATGAGATTCTCTCTTCTATCTCTTGTATTCTGTTGATAATCTTGCGTCTATGTCTCCTGATCTCTTTCCTATGTTTTCTATCTCCAGAGTAGTCTCCCTTTGAGATTTCTTTATTGTTTCTATTTCCATTTTTAGATCCTGGATGGTTTTGTTCAATTCCTTCACGCTGTTTTGTTGTGTGTTTTCCTTGTCAATTCTTTAAAGGATTTTTGTGTTTCCTCTTTAAGGGACTTCTACCTGTTTACCTGTGTTCTCCTGTATTTCTTTGAGGGAGTTACTTATGTCCTTCTTGAAATCCTCTATCATGAGAAGTGATTTTAATTCTGAATCCTGTTTTTTCTGTGTGATGGGGTATCCAGGGCTTGCTATGGTAGGAGAACTGGGTTCTGATGATGTCAGGTAACTTTGGTTTCTGTTGCTTGTGTTCTTGCGCTTGCCTTTCGCCATCTGTTGACTCTAGTGTTTCCTGTGCTCACTGTGTCTGACTGGAGTCTGTCTTTCCAGTTATCTTGCTTGTGTCAGAACTCCTCAGATTCCAGATGTCTCTGTGTTCCTGTGATCCTAAGCTTCCTCTGCTCTAGATGCACTAGGTTCTCCTCTGCTCTGTATGCAGTAGGTCCTCTAGGAAGTCTCAGGATTGGTGTTTCCACAGGAGCAGACCAGCTAAGGGTCTGCCCCAGGCAAAGGGACCAGGTTCCCTCTGCTCTGGATGCATTCAGTCCCTCTAGGATGTCTCAGGATTGGTGTTTCCACAGGAGCAGACCAGCTAAGGGTCTGCCCCAGGCAAAGGGAACAGGTTGCAGGCAGAAGGGGGTAGTATTCTGGAGGGGCAGGGTTTGGGTGCCTGCTCGTTCCTTAACCTCCCCCTGAGTCCCAGTTGTAACTCTGGGGCGTGGGATGGTGGGCAAGGTGTCTTACCCTCTGCTCTGGATGCAGTCGGTCCCTCTAGGATGTCTCAGGATCGGTGTTTCCACAGGAGCAGACCAGCTAAGATAAAATGCATTTCTTGATGGCTTGTAGCTCACAGCTTCCGTTTCTCAGAAACAAGAATGAGGAATGTTGTCATCTATACACTTGGTCACAGCAATGTTTATCATTCAGGTAGAAGAGGAGATCATTACATTAGACACAATTGCTTGGAATACATTTTACTGTAATATCATAAAATCAATTATATATGCAAATTAGCTTTAGATTCATAAAGCAAACAAATGAAGGGAAAAATAACAGAAGCCATACAAGTAGCCAATCTTGAAAATTAATAAAAATAACTAAATTAAACATTAACAGATTTTTTTCTAAAATTATGTAATTTTTAGGATGTAGCTGAACAATTAAGGTTCACACACACGCACGCGGAATACACACACATAACACATGCAGTACACACACAAACACAGAGACATACAGAGACACACAGAGAACACACACATATATCTATATCTATTTCTCTCTCTCTCTCTCTCCATATACATAACACACACACACACACACACACACACACATATGTAGCCCTAGATAGCCTGAAATTCAGTTTGTAGAACAGGTTGGCCCAAACTTACAGAGATCATCTTGCCTGTACATCTGCTTTTCTAGTGCTGGGATTACTGGTGTGTGCAACCGCAGCCAGTACAGCTGAAGTCAAGCTTTTTTCCTTACCAAATGGTTTTCAAAACCAATGAAAAACATTGCTACAACTGTATGCACTCCTACAATGAAAACTTTTATGTTTTATCTTTTAAAATATATTTATAGGTAAGAATTATAAGTTGCACAAAATTTCCCACTTAATATTTATTTTGACAATATCCATTATTGAACTTCAGTCTTCATACATTCAAGGAAACCATGTGCCACTGAATGATTTCTTCAGTCATTTCCGAACTAAGTTTCATAGTAAAACTGGAAATTAATATATTTTTCACATTATACTTTTTACTGAGATATGATGTCCCTTACTATATAATTCACCCCATTGTATTTACAACTTCAGGATAATCACAATGCTGTGAAGATATCACTACCAACTAATTCCAAAATGTTCTGTTCTTTTCTAAAAGAACCTGTACACTTATCAGTTACTAGTTACTATTCTCCCAACTGAGAAAGTTAATTTTTGGAAAATAAATAGAAATTAAAAGAAAAACTAAAGCAACAAAGATCTATAAAGACATTAAAAATTCTTAAGATAATATAATTTTCTATTAATTAAATGTGTTGGGGGGCAGATGGAGATATTGGTCTGTTGTTCAGTATACACATTGCTCTTAACGAGGACTAGAGTTTAATTCCCAACAGCCATGTAGGTAGCTCACAGCTTCCTGTAACTTCAGATCGAGGGCACACTATGTCTCTGGTTTTTACAGGCTCTGCACTTGATTTAGCTTAATTTGACTTCCTGGTGACCCATTATTCTTTGAACAATATGGTTTTATATGTTTGTTTGCTTGCTTTTCCTATCTAGGCTTGCTATGCTTTATCAAAACTATTCATGAGAGTAAACCACAACACACAGTCTAAACGTTGTTGATTTGAGACTACCTTTGCCAATGCAATTAATCTGATGAATCTCTTCACTTTAGCCTCAAAAGGACCTTTGGACAAGTACAAAAAGCAACCGCATTCTTCTCTAAAATATCACAAGAGTCTGTAGACCAAATACTGAAAATTTTCTCCTTTGAAACATTTAGAGCCATAAGGCCTCCACAGTTCAAATAACTCTCAGCACCACTGTCTTCCTATTCCTAATAAAATGGTCTACTAAGTGTTCCTACTAGGATGGTCCACTTAAAGGATCCCACTGCTTTCCAAATCCAAAGTCCCCAAATTCACGTTCTTCCATACAAAAGCATGGTCAGGCCTATCACAGCGATACCTCAATCCCTGCTACCAACTTCTGTGTTAGTGAGGGTTTCATTACTGTGAAGAGACACCATGACCAAGGCATCTCTTATAAAGGACATTTAATTGGGGTTGCCTTACAGGTCCAGAGGTTCAATCCATCATCATCAAGGTGGAAAGTGTGGCAGCATCCAGGCAGGTATGGCTCTGGAGGAGCTGCAAGTTCTATATCTTTCCCAAAGGCAACCAGGAATAGACTGGCATCCCCAGGCAGCTAAGAGAAAGCTCTCTACCACAATGGGTAGAGCGTGAGCATAGGAAAAGACCTCTCAGTAACTCATTTCCTTTAACAAGGCCACACCTCCTAACTGTACCATTCACTATGGCTGAGCATAATCATGCCACCACATTGACTAAAGAATATCAGGTTAAGAGTTCTCTGTAAATTTTATACATTTATTTACTCTTTAAGAAGAAACAATACAATACAATGTACTTATATTTTATTTATACAATTGACAATTAATAATATTATATATTAGAAATTAATTTTATTGCAAATAAAAACATTTTTTCTCTGTATTATCATTTTGTGTTTTAACTGAAAAGTAATTTGCAAGTTGCTTAGTTAATTTTTTTCTGGTTTCCCTTTCCTCAGCTGCTCATGTAGTATTTGGTTCATATTCTGGACAGAAGCTGCTCTATAAGGTTTGGGCTATCTGCTGTATCAGCTCTTAGTTCCCATATTCTCTTTATACAATCCTATATGTTCCACAGTGAGCTATTAAGAAGACTTTTTTTTTTAAGTGAAAAAATACAGGAAAAAAGTCATCTCTCCATTCTGAGACTCTTCTTAGGTTGTCACATTTTGTGTCTTTAACCCATGGATACACTCATTTAACAAGTGTTTATTGATATATATTCTTTTACATATCACACATTTCCTTTTGTGTCTAATGCTCCCCCCTTTGGACTTCAGTACTATATTGAATAGGTAGGGAGAGAGTGGGCAGCCTTGTCTAGTCCTGATCTTAGTGGAATGTTCGAGTTTCTCTCCATTTAGTTTGAATGTTGGCTACTGGTTTGTTGCTGTATATTGCTTTTACTATGTTTAGGTATGGGCCTGAATTCCTGTTCTTTCCAAGACTTTTACCATGAAGATGTTGAATTTTGTCAAATGCTTTCTCAGCATCTAATGAGATGATCATGTTGTTTTTTTTCTTTGAGTTTGTTTATATAGTGGATTACATTGATAGATTTTCCAAATATTGAACCATCCCTGCATTCCTAGGATAAAGCCACACTTGTCATATGGATGATTGTTTTGATGTGTTCTTGGATTCGGTTTGCTAGAATTTATTGACTATTTTTGCATCGATATTTGTAAGAGAGATTTGTCTGAAGGTTCTCTTTCTTTGTTGGGTCTTTGTGAGGTTTAGGTATGAGTGTGATTGTAGCTTCATAGAACGAATTGGGTAGTGTTCCTTCTGTTTCTATTTTGTGGAATAGTTGAAGAGAATTGGTATTAGGTCTTCCTTGAAGGTCTGATAGAATTCGCATTAAAACCATCTGGGCCTGGGCTTTTTTGGTGGGGAGACTTTTAATGACTGCTGCTATTTCTTTAGGGGTTATGGGACTGTTTGATGGTATATTTGCTCTCAATTTTAACTTTTGATACCTGGTTTCTGTCTAGAGAAATTGTCCATTTCTTCCAGATTTTCCAGTTTTGTTGAGTATAGACCTTTGTAGTAGGATCTGATGATTTTTTGAATTTCCTCAGTTTCTGTTGTTATGTCTCCTTTTTCAGATCTGATTTTATGAATTTGCATACTGTCTCTGTGCTCTCTGGTTAATCTGGCTAACGGCTTATCTATCTTGTTGATTTTCTCAAAGAACCAACTCCTGGTTTTGTTGATATTTTGTATTGTTCTTTCTGTTTCTACTCGGTTGATTTCAGCCCTGAGTTTGATTATTTCCTGACACCTATCCTCTTGGGTGCATTTGCTTCTTTTTGTTCTAGAGCTTTCAGGTGTGCTGTCAAGTTATTAATGTGTGCTCTCCACAATTTCTTTTTGTGGGCACTTAGAGCTATGAGTTTTCTCTTAGCACTGCTTTCATGGAGTTGACAAGTTCTGGTATGTTGTTTCCTCATTTTCGTTAAAATTTTTAAAAAGTCTTTAATTTCTTTCTGTATTTCTTCCTTGACAAAGTCATCATTGAGAAGAGCATTGTTCAGTTTCCACTGCATGTGGGTTTTCCCTTGGTTCTGTCCTTATCAAAGACCAGCTTTAATCTGTGGTGATCTGATAGGATGCAAGGGATTATTTCAATCTTTTGTATCTGTAGAGGACTGTTTTGTGACCAATTTTATGGTCTATTTTTTGGGGAAGGTACCATGAGGTGCTGAGAAAAAGGTATATTCTTTTACTTTAGGATGAAATGTTCTATAGATATCTGTTAAATCCGTTTGGTTCATAACCTCTGTTAATTTCAATGTGTCTTGTTTAGTTTCTGTTTCCATGATCTGTCCATTGGAGAGAGTGGGGTGATTAAAATCCCCCACTATTATCGTTGTGAGGTGCGATGTGTGCTTTGAGCTTTAGTAAAGTTTCTTTTATGTATGTGGGGTGCCCTTGCATTTGGAGCATAGTGTTCAGAATTGAGAGTTCATCTTGGTAGATTTTTTCCTTTGATGAGTCTTTTTGATTACTTTTGGTTGAAAGTTGATTTTATTTGTATTAGAATGGCTACTCCAGCTTGTTTCTTGGGACCATTTGCTTGGAAAATTGTTTTCCAGCCTTTTACTCTGAGGTAGTGTCTGTCTTTGTCATTGAGGTGCGTTTCTTGTATGCATCAAAATTCTGGGTCTTGTTTATGTATCCAGTCTGATAGTCTACATCTTTTTATTGGAGAATTGAGTCCATTGAGTTAAGCGATTATTAAGGAAAAATTGATTGTTGTTTCCTATTATTTTTTGTTATTAGAGGTGGAATTATATTTGTGTAGCTACCTTTTTGGGGGTTGTTTGAAGATTATTCCATGCTTCTTCTAGGTTGTAGTTCCTTCCCTTTTGTTGGCGTTTTCTTTCAATTATCCCTTTTAAGTGCTGGGTTTGTGGGAAGATATTGTGCAATTTGGTTTTGTCATGCAATATCTTGGTTTCTCCATCTATAGTGATTGAGAGTTTTGCTGGGTATAGCAGTCTGGGCTGGCATTTGTGTTCCCTTAGGGTCTGTATGATATCAGACCAGGATCTTCTGGCTTTTTATAGTCTCTGGTGAAAAGTCTGGTGTAATTCTTATTGGTCTGCCTTTATATGTTACTTGACCCTTTTTTCCCTTACTGCGTTTAGTATTTTTTCTTTGTTTTGTGCATTTGGTGTTTTGATTATTATGTGTCGGGGGGGGGTATTTCTTTTCTGGTCCAGTCTGTTTGGTGTTCTGTAGGCTTCTTGTATGTTTTAGGGCATCTCGTTCTTTAGGTTGGGGAAATTTTCCTCTATCATTTTGTTGAAGATATTTACTGGCCCTTTAAATTGGGAATCTTCACTCTCATCTATACCTTTTATTCTTAGGTTTGGTCTTCTCATTGTGTCTTGGATTTCCTGGATGTTCTGGGTTAGCAGCTTTTTGTATTTTGCATTTTCTTTGACTGTTGTGTCAATGTTTTCCATGGTATCTTCTGCGCATGAGATTCTCTCTTCTATCTCTTGTATTCTGTTGATATTGCTTGCGTCTATGTCTCCTGATCTCTTTCCTATGTTTTCTATCTCCAGAGTAGTCTCCCTTTGAGATTTCTTTATTGTTTCTATTTCCATTTTTAGATCCTGGATGGTTTTGTTCAATTCCTTCACCTGTTTTGTTGTGTTTTCTTGACATTTTTTTCTTTAAAGGATTTTTGTGTTTCCTCTTTAAGGACTTCTACCTGTTTACCTGTGTTTCCTGTATTTCTTTGAGGGAGTTACTTATGTCCTTCTTGAAATCCTCTATCATCAAGAAGTGATTTTAATTCTGAATCCTGTTTTTTCTGTGTGATGGGGTATCCAGGGCTTGCTATGGTAGGGAAACTGGTTCTGATGATGTCAGGTAACTTTGGTTTCTGTTGCTTGTGTTCTTGCGCTTGCCTTTCGCCATCTGGTTGACTCTAGTGTTTCCTGTGCTCACTGTGTCTGACTGGAGTCTGTCTTTCCAGTTATCTTGCTTGTGTCAGAACTCCTCAGATTCCAGATGTCTCTGTGTTCCTGTGATCCTAAGCTTCCTCTGCTCTAGATGCACTAGGTTCTCCTCTGCTCTGTATGCAGTAGGTCCTCTAGGAAGTCTCAGGATTGGTGTTTCCACAGGAGCAGACCAGCTAAGGGTCTGCCCCAGGCAAAGGGACCAGGTTCCCTCTGCTCTGGATGCATTGGTCCCTCTAGGATGTCTCAGGATTGGTGTTTCCCACAGGAGCAGACCAGCTAAGGGTCTGCCCCAGGCAAAGGGAACAGGTTGCAGGCAGAAGGGGGTAGTATTCTGGAGGGCAGGGTTTGGGTGCCTGCTCGTTCCTTAACCTCCCCCTGAGTCCCAGTTGTAACTCTGGGGCGTGGGATGGTGGGCAAGGTGTCTTACCCTCTGCTCTGGATGCAGTCGGTCCCTCTAGGATGTCTCAGGATCGGTGTTTCCACAGGAGCAGACCAGCTAAGATAAAATGCATTTCTTGATGGGCTTGTAGCTCACAGCTTCCGTTTCTCAGAAACAAGAATGAGGAATGTTGTCATCTATACACTTGGTCACAGCAATGTTTATCATTCAGGTAGAAGAGGAGATCATTACATTAGACACAATTGCTTGGAATACATTTTACTGTAATATCATAAAATCAATTATATATGCAAATTAGTTTAGATTCATAAAGCAAACAAATGAAGGGAAAAATAACAGAAGCCATACAAGTAGCCAATCTTGAAAATTAATAAAAATAACTAAATAAAACATTAACAGATTTTTTTCTAAAAATTATGTAATTTTTAGGATGTAGCTGAACAATTAAGGTTCACACACACGCACGCGGAATACACACACATACACAATGCAGTACACACACAGAACACAGAGACATACAGAGACACACAAGAACACACACATATATCTATATCTATTTCTCTCTCTCTCTCTCTCCATATACATAAACAAAACACACAACACACACACACACACACACACATATGTAGCCCTAGATAGCCTGAAATTCAGTTTGTAGAACAGGTTGGCCCAAACTTACAGAGATCATCTTGCCTGTACATCTGCTTTTCTAGTGCTGGGATTACTGGTGTGTGCAACCGCAGCCAGTACAGCTGAAGTCAAGCTTTTTTCCTTACCAAATGGTTTTCAAAACCAATGAAAAACATTGCTACAACTGTATGCACTCCTACAATGAAAACTTTTATGTTTTATCTTTTAAAATATATTTATAGGTAAGAATTATAAGTTGCACAAAATTTCCCACTTAATATTTATTTTGACAATATCCATTATTGAACTTCAGTCTTCATACATTCAAGGAAACCATGTGCCACTGAATGATTTCTTCAGTCATTTCCGAACTAAGTTTCATAGTAAAACTGGAAATTAATATATTTTTCACATTATACTTTTTACTGAGATATGATGTCCCTTACTATATAATTCACCCCATTGTATTTACAACTTCAGGATAATCACAATGCTGTGAAGATATCACTACCAACTAATTCCAAAATGTTCTGTTCTTTTCTAAAAGAACCTGTACACTTATCAGTTACTAGTTACTATTCTCCCAACTGAGAAAGTTAATTTTTGGAAAATAAATAGAAATTAAAAGAAAAACTAAAGCAACAAAGATCTATAAAGACATTAAAAATTCTTAAGATAATATAATTTTCTATTAATTAAATGTGTTGGGGGGCAGATGGAGATATTGGTCTGTTGTTCAGTATACACATTGCTCTTAACGAGGACTAGAGTTTAATTCCCAACAGCCATGTAGGTAGCTCACAGCTTCCTGTAACTTCAGATCGAGGGCACACTATGTCTCTGGTTTTTACAGGCTCTGCACTTGATTTAGCTTAATTTGACTTCCTGGTGACCCATTATTCTTTGAACAATATGGTTTTATATGTTTGTTTGCTTGCTTTTCCTATCTAGGCTTGCTATGCTTTATCAAAACTATTCATGAGAGTAAACCACAACACACAGTCTAAACGTTGTTGATTTGAGACTACCTTTGCCAATGCAATTAATCTGATGAATCTCTTCACTTTAGCCTCAAAAGGACCTTTGGACAAGTACAAAAAGCAACCGCATTCTTCTCTAAAATATCACAAGAGTCTGTAGACCAAATACTGAAATTTTCTCCTTTGAAACATTAGAGCCATAAGGCCTCCACAGTTCAAATAACTCTCAGCACCACTGTCTTCCTATTCCTAATAAAATGGTCTACTAAGTGTTCCTACTAGGATGGTCCACTTAAAGGATCCCACTGCTTTCCAAATCCAAAGTCCCCAAATTCACGTTCTTCCATACAAAAGCATGGTCAGGCCTATCACAGCGATACCTCAATCCCTACTACCAACTTCTGTGTTAGTGAGGGTTTCAAATTTCTGTGAAGAGACACCATGACCAAGGCATCTCTTATAAAGGACATTTAATTGGGGTTGCCTTACAGGTCCAGAGGTTCAATCCATCATCATCAAGGTGGAAAGTGTGGCAGCATCCAGGCAGGTATGGCTCTGGAGGAGCTGCAAGTTTCTATATCCTTTCCCAAAGGCAACCAGGAATAGACTGGCATCCCCAGGCAGCTAAGAGAAAGCTCTCTACCACAATGGGTAGAGCGTGAGCATAGGAAAAGACCTCTCGAGTAACTCATTTCCTTCAACAAGGCCACACCTCCTAACTGTACCATTCACTATGGGCTGAGCATAATCATGCCACCACATTGACTAAAGAATATCAGGTTAAGAGTTCTCTGTAAATTTTATACATTTATTTACTCTTTAAGAAGAAACAATACAATACAATGTACTTATATTTTATTTATACAATTGACAATTAATAATATTATATATTAGAAATTAATTTTATTGCAAATAAAAACATTTTTTCTCTGTATTATCATTTTGTGTTTTAACTGAAAAGTAATTTGCAAGTTGCTTAGTTAATTTTTTTCTGGCTTCCCTTTCCTCAGCTGCTCATGTAGTATTTGGTTCATATTCTGGACAGAAGCTGCTCTATAAGGTTTGGGCTATCTGCTGTATCAGCTCTTAGTTCCCATATTCTCTTTATACAATCCTATATGTTCCACAGTGAGCTATTAAGAAGACTTTTTTTTTTAAGTGAAAAAATACAGGAAAAAAGTCATCTCTCCATTCTGAGACTCTTCTAGGTTGTCACATTTTGTGTCTTTAACCATGGATACACTCATTTAACAAGTGTTTATTGATATATATTTTTTACATATCACACATACATAGTGTTAGGACCTGAGGTAAGAATAGTAAATGAGAAATCCATACTTGCTGGACTTGTTGAAAGGGCAGATTAGTAGGTATAAAGACTCTTAAAATTTGATGCAGTATTATGAATGCTGTGTTTGCCTATGCACATGGTAGAACTATTATATATGAGAGATAGATGCTCTCCCTAGTGTGAGTAGAGATCCAACCATGAAGCTTCTTCTGGGTGTACATCACCCTATCATCTCCATGGTTTACACATAATACATGTTAGATTACAGTTTGAATGAGGCTGCTGTTCTGACTTGGAAATTCTCATTTAATAAGCGAACTGCTGCAGCTAAGTTGTGAAGCTGGGCTTCTCTTCATCTGTGTTTAAAACATACACACGCACACATTTAAACATACACACACACACACACACACACACACATACAAGCACCCCCTGCATACACACCAGAGAGAGAGAGAAGAGAGAGAGAGAGAGAGAGAGAGAAAGAGAGAGAGAGAGAAGGAGGAGGAGGAGGAGGGAGGGTTTAAGAATAGAAGAGATGCCATTTGTTGAATTTGCCGATGTTCATTAAGGGGATTTTCCTGTGTTTCCTCCCGTTTCAATGATATAGCTCAAGTGCTGAGCTGAAAATCTATTTGAATGATACTCCCTGTTAGTCAAAACACATTGCTTTATGGTTGTGTCTTATATTAGACAATCTACTCAACAACAGAGCCTGGGGTTTTACTCAACAATCAACTTCATGCTCGCTTATTTCTGGCTACGCTTCCACACTGCTTTATGGCCATAGAAGAGTTTCATATTGCTCATTTATAGAATAATTTCCTTGTTTTACTTCTGCTCACTCTGTCACATATTCAAATGTCTTCACAGCTTATTTAGATTAGAAAAAAAAAAAAACCGCACCATCTTATTCTCTGAATACTATTTGTTAATTGAATAGTCAGTGTAGCTAACACTGCCTGGTCGAAGCATTGCTAAGTTGTTTGAGGGTGTCTAAACATTCTGAGCTAATTCATTTCTCGGTGTCTTAGCTTTTTATTTTTCCTAAAGTTCTATTTTTGCCTCAACTTCTGAATTTTATTCAGAAAGATTTCTAAATATTCTTTTTTGAAGATGGCCTCTCTGATATTTTTAGTGATTGTCAGAGTCATATATTTTTATTTCTCACACGCAAAGCATGTGCATGTATGGGGCCAATAAGCCAAACTTCTCATGTTGTGGATGTACTCCCAGGTCTTTTGTTAAATAATATTTTGATTGTTTTTTTCTGTAGGCACCATTTATTGTGTAGTGGCCAACCTATGTCAGGGTATTTTGTCTTTATCACTGCATGAGTGATTATAATGACCCAGTGTATGTCTTTCTCTTTATGTATGTTTGATACCAGTTCTTTTAAGTGCCCGATAAATATGCTTCTAAATGTGTTTTATCTTGATTCTTAGACTAGTTTTAAGTGTTATGAGACTGGATCAATCGATTACTTTGCTTAGAAAACCAGTGCCAGGTATTAATGGCATACAACTGCCAACAGTTTCCTCAGATTCCCCAAATCAATTGCAATTAAGTAATTATTTACTTGAATTATTATTTAAGAAAAATTTAAATACAGAACTAGAAAGTAACTAAGTAAATACAAGTAATAGTCAAGTGAGAAAATCTTCTGAATTAAATAAACTTAAAACAACACCATCCACTGCCCTCCAGAGTTTTCCAACTTCACAACAATTTGTCTAGTACAGTGAATAACCATAATGTAATATTTTTCTTGATGTCTCATCATAATTTTTCTCAACTCTATGTACTTCCTTGGGCTATTTTCTTCCTGAATCTTTAGCTCTTATATACTTTCGTCCTCTTTAAATCTAGCTATTCCTCCCAAACCCATCTCAGAAGAATATGAGAAACTTCTTCTGATCTTTTTGTTCAAAAATGTTTTTCGTCTGTGCAACATGGGTCAATGCTGCTGATGTCCTATTCTATTCTTCCTATTTTTTTAAAGGAGACAAACAATAAAGAAACAATAAATAGGTAATGATAAATATAATGAAGAAAACATGCAAAATGACCTATAGAATGGCAAGACAGGGAGGAGTGATGCATTATTAAGCTTGATCAGGAACACGTCATCTCTTTGATGGGACATTTTTTGTGATAAAAGGAGGTTGAAAGAGTAAGCTCTGAGGCTAAGCAGGAGAGTAAACTAAAGGAAGAACCCTTGGGCACACCAGCTGCATATGTTTATAAAATAGTCAAGTAACATGTCTCTGCAGACTGAGGAGAGTAAGCCATGGATGTCAGCCCATGGTTGCTGTCTTTTAGTGTGGTAGAGACATTAGGAAAGCGACGTCTGAGCAGTCATAAGCTCGAAATGGTGTCTGTTGCAAACAGCTGTTATATAGTCACCAGTAGAAAATATAATCTCCAGTGATAGACACTGGCAGTGTGTGGAATCAGGAGTTTACAACGGAATCTGGCTAGAGTCAGCAGGGCAAATTGTGCGAAATAAAAATGTTATTTTGTTTTCTAAAGGAAGATAAATGTTAAAAACAGTAATACTGTTAGAATGAATTTTTAGATTTAAAATTATTATCCAAAAATGTTTTATTATTTGAGAATCTTGTACGATACATTTTTATCATATATTTGTATGTCTTCTCAGCTCATTCCAGATCTTTCTGCAGCTCCCTACTTCAACTTATTTGTGCATTCTCCCTCTCCCCCCCCACCCTCTCTTTCCCCTCTGTCTCTGTCTCTCTCTTTACTGCTCCCTGTGGTGTGTGTGTGTGTGTTGTGTCTGTCTGTCTGTCAGTTCATCTGTCTGGAAATGTGGAGCCTTTCCTGGAGTGGGCTATGTAATATGTGTCCCTCCTTTGAAGAAAACTGACATGTCATCTCTTAGCACAGTAGCAATCCCATGCCAATAGTTTTCAGTTAGGGATTGGGGTTCCTGCCTACCTCTCTTCTTTCATCCTTGTATGTTTTAGGGTTCGAGTTTGTGTAGGACTTGTGCATGTTGAGATAATCTCTGTGAGTTCCGGTCTGCCATTTTGTGTCTGGATAGAATTGTTTTCTTGAAGTTGTACATCACCACCACTGCCTCTTACAATCTTACTGTTACCCTCCCTACTTCTGCATAGATCACTGACCCTTGAGGGGAGTGTTGTGGTTTAGATATCCCATTTAGGGGCGAAAACTCCAATATTCTCCTCCTGGTGCTCAGTTGTGGGGTTATGTGTTAATTGACAAATGCTTTCCACTGAAACACAGAATTACAATTGCATGTTCATTATTTCTTCCTAATCTTCGTAAACCTCAAAGCTTGCTGAAAGGTTTCAATGTAAGAAAATATGTTTGTCTATACCCTCATACTCTTAGCCAAGGCAAAATAAATGGCCAGGAATAAAAACATTAGAATGTGAGTAGTGGCAGAATGATAAACAGTTTTACTTGTTTATTTATCTCTCTCAAGCACACATACCGATTCTCTTTAAATTATATTAAAATCCTACCATTTACATAAAATGTATGTTAGTGTTGTAATGAGCATGAATTGTAAACATAATGAGTTTTAAGCCTGTTTCCTTGATTTTGCTACTTCATAGTTAGCAGGAGTGGGATTTATTTTTAGACTTGTCTTAAAATTATTTTAACCCCTGCAAACATTTTCATCTCCCGAATCTGTATCTTCATTAATTAAGTAAAACCTCAAGAATTTGTGAATTTGGTGTTACAATTGGATCTAAGAATGACAATCTTAAATATAAAACCAGATTCAAAATGAGCTATTACAATATGATACCTTTATTATTTCCACATTGAGTTGTTATTCATATTAAATAATGTAGGATAAAGCATATACTATAACTCATATATAAGTGAATATTGTTATTAAAATTAACTGTGCAAAGATTTTTAATAGAATTATATTTTTATTCTGCAACATTTTGAGTGAGAAGGAGGAGTATATGGGAAGATATGGGAGAAGGAGATGAAAGGAAGAAATTTTGTAATTGTACTATAATCTTAAAAATAAATGAAAAAAATTAAACAATTTCCCCTTAGTAGATGGAAATACTCATTTTCAAAGAATACCAAAAATGTCAGCAAGTTATAATAATTTTCTTGTGTCAATACCATTCCAAAATGCCCCTTTTCTAATGTAGTTTTTCCCTCATGTGGTCTTTTCATGATCGAAAACTCATAAATCAAATAGCTTAATATAAGGGAAGAAGGACATACCCTACCAGGCTTGATAATTTTGCAGAATATAATGGTAGAATCATGTAATCTTCAGACTAAAGGAGCACTGTGTAATTCTCTATGAAGCACTGAATTACTCATGGTCATGAAACACAGAGTTTCTTCTAGGATGTGGCTGCTTGTGCTTTGCAGATTGACTCTCAGAACTGCACATCTTAGTAGTGTGTATTAGAGGTTCCAAGGTAGACCTTACCTTTTGGACTATAGAGTTTGATACAGATTAAAAAAAACAAAAACAAAAACAACAACAAAAATAAAATCACAAGACTCTCAGTTTTGCTTGTTTAACATAAGCATTAGTTACTTTTCTTATTCTAGTGTCCAAATATCTTACTAGAAAAGAATATAAGAGAAGGAGCTATATTTTGACTCACAGTATAAGGAGAAGAAACAGTCTATGATGGGGAAGAATTGGCAGCTTGCTCTTTAAGTGATCATATTGTAGCCAACTGCAGTTAAGGATTCAGACAGAAGGCAGGAAATCTGCCCAGGTGATTAAATTTCAAATCAACACTAGATACCTATTTTTCTCCAATGAAGCTCTGCTTTTCTAAAGGTTTCACAATATGTTCAAGTGGCATCATCACCAGGTGGGGTCAAGTATTCAAACACACCAACGTATAGAAGACAATGGGATTCAAACCACAGCAACACGATAGAAATATTGGTATTTGTTCACTTTCTCCTTGTTCTGATGCATAATAATACATTTATATAGGTTTCTTAGGATATAATCTCACAAGTGCATTATTCTAAAACTTTGTACAGATACTTGTCCCATATGTACAAGTTGCTTCCAAGTGGCAGCTGCAAAAATAGTTTCATTAATAATTGTTGTTTTTGGAACTCAGTTATTTTGAGTTTGAGTCATCCTATAATCACTTATTTTCCTAACAATTACTTTGGGTCAAGAAATAAGCATATCATTTCATTTTGAATTATTTGTGTTAGTTTTAATCATAATGGTTTAAAGACTAAGGTTTGTAGGGCTGGGAATCATAGCTCAATGTTAGAGCCTGCCATATTACACCTTGGATTTAATGCACAACACCAAGAAAATTTTAAAATGTTTTATTTTGTAGTTTGGGAATCTGAAATCAGCCTTACTGGCCTAAAAGTAAGGTGCTATTAGTCCTTTGTACCTCCTGAAGAGTCTGAGGGAAAACCCAGTTCATTTCTCTTGCTTTTTTTCCCCATACTTGCTATGTTTTAGAGACATGCTAATCAAATGCTCTACCACTGAACCACATCCACCAGTCTTCAGCTATTTGAAAGCTTTATTTTTCAAAGACAGTTGTTCTTTATCAGTTATTTAAACACAGACTTTCCCTAGCATTTTCTATTACTTGGTTTTATTTTTTTCCTTTTTTAAAATTATTATTAACCATTCCATTCATTTACATGTTGAATGATATTCTACTTCCTGGTTACCCCTTCTACCAACACCCCATCCCATGTTATCCTACTTGCTGGTTACCCCTCTGCCACTCCCCATCCCACATCTGCCCTCCCCCTCCCTTTTGCCTATATGACAGTGCTCTCTCACCCACCCACACTCTCCTGCCCCACTGCTCCAGCATCACCCTACTCTAGGGCATCAAACCTCCCTGGGACCAAGGCCTTCCCTCCCATTGCTGTCAGGCAAGACCATCCTCTCCTACATATGTATCTGGAGTAATGGATCCCTCTAGGTACACTTCTTGGATGGTGGTCTAGTCTCTGGGAGAACTGGGTGTTGAGGCTGGCTTATGTTGTTCTTCCAATGGGGTTGCAATCCCCCTCTCACTATGGATTTAACTCTCCCACTTACTCCTAGAACTCATCTCCCCTCCCATCCAATCCACACTCTTTCTGCCTCATCTTAGAAAAGAAACAAACATCAAATAATAAAATAAAACAATTCAACACACACACACCACACACACACACACACACACACACCCAAAACAAACAAGAAAAATAGCTAAAGAAAAAACACAAGAAATACACAAGATACATCACTTTGCATACACAGAAATCCCAGAAAACCACAAAACCTGAAGCCATAATCTTTATTCAAAGATCCTGTAAAGTAAAGCATTAAAAAAAAATTCCATGACACAACATTATGAGACAAAAACACCCTCTAAAGTTGCCATTGAGTTTGTTTTGTGCTGCCATCTACTGCTTGTCATGGTGCCTGTCCTGAAGAGAGTTTTGTATTCCTAATAAGACTCCTTTTGAGAGACTTAATTTTTTTTTTTACAAGTGGTTATCAATTGGCAATAGCTTCTATATCAGGGATGGAAGTTTGTGTCTACTTTTTTTTTTTAAAGGGTTAGGAAATATCTGGTGGAAATTCCTGCAGGCCTTATGCTTGCAGCCTCAGTCTCTGTGAGTTCATTTGTGCACCAGTCTATGGTTAGAGGGTCTTGTTTCCTTGATGTTCTCAATTGTCTCTGTCCCTTCCACTCTTTCTGACTCTTCTTCAATGGAGTTTCTCTGTGGGAGATAGAGATAGATATCTCATTTAGAACTGAGTGTTCCAAGGTGTCTAACTCTCACAGCACACTGTCCAGCTGTCAGCTTCGGTTTCTGTATTTACTCTCATCTATTTCAGAAGGAAGCTTCTTTGCTGATGGCTGAATAGGGCACTGTTCAGAGTATACAAATATCATTAGGAGTCATTTTATGGCTTTGTTCCTTCAGCAGAGCAGTGGTATTACGTTTTACTTTAGGTTTCTGATCTATCTCATCTCAGCTTCTTAGCTACTTGAGCAGTGTTGGAATATCTATTAACAAACACAAATAATAGAGAGTGCCATGATATTTCCTTAGATCCTCTAAATTTTCACAAATTATAAAATGTAAAGACAAGGAGTGATGGCTCAGCAGCTAGGAGCACTGGCTGCTCTTCCAGAGGTCTGTGGTTCGATTCTCAGTACTTACATATTGGCTTACTAGTACCAGCTAACTTAATCTCAGGGGATCCGCCATCTTCTTTCAGATTCTGCTGACACTGTACAGGTATGGTGAGTGCACAGACAAACATGCAGACAAATACTTGTACAGGTAAAATAAAAATGAACAAAGTATTTTTTCAATAACTAAAATTTTAACAAGTATCATTTGTACCTTCATGGGTCAGTGTAGTGGCTAGAATGGACAATATGGCTCAAAGATTCACCTACCAAAGTGTTTAAATAAATACTGAAGTGTCAAGATTTTGTGTCCCACTTTGAAAGTTAAAATATGCAGTCAAATGTTAAGTTGAAATGCCTAGACCTTTAAGTAAATTTAACGATCTGACAGGAATTTACCCTTGTACCAGAATGCACTATGTAGTAAAATGTGAGTGATTAAAGCAAGAAAATTATAATTGTCTCAAAGAAAGCTGTTATATGCTTGGGAAATATGAAAACCTGATTCATACTTTTATTTAAAGCAGAGTGCTAATTGTGAACTTAGACCAAAGAGTCATAGAGTTAAATGAAGAGAGAGAGAGAGAGAGAGAGAGAGAGATGCAGATGCTAACAATCCCAGTGGTCCTTGAAAGATAACGGAGCTTTGAAATTAGAGGGCATATATTTTAGAATGAAGGAGCAATGTGGCCAGAACAGGAATAGGGCTTATAAATCATTTGAACATAAGGGGTAGCCTTAACTTTTTAAAAAAACGTGATATAAATAGGTTAATAATGGTAGGAAATACTTTAAAATCTCATAGCAATAAGAATCTTATTAACTTTCTGTGACATTTTAGAGTATTTTTAGTTGGAAAATTATACCGCTGGAAATTATATCATGATCTAATCAGATAGTGGTTCTTCTAATGAGTAAGGGAAATATTTGAGCCAAAGCCTGGATTAAAGATCGTGTAAACTTCTAGGTGGGAGGCTATTAAAACCTGCATCATATAGTTGACATTAGAAATAAGCAACAAACCTATGAGTTTCCACTTACTTTTTCTACAGCTAATTGACTGGGATTTTAAAAACATTTTCGTTTTGGAGATCTTAAGACTTCTTGTAATCCCTTGTGGTCTTCCTGAGTATGGGACGTTAATATGGCCTGTGTGTTTTCAGTACCAGTCATGGTAGTTAAGGCAGTTGAAAATAGGTGCACAAACCTGTAGAGGCTTGTAGCTAGTTCACTATATACTGGCTACCTACACATGTGAATCCAATGAGACAGAATATTATCATATACAAATTAGAATATCTATGAATTATTGTCCATGATGCTTCAAGAAATTCTCAATGCTATAAAGGCTATTGGCATTACTTTTGGTTACTCACCAGAGATTACTATCATATACTTAGGATGTAGCACAGAAATGGTCTAAGCTGGAACTAAGCTGCAAGCCTCCACAGTATTGGCGAGTATTCACGGGACTAGAAGGTGCTATACAAACTGCTGGATGGAGAAAAGGCAAACGTGATCTTATCAAATTGTGAAAGAGTACTAAAGGACCATGCTTCCACGAAAGATATTCCTGTTAGTACAATAATGTACTATTGTTTTGGGAGTATGCAACCACTTTCTGATCAGAATGTAGGTCCCCTCCTCAAAAAGAAACATATATCTAATACTGTAAACCTGGGGAAAAATATGGCTAAAGATGCCATAGATTCTAGGGATGAAGTTATTACTGATACTGAGCTAAAGAGATTTGTAGCCAAATACCTTCTGGATGCTGATAAATCATACCTTAGGCACTCTTTGTGCATAAACATGTCTTTATACATTGGGTGACAGTTACTAAAGACTTAACTGGTCAAAGGATTAAACTATGGGTGACTTCTGAACCTTTGGTACTAAAGGCATGTCTGTATTACCACCTCCCTGACCCAGAGAATGTCATGGAAAAATAGTAGAAAGATTAAAGAGAATGGGAAGGAGTCCTATGAAACACTCTGTTGTAGAAATGACAGAGCTGATAGAGTCAGGAGCCCATAGTACATATGTTTACCTACAGAACACTGCAAACACACACACACCACGCACACACACACACACACACACACACACACATACACACACACACACACACACCCACACTATGATCATAGGATAGTAGACTGGTTGGGAAGAAGGAAGAGATCTGCCTGTAGGAGGTACTTGAGAGATGACTGTATCCACAATACAGTGTATACATGTATGGGATCATCAAAAATTTAATGCAAAATATATTGTAAAAACCTGAAGAGGACTCAGAACCAAAGCTGGACAGACTGTCCCAGTCAGTTATCCTTCCCCATAAGATGCCCCCCACAAGAGGGAGAGTAACAAGACCTGTGATGTTTCAGGAAATTTCTCCCTCTTTGGCACATTGAGAAAGCAGGATTATGTTTGCTTCAGTGCATGAAGGGATAGGGGTTTCCAGTGGTGGGGGAACCAGAAATGGGGATAACAATTGAAATGTAGATAAAGAAAATATCCTATAAAAAAACAAAGAGGTCTTATGGGAGGGCCCTGCTGAGCTTCTTGCTATTTATTAGTGGAAGACTCTCTTCATCATCAACAGTAAGATAATGACACAGTTTCAGTATTATATATTCTGAAATGTTTTGGTTTCATTTAAACATACAAATGCATAAGTGCTACCAGAAGCGAGTTGGAGAATATAAGGATTTTTTTTTCTGTTTTCTTATCTGTTTTACTATCATCTGTTTAATCCCAAGTCTACATATACTTCTCTCTCTTTGTTTGTAAAAAGATTCCTTTTAAATTAGCAATTCCAACCCTTATTTGCTATCCTAGTACAGTAGTAAGTTATTCTGTTGAGCCAGTTTGGAGTTGTCTTCAGTCAAATGTAGAGCTACCCATGTGGGCTTGTGTATATTCCATCTTCTTTTATGTCCAGAACACTAAGAATTTCACTCAGGGATTTTGATATAATACTTTCCTTAGTCATAAATAATTGTAACTTACATGTAGCACACCTCAAAATATGGATGAGTCAATGATTTATTTTGTCTTTTTCAATGACCTGGGAATGTGCTTGCATTCTCTAGAGATTTAAGAAAGATTTAGGGATCTTCTAGGTGGAATGAGATATTCTTAGCTCTTCACCACAAAGAGTTCCACTTGGCTCACCTCTTCACTCTGTGACCCAGGAAACTTTTTAGCTGTTTTTTTTTTTTTTTGTTTTTTGTTTTTTTTTTTAACAAAGTCAAAGTTAAGATTAAAACTATTTTCATTTCCCAAGTCTCCTATTTCCTATTGCACGAACACCAGACCCTTGTTAACTGTCTTCTTTCTTGTTACATTTTCTCTGTGGAACAGCATTTTCTCAGTGGCAATGTTGATTAAAGAGACACCATTCCTACCCACGAGAACAAACTATGTATGTTGGTGACAGCTTGGCTTGTATATAGGAGGACTTTGCTATCACTAAAGAGAAACAGTGTAAGGTTTGGAATCTAGCCCTACTAAGCACTGTGCAATTCCTCGTAGGATGCACATGGAATTTCCTGTACTGTCAATCATCATTTTCACCCTTCCCATTGGCAGTCTCTAGAACGTAGGGCCTTGTCTTTCTTAGGGAAGCCTTCATTTTCTTCCATAAATATATATTTGGGGACTAAGGAATGAGATAAATTCAGTGAGAAAAATGCTATTGGTTGCCATGTCATAACAATATTTGAATGTCTTCAACTTGTGAAATGAGTAAAAGACTTAAAAATATCTGGTGCAATAAATTCTATTTTATTATTCATCTAATGTCACCAATCATTCTTTCAGTAAAATTCATATTCCAGGAGAAAATAATTAACTTTAGAAAATTCCTAAAGTTCATTTCTGGTAAATCTCAATTATTGAAACTGATTTGAAAATTATATATTCTAAGTTACATGTGGTCATATATGGTTTTTAGAAGAATATAAGTCTATATGTCACAAGAAATTATCAAAATAAAATTTATATATCATGTTAATAGTTATACATACACTACTAAATATTTTACTAGACTATTTTTAGCATTTTAAAATATGAACTTTATTAAGTATTCATGTCAGCTTGTGGAGAAGCTGACCAAAATACATAAAGTAGTAGATACAAGTGACACCTGGAGTTTCTATACTTCATTCTTTTTATAGAATATTTATTAAGGTTTTTTAATATATGATTTTTCATTTGACATTTTGGAAGTCCTTTATTGTAAAAGTAATCTCTCTGTCTGATGATAAACAGCAGCCATGATGATCACCCTGGACCTCCATGTGATAAATTTCATTTCCTCTTGAATAGGTTTCCTTCGGCATTTAAGAGGTAATGATTCTATTATTTTTTGCAGTGTCTGGTGGCCCCTGATGTGTCAGCAAATCTAGGGGACTACTTCCTTTAGAATGCTGTGAAATTACCAAGAAGTGGGAGGGTGGTACTGTAGATCCCAAAGCTTCTGAGAAACTGAGTTGAGGATTGCTCTTCTGTTAGAATCTAGTGGAATATAGCATAAGTCTTATGCTTATACTTTTGATTGTAACAGAAGCACCATGAGGTAGGGAATTTGTGATTATTACTGTTAATACAGATAAGATAATTTTCCAGAATAGCTACCTGAAAATAGCTAACCAGGAACTAAATTCTGTAGTAGTCTGTCTGCTCCACAGTACTAAAATAATGTATTTTCTGTAAGAATCAATCTCATCTGCTAATTTTCAAAGTCAAGACTCCATTATGTTCCTTTTTGTAGCCAGTTGTTTTAGTAACTACAGAGACAAGACTTAATAAAACAATTTTACCCTTAAAGATGGATATTAGGGTAAATACTTTTTGCAGCCCACATCAAAGCTTAATATGGAAATCATAGATAAACAAGTTAATTTTTCCCATTCCTTTAACAAACAGGAGGATATAGTCTTGTCCTTTATGCTACAATGTTACCAAAATAGGAGTCCATCAACTCAGATCCATTTATTTTAAGGGTTGAGTGGGTAGTTTCAAGAAAGAGACAGTCCCAGAAACTGGGCACTCTGATTCTGATTTTGCCAGAATGCAAACTTTATATGTGTGCATGAGATTACCTTTTAATTTTTTCAATGACTGGTTTCTGAAATCCTTAGTAATAAATAATTAAAATGTGTATTGTAGGAAATACTATGTTTAAAGTAAAATTGGAATTGAGAAATGGAGAAGGATGAAATGGGTCCAAATAGTATATAATTCATTACCGTGGAGAAGTTGTTATTAAAATGATTACTTATAATAATGCTGAATTGTGACATATATTGAGTGTGATATCCCTGGGGTCAAAGGTGAAAAATAAACTGAAGTCATAGTAATGGCACAAGCTGAGGTTGGTTGTCGTACTGTTCTATTTTATATTTGACTGCAATGCCAACCTAAGTGCTCATTATGATAAATTAAGAAGGAATAACTAATTAGAAATGTAAGGACAATAATTGGTAGGTAGCAACATGCTATGTGTCCCTGTGTATCTACATAAAAGTCACATCTGTTTTGAGATGATCACAGAGGCTTTGTTGCATTATAGGTTTTTTTCTACCTTGATCTTATTAGAATAGCGCTGTACTTGTGCTATTACCTTTGGAAGAACAATGCAAATATAAGATTAGGACATTGCAAAACTGAAAATTTAAATTCACATAAGGAAGCCATTTTCTTCATAATTAAATGTGTCTATTTTAGTCTCTGATTAACCTGTACTTTGATAGCACACAAAGCTGATTTATTTTTAATAGTAGGTACAAGCACCTACTATTTTGAGAGACAGACAATAGCAGCATTAAATATTATCAGAGGGGTTTGTCAAATTTCATTGTTTTTTACCTCACGTCTTGTGATTTCACACCTTTGTCTTGAAAACTTCTGGGATACACATTCTTTGGTTGCTTATGTCAATTAGAGGTGAAATATCTGAGGTCCAAATGGCATACAGGGATCATTGCCTTGGGAACTGTATGTGAATCTCTCAGAGCTAGAATTCCAAGAATGACTACTTGAAGAAAGAACATAAAACTTTGAGATTTAGAATGACAGGATAGATAAAGAAGCTAAAAACACCAGACTCTCTCAACTGCAAATTACATGAACTGTGGGCTAATATCCCTCATCCTGATGTAAAGCCACACCACAGTAACCTGAGATGTATTTGATAGTTCCGGACACAGGAAGGGTTCTTTGGAGGGCATTTGAAAACATTATTCTGAAGGTCTGGGAAAGACATTAGATAGGGCATATGAAATATTAACTATACACTCAGGCATGTTGGCAGTCTGTAGAGAAATGACAATGAATGTAATTATAGATTTCATAAAGTGGATGAAATAAATCCACAGTCTCCTCTCACCATTTTAAAGAAAGCATCACCTGTATGATAAGCTACTTACTCATCTGAATGTTAATATTTTGAACAATTTAAGTTAAAATCATATTTAATTATAATATTTTCAAAATTTCCAATCAATATAACATAAAAGTAAATTTAGCATATTTTGATTTTACATATGTATGGGTATTTTTGTCATGGAGCAGCTTTTCTATAAATGCCTATTTAGACATTTTCAGTTTACTTGAGAATAATATGAAATTTAACATCATTTTTTTAAATTCTACAAATATAATGTCACTGTGGTATTTAGCATATCTGTGGTATACCGGTTCTGATACTGACAAAGTCCTTGAGATTTGATGATTCTGATTTAGAGTTTAAGGTTCTTAAAGGTGAAGGATACTTCTCCTGTCCCAAAACATCAAAATGTGAAGATTTGAAACATTGCTATGTCAAATAAGTCTCCCAGGTTCCTTTAGCATTCAAACTGCAGCATATCTCTCTTTCATGGTAAAAGTGAGTGCATCAGCATAAAAACCTTTTAGAGAAAATGTACATTGATCACCATGCATGTGTTTCTGTAATACCTTGAAGCTATCAAAATTAACCCTGAACCATGTCACATTTCTGACAACAGATTCCTTTCATATATTATATATTGATTTACAACTAAATAGAATTAAAACCACCTTTAATTGTGTAAAGGACATGTAGGACTTTGAGTTACTATTTGAATGTGATTTTTTAGCATTGTGAGAAATTCCATGAATATTAGAAATTTACCAAAGGAAAGCAGTACCTAACATAAACATAATTTTTTTTATCAACAATGTGCTGAGGTAGATACACATGCTGAATGTGGGTGGAAAAGAAAAATACTGTCCTTCTTAGTAGAGAAAATAGATTCCAGACTGAAAAGTTTTTTGTGTTATAATCTGAATTCCAAGGTTTGGCAGACTTACTGTGTCAGTCCCTTTCAATTCATGTATTCTACTCGAGAAAAGGGAGATAACAGGAGTCTTCCTCTAGTTTAATGGATGCTGCACAAATAGATGAGCAGCAAAAAGAGAATTGTCCACAGAGCTTTCAAAGGCAGCTGCTATTTACATTGAGAAAATACCCAAGTCAATCTCCTGGCCCAGATAGGAGTTGTCTCATTGTTGTTCAGCTGCTCTCAGTATAAGAGAGGGTGTAAAAGATGGCAAAGTTGGGTATCTGTCCAGAGAGACTGTCATGGTGAAATGGCATAGATCTCAGCATTAGAACCGCACATCTCATTTCTACATTTTTAGTGAGTCAGGTCAAATAAAGATGGCCAATTGATTGATAGAAAGATCCATTGCTTCATGATTCATAGATACCCACATACTAGTTTTAAGCTGTTATATTTTAAACCCTTGTATCTCAAGAATAAAAGACTGGAGAAGATATTTTGTTGTTTTGGCAATGTTTCTATATAATTTGACACATTTCAGTGCTATATAAAGTTAGCTACAAATATTTTGCTGTATTAATGCACATGCCATTTAAATACAAAGTACCTCATTATTTTAGGTATTATCTAGTACTTCACCATCATAGTTGTGCTGTTTATTTTGAAAAAGTACCATAAAATATAAGAGTTTTATATGTTCTTTGAAATTCATAATGAATTCATTATTAAAGATGTCTAATATACTTGTATTTCAGAAGCAAATTTCGTGTTGGTAAATATATTATTGGAAAGATAATTTAGGTTTACACAGGTAACATACTTTGAAAGTATGTGAGAAAATTAATACTAAAAGAAGTAAAACATTATTAATTTAATTGTATCTTTGGAACATAAATTGATAATGAAGCTGATAAAAATAGACAAAATTTTCATGAGCAATCTACCACAAAGCTATATATATTATGAAGAAGACTTAGTGTTAACCATGTAGCCTGCAGAGTACGTGCACACACAAAAGAAAATTGAACATAGGGATGAAGGATCCAATAAGTACCAGTTTGACTTTACAGTGTCCAATGGTTGTGTGGTTGTCCTCAGCAATGCAGACCCACTGTCAGTATGTGGAAAGCAACCCTTTGTATTAGTATCAGTTTCTGTTGTCTGTGGTTTTCCGTGGTACCCTCTTGACCAGCAACTCCACTGAATGCAACCTAATCACTCAACAGGGAGCATTGCCTAGCTGTAAGAAATACTTACTTGAGACTCCATATCCCCCATTACAAGGAGTCCTCATTAAGATCAATTTAATAAATTCTACTAATTTTTCTTTGCATTGTTTCTGAACGGTCCCCTAAATGACCCCCAATTCCAGCCATTTTCACATTCTCTCATTCCAGAATACCCTGTACCTGATTGCTCCTATTTAAGTCCTCAGCTTCCTCTAGTCTACTCATAAAATCTACAATATTTCTCCTTCCCAAGGAAATCTATGAGTTCATCTTTACCTAACCTCTCTAGGTCTATGATTATATATACCTTGGTTGTCATTTAGTTAGCAACAAATGTCCACATATAAGTGAATAAATACCATATTTGTCTTTTGGGGTCTAGGTTACATCACTCAGGATTTTTTTTATTAGTTTTGTCCATTTGCCTCCAAATGTTATGATGCCATTTTCTAACAGCTGAATAATACTCCATTGTGTCAAAGTACCAGTTGTTTCTTCTGTTGAGGAATATCTAGGTTGTTTCCAGTTTCTGGCTGTAATAAAGCCAAAATGAACACGGCTGAGCAAATGTCCTTGTGGTAGGATAGCACATTCTTTATATATATGCCCAAGAGTAGTATAGTTGGGTCTTGACCGCCAGCAGTAGAGGAGTGTTCCCCTTGCTCCACATCCTTGCATGAGCTGTCATTTGGGTTATTGATCTTAGTCATTCTGACAGGCTAAGATGGAATCTTAAAGTGATTTTGGTTATTAATTTCCTGATGGCTAAGGATGTTGAACATTTTTAAAAATGTTTTTCAATATTTCATATTCCTATATGAGAATTCTTTTTAGACCTATATCCCATTTTAAATTTGATTATTTGGTTTTTGATATATATTTTGTTTTAATTCTTAAGATACTAGTCCTCTGTCAGATGTGGAGTTGGTAAAAATATCTTCCCATTCTTGATGCTTGTTCAAATAGCAGTGTCCTTTGTCTTATAGAAATCTTTAAGATTCTACACATTTATTATTTGTTAATATCTAGTGTCTTGCTATCTGTGTTCTGTTTTGAACATTGTCTCTTGAGCCAGTGCATTCAAGGCATCCCTCACTTTCTCTTTTAACAGGTTCAGTATATCTGGTTTTTATCATGAAGTCTTTGATCCACTTGACTTGATTTTGTGTGGAGATTTGTATGGGTCTATTCGTATTCTTCTACATCCAAATTAACTAGCACCATTTGCTAAAGATAGTTTTAGTTCAGTTCATATTTCTGTATTCTTTATTTAAAAATCGATATTTTTTCGTGTTTGTGTGTGTGTGTGTTTTAAGCTGGGTTTTCGATTCAATTCCATTAATCAATGTGTTTGTTTTTATCCAATGTCATAAATCTTTACTATTATAGCTATATAAACAATTACAGATAATGTATACAATTATGATACAATTTGTAGGATACTGGTAGGGCTACTGGTACTTTTGAATTAATCTTGAATCACTCTTAAAAAATGTAGATCTGCTATAGGAATTCTCTGATGGAATTTTTAGTGTCATTTATACATACTATCATATTGTTTGCAAATAAAGATATGATATTAACTTCTTCCCTTCCAATTTGTATCATCTTGATCTCCTTCTGTTGTCTTATGCTCTAGCCAAATCCTAAAGTAGTCTACTAATAGATATGGAGTGCATAACTTGTCTTTTTCTTGATTTTTGTAGAATTTCTTAGAGTTTCTTTTCATTTAATTTGATACTGGATTAAGTTTACTGTAAATTTCCTCTCATATATTGGTATGCCCATTGTATCCATAGTCTCTCCAGAATTTTTATCATAAAAGGATGCTGGATTTTGTCCAAAGCATTTTCTGCATCAATAGAGATGACACTGCAAATTTGTTTGCTTGCTTGTTTGTTTTTTAATTTGTTTACATGGTGGATTACATTTGCTGATTTTTACATATTGAACCATACCTGCTTCTCTGTGATAAAACCTACTTTCCTGCAATGATGTTTGTGATGTCTTCTTAGAGTTGGTTTAAAAGTATTTTATTGAATATTTTTGCAACTATATTCACAAGAAAAATTGATCTATAATTATCTTGTTGTTGAGTCTTTTGTGTTTTGAATATCAGAGTAATCATGGCCTCATCAAAAGAAATGGTCAATATTCCTTCTGTATCTATTTTGGTGAATAATTTGAGGAGTAGTTGTATTAGCTTTCTTTGGAATTCTGATAGGTTTCTTTGCTAAATCCACCAGGCCCAGTGTTTTTCATTGTTTGGGAGACTTTTAATGATTGCTGCAATTTCTCTAAGAGTTATTAGTCTATGTAAATTGTTTATCTGATCTTGATTTAACTCTAGTAAGTCATACCTAGGAGTAAATTGTCTATTTCTTTTACATTTTCCAATTTGAGAGGATACAGGTTGTTAAAGTATGCCCTTATGTTCTTCAGTATTTTCTTGGTGTCTGTTGTTATGTCTCCTTTTTGTTTCTTGCTTTGTTAATTTAGATATTCTGTTCCTGTGTTTTAGTTTGGGTAAGGGTTTGTCTAGCTTGTTGATATTCTCAAAGAACCAGCTCTTTGTTTCCTCGTTTGTGATTTCATCCGTCAGTTTGATATTTTTATTGCCATGTACTCCTCTTGAATGAAATGATTACATTGCTGTTGTTGTTATAGTGCTTTTTTTATATTGTAGTAAGTTTCTAATATGTAATTCTTCCTTTTTTTTTTTTTAATGCAGCACTTAGTGCTATGAATTTTCCTCTTACTACCAGTTTCATTGGACCTTTTTAAGTTTGTGTTTGGTTTGTATTCATTCTCATTGAATTCTAGAAATGATTTTTTTTATCCTTTCATTTCTGTCTTGACTCATTTTACATTTGGTAGAAAGCTGTTCCGTTTCCATGTGTTAGATTTTTGTTGTTGAAGTCCAGTTTTAATCCATGATGGTCTGGTGGCATGCAGAGAGTTACTTCAATTTTCTTATATCTTTTGAGATTTGCTTTTTATCAAGTGTGTGGTCATTTTTAGAGAAGTTCCATGAGGTACAGAAAAGAATGTATATTCTTTTGTGCTTGGATGAAATGTTCTGTTATATATGTTAGATCTATTTACCTTCTAATATCTGTTCGTGCCAGTATTTCTTTGTTTAGGATTTGTCTGGATAACCGATTCATGGTGAAATCGGGGTACTGAAGTCTCCCACTATGAATGTGTGAGAGTCAATATATGATACATACTGTAGCAGTGATTTGTTTTCAAACTTATGTACCCTTGCAATTGGGGCATAGATGCTAAGAATTTAAATGCAATCTTGTTTGTTTGCTTTTTTTTTTTTCTTTTTTGAGTATATAATATCCTTCCCCATCTCATTTGACAAATTTTGATTTGAAATCTAATTTGTTGTATATTAGAATGGCTACACCAGTTTGCTTCTTGGATCCATTTGCTTGAAATATCTTTTCCAACCATTTACCCTGAGGTAATGTCTGCCATTACCTCTAATGTTGAGACGTTCTTTTTCAAGAAGGCAGAAAAATTGATCGTGCTTTGCATGCATTCTGTTATTCTGTGTCTTTTCATTGGGGAATTGAAACCACTGATATTGAGAGATATCATTGACCCATGATTGTTGATTCCTGTTATTTTATTGTTAGTGTTGTTGCTATTGTTGGTATTGGTGGTAGTGGTTGTGGTGGTATGTGTGTGTACGTGTTTGCTTCCCTTTCTTTGGTTTTGTTGATGTGATTTTTTTTTTTTTATTTCCTGGGTGTGGCTAACCTTCTTATGTCAGAAGATACAGAAGAGTTTTCTTCTTGTATCTGCTGTAGAGATGAATTTGTAGATAAATATTGTTTACATTTGGCTTTATAATGAAATATCTTATTTTTTTCATCCATGGTAATTGAACATTTTGTTGGGTAAGGTAGTCTTGGGTAGCATCTATGTTCTCTTCAAGTCTGCATCATATCTGTCAAAGCCCTTCTGACTTTGAGAGTCTTCATGAGAAGACAAGATTCATTCTAATCAGTCTGCCTTTCTATGTTCCTTGTTCATTTCCCCTTGCAGATTTTAATAATCTTTCTTTGTTCTGTATGTATATTGTGTGATTATTATGTGCATGAGGGCTTTCTTTTCTGGTCCAATCCATTTGGTGTTTTGTATGCTTCTTGTACCCTTATGAATATTTCTTTCTTCAGGTACAGAATTTTTCTATGATTTTGTTGAAAATATTTTCTAGGCCTTTGATATAGGATTCTTTTTCTGTTTTTCTTATTATACTTGTAGTATCCCAGATTATCTTGATATTTTGTGTGGTATTTTTTTTTTTAGATTTAACTTTGTATTGACATATGTATTAATTTCTTCTATTGTAATTCAATAGCTGATATTCTTTTCCTTTTCTTCTATTCTGTTATTGGAGCTTACTCTGCAGTTTTGTTTATAATTCCTAAATTTTTCATTTGTTGTATTCTTCTTTTTGTGTTTTCTTTACTGCTTCTGTTTACATTTTCCCTTCTAGGACATTTCCATTCAACTGTTTTTTGTTTATTTGTTTGTTTTGCTTTGTTTTTTGGTACATATTCATTTCCTCTAATTGTTTATTTGTATTTCCCTGGATTTCTTCATTCTCTCTTTAAAGTCCTCTTTATCTTCTAGACTTGGCTTTAAGATCTGTTTTGTTTTTTCTCTTTTTTATTGAATATTTTATTTATTAGCATTTCTGATATCATCTCCTTTCCCCCTTTCCCTCCACTAGACACCTCTATCCCATGCCCCCTCCTCATTTTTGCTTTTATACCATTTTAATTACATGCAAGTATTAAGGTCAGTTCTAAGTTGAGGAACTAGCAATACAATAGTTGCAAATAGTCAAGGAACAAGCAAGATAATAAACAAATAGTCAAAGAACAAGAAAGGAAATAAACATAATTCTATGAACATTCCTGTGATCACTGTTTCTAAAGGCTTCTCAGGAGGACCAAAATATCTGAGCCTACTTCCCTGTCCTAGTCCAAAGGCATTTTCATGTTTGAAGCCTACTTCCTTATTCTAGCCTAAAATTTAGATTCCTGCCTGAAATTATCTTCTTTGTTCTAGTCTAAGATTTAGATTCTGCCTGAAATTACTTCTTTGTTCTAGTCTAATGTCAGATTACTACCTGAAGCCTACTTTCTTGTTCTTGGCCATGTCATATTCCTGCCAAGCAACCCATTTCCTTGTCCTTGGCCCATGTCAGATTCTTGCCAAGCAGCCCCAAAGGCTCTCACCTCTCCCCTCTTTTATTTCATTAACAAGACTGAGTCTGTCTTAGGTCATTCTGACAAGAATGCTTCCTTACCTGTCATGGAATATGCATTCTCAAAAGCAATGCACTTATGTCTTAGGTTGTTAAAGCTCTGTGCAGAATCTTACCCATCCTTGGCTTGGCAGCCTGTTAATTTACAAACTCTGTCTGGTGTCCATTTTAGTTTCAAGTCATGTACTTTGGCTGCCAATATGTTGATGTTGGTTAAAGACGAGCTTTAACATGATGGACAAGAATAAAAGTATTCCAAGGACAAAAAGGGCTAGCATGATCAAGCTATATAAGCCATTCTTGAAGCTTGACCAAAATAAAAATACTGAACTCAGGCCATAAGTAATTTTATCAGCATTATCTACTGCATCAATGTTCAGCAGAGCAGCATTCTTGAAATTCATAAGCTACTATGCAAAGTTAAAACATCCAGAGAGATGTTAGAATTATGCCAAATATACTGCAAGGTATTTAAACTTTTTCCTAATTATAATGATACCAATGTAAATTTTAGAACTAACCTGAATCCAATGGTATTTGGCATGACACTTGAGATGGCTCCTTACTCTTAAATTCTGAACTCCTTCTAATAATTTGAATAGGATAAAGTGCATCAATCCATTCTTCCAAATGCCTATCTAAATCCACTTGTATATTCAACACATTAGTAACATCTTTTGCTAAATGATTAACAAAAGTAGCTGTCTTATAGCAGCTTCAATTATATTAATTGCTAGCACTACTGCTTCTGCACTTGCTTTGACACAAGAAGTTAAGTTCTGTTTCTTGTGCTTAGTTATGTTGGGATATTTGAGGCTGGCTATGGCAGGAAACCTGGGCTCTAGTGGACACATGTTGCCCTGGTTGTTATGGATTGTATTGTTAAACTGGCATCTAGGCATCTGATTTTGGGATGATTATCGGTTTAGGTGCTGATTTCTGGGTTTGTTTTTGCTGAATTAGTGGTTTGTTCCTTGGTTTATTTTTCTCTCTAGATTTTTCAAAGAGCATAATGACTGGCCTGCTTTTACTGGCCTGCTTGGTTGATGTGCCCACAGGAAATGCCTGCCTATGTTAGAAGCTTGGGTTCAGAAACCATTAGGGAGAGAGGTCAGGAGAGGATGTTCTGTAGAATTCACAGAAGATGAGGGCAAAAAGGAAGTCAGACTCCAGCTGCTGTTCTCTTGCAATGAGGAGGAACAAGCTGAGGGACTGAGTTTGAGTAAAGAGATGGATAGAATAAGGTCTGAGGGAAGTTTACCTATTTTTCTGTAGGGTATGCTCTGTGGTTGAATAGGGGGTGCCTGTTTGAATGCAGTTGTTAATTGAGGAGGAGGTTAGGAGAAGATGGTCTGTGGGATCCATAGGCCATGTGGGCTTAGGGGAAGGGAGGGTGCACCTGGTAATCTTTGTAGTGCTAAGGACATGAGACTGAGAGATTGAATGTGGGGTAACACACACATACACACACACACGTACACACACACACATACAGAGATAGAGAGGGGGGGAGGAAGAGGGAGAAGGAGAGGAGAAGGTCTGTAGGCAGTCTACATGGATTTTTAAGCAGACATGGTCATTCATTCTATCTTTCCCTGGATTCCTTCTACCTTTCTTCTCTTCCTCCCTCCCTCTCCTCTACCCTTCAAATTGAATCTGGATCTTTCCATGTGCCCGGTAAGTTCTTTTCCATTATTTCTATTACCAGCCCAACACTTATTCTCTTAGTAATAAATCAGAACTCCATATTGTTGCACGGAGAAAAGTTGTCAAACTTTATTTCATTATTTAAATCTACCAAGTACTAAAGAATAAAATTGTATAAATTGATTCTGAATCTACCTATAGTATGTAATATGAAAGGTAGCATATACCTACTATACATAGGATGCCATGAACTTCACATCTTATCATGGATCAAATGTTACATTCTATATCATTGGAGGGTAAACATAATGCATAGGTAAGTGCAAATGTGCACCAGTAGTGACTAAGCTTCATTGTGATAGAAAGAACAAGGGATGTGCAAATAGAAATGAGTTTAAATACTTCAGACTTTTAAATTTCCTTTCTTGATTCCTTCTATTTTTTATGCATTTTATTATTAAATAGATCAATTTCCAGATGTTGAAGACCAATTAGAGAGATTCTAAGCTCCTTGGTGAGACTTGGCTAAAGACAGAGATATAAAATTAATAAATAACTTAAAGTCAGTAAATCACCTGAGATGGGAAGAACCTTTTTGATTGTCAGTGACAATCACAGTAAATGATTTCTGGTTCTGGTTTGTTTTGCTTTAAATCTCTGTTCCTTTACGACAACCACAGTCAAGTCACTGTGGTGAAGCTGTTAAGAACTAAGCTGTGGATGATACATGGTTCCTTCTATTTTAAAATGTACTAGACAAGTGAGCTCCTCATTTTTGTGATCAATTTCTCCAATTGTGAAATAAATTCCATGATAATATTTACTTCAGCATGATTTGGTGATTAACCTAGATTGTACAGATAGCATGTCTGTCTGTGCAAAGATGGAAAGTGTGTGTTGGCCCTCAGAGTTTGTAGATATTTTCCTAGAAGCAGTATAAGGAGAAGACAGGAGAGGGAGGGTCATTGCATCAATTACATCTTTCCTGTGTATTTTTTTTTTCTAGAATAGAGGATTTCTGATTATTATTTTGGAACATTCCTTGCTGTTTTGTTTTCTTGTTAGGGCATAAATTGAGTTTTATGGCTGAAGCTGAGTTTGTAGTCAGCTCAGAGTGTGAACTGATTTTTGTATCTTCTCTGATGGCTGCAGGTTTTTACATTATGTTTCTTCGTCGTGAATATTGTCTATTTACATAAAAACTATCTCAACCCTTGCAGTCTTCCAGGTCCTAGACATCTAGGTCTAGATAACATTGTCTCAATTTCCTAATGTGGGATATTTTAAAACAGAGAAAAATACTATATTCCCAGCAGAGAACTTACATGCAAATCACTCTTTCATAGTCTATTGCCTAGTTCACATTCTACTTTGTTAATGTCCTCTAAAACTTCTTTAGCCATAGAAAAATTATCTTTTTGGGGGGGGGATTCGAGACAGGGTTTTCTGTGTGTCCCTGGCTGTCCTGGAATTCACTCTGTAGACGAGGACTGGCCTAGGAACTCAGAAATTCGCTTGCCTCTGCCTCCCAAGTGCTGGGATTAAAGGCATGTGTGCCACCACTGCCTGGCAGAAAAATTACTATTAAAGGTCACATTGGTCACATTCTGATAGGTTTGAAGCATGATTTTTTGGGGGTTGACATTGCTTTAATTTGATGTCAGTGAATATTTATTTGTGCTGACAATTTATTTCAATATAGTAACCACTAAGCATCTATTCTGCTCAAGATATTGCTCACTCATTCCAAATGGAGGTAATATTTTCTTTTCTTTTTTCTTTCTTTCTTTCTTTCTTCTTTCTTTCTTTCTTTTTCTTTCTTTCCTTCCTTCTTCCTTATTCTTCCTTCCTTCCTTCCTTCCTTTCTTTTCTCCTTCCTCTTCTTCTTCTTCTTTCCTTCCTTCTTCCTTCCTTCTCTTCTTCCTTCTTCTTTCCTTTCTTCCTTTATTTCTTTCTTTTTGCTTTCTCTTAACATGTAATTCTTTACATTTCTTTATTTAGTGTGTGTTGTGTATGCATGCATGTGTGCGAGTACAATAGTATGCACATGCAAGGTCAGAGGACAACGTTCTCAGAGTCAGCTCTCTCATTTTACCAAGTGAATTCAGGATCTAAGGTATTTTGCTTGCTGCTAAGTGAATTTTCTCAGTGTACCATCTTTGTGTATCTAGTCACACAAAAACTCCCTTGATACTCTTCAGGGGCTGCAGTTTCCCAGAGGTATCACTCTTCTATAAGCACCAATGCTAGCAAGCTTCTAAGTAGCTTCAAGCCTAGACTGGCTTATCATAGCATTAAGGGAAATCTATGTAGTTCATATCTGTAGTGAATTTAAGGAAGAACTGAACATCTTCAGAAAACATACGGAAATGTTTTTTCCTGTGTATCTATACCACAGAAAAAGAGACAAGTGTACAAGTAAATATAATGAAAAATTTTGGAAGAACAAAAGTCCAAACTAGGCCTGCGCACTGTGTGCGCATGCACACACACACACACACACACACACACACACACACACAATCAGTCAATCAATCAAAAGTCAGCTTAAAGTTTCACCAAGTTCCCCTATAATAATATAGTTATTTTATATCCTCTAGCCTCCCTTGGGAAGTATACTAAATCTATATATTTTAAGTACTTTTGAAGAAGTAACACTATAAAACTCCTGTAACTAATGAGGTAGAGACAAGAAGGATGAATTTATTGGAAGTGATATTATGGGTTTATATTTTGACTTTGACCAGGAAGTGAGAATGGAGGAAGGATTTGGTTTGTCAGGAAGGAAATAAATTCAGGTTACATCATGCCTATTTTGGATGACTCATAGGATATAACAATGATTATAAATTCAAGAACAGAATTGAGGCCATATTTGAACTAGATATTTTGGAGTCATTAAGTTCTTAAAGGGATTGGATAGATAACACCTCTCAGTTAGAATCAAATTCAAAGGAGTAGTCCTGAAAATAATGACAAACAAATGCAAAAATAGCAGGAGATACAGTATCTAAATATAGATCATGTTCAGAAAAGTAAAAATCTCTGGTAGTAAAAATAAATTAATACAATAGTAGTTAGAAGTATACCGGGGAGCTGGTTAGTAAAGAGCTTGTTCACAGTATGAGGACATATGCCTGATCCCCTAAAACAATATGGAAAAATCCAAGTATAGTGGATACGTCTATGTTACCAGTCTAGCAAATCATAGACTTGCTGGCCAATGACCCTACCCAAATCCTGGAGCTCCAGTTACAATGAGATATCATGTATAATAAGACAGAATAACTACGATTGACTTCTGCCTCCACACAAGTGTACACAAATGTGCCTGTATACATGCACAACCCACAAAACACATATGTAAACAAAATACTAGAAAATATGAATAAATTTAATGTAGTGATTTGAGGCATATTTTAGAACAACATATTTCTATATAACTCTGTACATTCTCTATTTTTAGTAGTGTAGTTTGAAGGTCATGTACAAGCTTAATGAGCACTATGCTTAGTGAGGAATCACTTTATTGCAGTATGAAAATATAATAGTTATTCTTGTCAATAGAGTTTAAGAAGGTGCTGTAATCAAAACTGTTATCCCTGTTTATAATTGAATATGAAGTGTTCAGAACATGTGGACATAGGAATTTAAAAATCATGGAGATATTTATCAACTCAAATCTCCAAGTCAATATAAATATTCAAGTAATGAGAGTTTATCATTCTCTCTCATCATTGTGGATAAGAATAATTCAATAGTTTATTTGTCAAATTAATTGTGACTATTTGGAAAGATTACTTAAGAGATAATATTCAACAAAATAAGTGACATTTGTAAGTGAATAGGACTATACAGATTTTATTTGTCCTAGCTTTTTGTATTACAAGACTCAGTCTGTCCTTCCCTAAATACAATAATACCAGTTCTAGTTGAAAATTGATGAAATTATTTTCAACTACATTATAAAAACAAAATATTAAAACAATTGTGAATATTATAGTAAATAGGAATATAATTAATGTTTACCTTGTCAAGTTTTAAGATGTAATTGAAAATACATGATATTAAACATTGGTGTAAATTAGCAGATAGCTTAATGAGATTAAAATAATTTAAAGATAAGCATACATAGAACAATGTAGTTTATAATATTACTTGGCAAGTACAGATTATTTAATAAATAATGGTGATATAGATTAAAATTTGATAAAATAATTTAAGAAAATTTCTATCAGTACAGATTAAAGTGAAACCAGAAATATTAAACTTTTCATTGTTAATTTATTAAAATAAAATTAGGTGTAGTTTATATTTGTAAAGCTCAAAGACAAATGTTATCAAACTACCTAAATTTTGACTCCACGAATGTTTTCTGTTTTACTTTTTAGTATTTACAAATTAAGTGAAGTGAAAAGGATATTCAAAGGTATAATATTTGCTCCATGGTATTTGTAGCTCAGATGGAGAGCATGCAAGAGGGTTTAAGTATAGTTCCTTGTACCTCTAACACTCTCATTCACAGCAAGTATTTATTACATACATGAGAAATTGTGCTTTAATATAACAATAGTACAGTTTGAAATCAGCTACATAAGGAAGCAGTAGTGATCAGTCATTTCATAAAAAGAGGGAATGGTCTAGCCAGAGCCCCACCCAAAGTCAAGCATAAGGCAGCCAGAAGACAGCCAGATGCCTGCCTATTACTTTGTGGTGTGGCCAGAGGACACTACTTTGAGCAAGTACATCATGGAGAGAAGGGAAAGAAATAAAAGTAGGGTGGTTTATCCCCTATTAAGAGAGGCAGAACTGAAGATACAATTGAAGTGAAGAACAGCCTGATGTGAGAGACCTGCACTGCCATCTGAGGCCATGGTAATGCCTGGCCAATACCGCCCCTGAAGGTCATGTCTGGGTCCATGGTCCTATCACAGCTGGGTCAGTGGTGCAGGGCCATGTGCTGCCCCAGATGTGGGAGAGCTGGCAGGCTGATCAACTCAGCTACCACCCAGGCCCAGCCCACCCAGTGGGTCTAGAGTCAGCCTACCCCAACATTTACCCCATCTCTGAACTGCTGAAGCATTGGCTGGTCCTGTAGAACCAAAGCTGTAGAATCTCCATGATACAGGGTAACAACAGGATATTCAAGAGGAGTCCTAGTGAAGATCCAGTATTGATAATGTGAAAGAAGCCAGAGGTCTTAAACCAGACCAGTAACTCACTACAAAAGCTGTCTACACAAAAGGGTATACTGTGTGACACACTGTGACACACTACAGTTTACTATGCCAGTACTACAATGAACAGGTGATGGAGAGGCAGGAAAAATGATGAGCAGAATGATACATGCACAAAGGAACTGGAGGTGTGACAGCTATGACAGCTGTGATCGTTATGAGAGAAGGGTGCAGTTGGCAGAGGAGCAGATCATTGCACAAAGGGGTTGGTGAAATTTGTTTTTATTTATTTAATTCTATTTTTATAATTCTCTTTTCAGGGAAAGTTTACAAGGGTAGAGAACAGATATGGCAGGACTGGGAAATGAGTGAGATTGGGGTATAGGATGAAATTCACAAAGAGTCAATAAAATTATGTTACAAAAGAATAACAATTTATGTCAAGGCTTGAAGAAAATTACATTTTGTTTTTCAAAATTTAATAATACCTCAATCAACATGCTTGAGGGAAAGAGGGGAATGCTCAATGTCAATATAGGTGACGAGCAAACAAAATTTATTAGCAGTTAATCTGGAACCCAGTGGCAATCACCTTGAAAAAGAATTTACATTAATTCTTCCTGGGGAGGTAGTTTGAAAAGATTTCACCATAAGACCACCTGAAATTATGCATAAAATTTGAATTATTAGTAACTATTATTCAGTTTGTGAAATTCACCTTTGGAACCAGACCATTAAATTACATACTTATACATATTTATATGGAATATAAAAGTATAACGGGAAATATTTATTATAATCTGTTCATGATATAGTTAAAGTACATTATTATCCACATATATTCAGCTACATTTTAGAATATGGTCATCAAATACTTAATCAACAGGCTCACTTCTGTGCTGATATTTGAAAGTAATATGTCTGAGGTAAGAGAGAGGAGAGGACAAGAGACAGCATGGGAATAGAGAGGAGGAAACAGGAAGAGGGGAAGAAAGGAGAGGAGAGGAAAGGAGAAGAGAGGAGAGGAGAGGAGAGAGAGAGGAGAGGAGAGGAGAGGAGAGGAGAGGAGAGGAGAGGAGAGGAGAGGAGAGGAGAGGAGAGGAGAGGGAAAATGGTACAATTTTGTATGTAAATATTACTGACTTTATTAAAATACAATGTATCAACAAATTATATAGAATTTCATTGTTTTTTTTTTATATATAAGAAACAGAAATTAATATGATGTTGGAAGAAGATAAGGTTATTTATAGCAGTATCTTAAAGGGAAAAAAATATATTCTGTGCTCTGCTTATGGGAGGGATCAAATTGTGCAAATTATTTGCCATCACAGCACTCTGTTGAATTCTCAACAACCACAACCAATTTGAGCTTCCTGGTGGAAACTTTTAATGAGTGTTCAGATTATGCCACAATAACACAGTCATTTCATTGCCCTGAGATGGCAGCTTCTAATTCTGGAGTTGTCTGTGGCAAATGCTGAAATTCATGAGCAGAATATCCTCAAGCTCCCCTTCTGGGTTGCTCTCTGAGCATCTTTGATTTCTGTGCATAGAAAAGGGCTATAAATAATATCAGTTGTAATACAAAAGACAAAGAGAACAAGATTAAAATCTGATGTATGCATGTACACAACAAACTTGAAATGAGAGTACAGCCATTAAGTTGAGTTGTTCTATGATGAATTCAGATTTTTCTCATAGGTATGTATCTGAGAATCTATGAACATGATACTACAGCACTCCATTACAAGGAGGAAAAGGGAATAGCTATGTACCAAAGTGTGACACTTAAGATTTCTGCTGTATGATCATTTATTTCTTCTCTGCCTCTCCCTCTTTCCCTCTGTCCCTCATTTCTTCCCTCCCCCTCCCTTCCTCCTCATGTGTGTGTGTTTGTATGTGTGTGTGCACATCACGCATGTGTGCTCACATGCATGTGGGCATGCACAGGCACCTATGGAAGCCAGAGGAAAGTTCCAGATCCCTTGAAGCTGGAATTATAGACAGTTGAGAGCTGTCCAACTTGGGCACTGGAAACTGAATTTAGTCCTCTTGAGCACAGCCATCACTGCAGCTCAAATCCTTTATTTGAAACAGTGCAGTTCGCCTCAAATCAAGCCAAGCACACTGCATTGGCTGGCTGCTCTTCTTAGAAGCACACATTTTCTAGAGCTAATACACCTTAAGCTGTGTGAAAAGAGATCATTTGAAATGAATGTCTTTTTTTGAGTGAAAACACTTGTCACTACGAAGTGAGCCCATGATAGTAACTTCTTTTAACTTATGTCTTCTGTGATATTATTTCTTTTCTGTAATCATACTCTATCTAGTTCCTAGACAACAACATATAAATTTTGAGGGACACAAAAATGAATGGTTTTCTGAACAAGTAAAATTAATTATTTAAATGTTTTTAATATATTAGTATATGAAGTATTAAAATGAAAAATTATGATCTATTAATTGATATGATCCTTCTCACATTTTGTTTTAAAGTAACAGATTTACACAATCAAAGCATTCTTTGATATTTCTAGTAGTATAAATATGTAAGGTATAAATAAAGCTTCTGGAGCTATGGAATATGAGTCTTGTTCTCAGGGAAGTGTTCCAAGGAAGAAATTCAAGTCTAAAATTATCAGCAGTATTTGAAGACACAAACTGATGACATTATAAAGACAGAACATATAACAGAAACAAAAGAAACGTGTTAGCACAGAGCTAAAAGACTTTCAATTTTTTCAAGTTTGAAAAAAACAGTTACTTAAAACAAAAACGAAACCCTAAGAAACAGAAAAAAAAAAACCAACCAAAACCCAGTAAAACATGAATTAAAACCCAGCTTCAAGTGTAAGATCTGGGAAATAGAGGCTCAAGATGAACATGTAATCACTTTGTCAAATGGCATTGAGTAGTTAAATATGATATGAACAGATACAATTGGCTTCGTCAAAATGTTGGTCTGTGATGTTTCCATTGCAACAACTTGATTGGAGTGTTGGTCATTGCAACATCACTTTGTAAAGTAATGAAGAATGCTGGATGGGCAGAAAGAAGCATATTTGAAAATTTGTGTAAACTTCATTATCTATATTTGGAGTCAAATATATATTGCAAGGAACTAAAGGTCATGGGTATAAGTCTATGCATGATGCTTAAATTGGCTGATATTTGGGGGTTTGAAATGAATGAAGTAAATTATCTGGAAAAAATGAAAAGTTTACAGTGCATGAGAAAATGAGGAAGACAAGACAAATTCTTTGAGTAGGCCAGGGAGTTTTAGATTCAGGCTACAGTGAGAGACACTGCCAGAAAGAAATCATCCTTCAATTGCAAACTCTAAAACTATGCTGAGGCTGTCACCATGTGTGCTGACAGAATCATAATAGCTTTTCTTCGCTGGTTCTCCAGTGTTTAACTTGTGATAAAGTGAGCACTTTCTAACATAACAGTTCATAGAACCCCTGGGACCCCGTTTCTCTCTCTCTCTCTCTCTCTCTCTCTCTCTCTCTCTCTCTCTCTCTCTCTCTCTCTCTCTCCATCCCTTCCTCCCTCTCATGTGTGTGTGTGTGTGTGTGTGTGTGTGTGTGTGTGAGTATATTTCTTAATAAAGGTCCTTCTTCAACTTCACCTCTGTGGTGCCACTGCCATTTAATAAAAATCATAAGTAGCAAAAAGCATCTTTTAAATAGCATATTTGAAAAGAACAGGGGAATGCCAGTGTGTGCAGTCATTATTGCTGTCTTGTAGCTCAGTTCCTTTTAGAAAGCCTCAGGAAAATACATGCTTGTGTGGCAGCATCAGTTGGTGTTTGTGTGTACCCTGAAACCACGTACCACAAGTTTCCTTTCAGTTTTTACACTTTCAAGTGACCATAGGTGTGCGGATTTATTTCTGGGTCTTCAATTCCATTCTATTGATCTACCTGCCTGTCACTGTATCAACATCATGCAGGGTTTTTTTTTTATCACTATTGCTTTGTAGTACAACTTGAAGTCAGGGATGGTGATTCCTCTAGAAGTTCTTTTATTGTTGAGAATAGTTTTTGCTATCCTGGGTTTTTTTGTTATTTATTCCAAATGAATTTGAGAATTGGTTTTTCCACCTATATGAAGAATTGCGTTGGAACTTTGATGGGGATTTAATTGAATCTATAGATTGATTTAGGCAAGATGGTAATTATTACTATATTAATCTTGCCAATCCATGAGTATGGGAGATTTTTCCAACATCTAAGATCATCTTCCATCTTTTTCTTCAAAGACTTGAAGTTCTTGTCAAACATATTTTATCCTTGCTTGGTTAGAGTCACACCAAGGTATTTTATATTATTTGTGACTATTGTGAAGTGTGTATTTTTCCTAATTTCTTTCTCAGCCTGTTTACCCTTTGAGTATACAAAGGCTAAAATTCTGTAAAGCAAAGGATATTCTCATTAGGACAAAATGGCAACCAACCGATTGGGAAAAGATCTTTAACAATACTACATCTGATAGAGGGTTAATATCAAATTTATACAAAGAACTCAAAAAGTTAGACTCCAGAGAATCAAATAACACTATGAAAAATGGGTATAGACCTAAGCAAAGAATTCTGAACTGAGAAATATTGAGTGGACAAGAAGCACCTATAGAAATGTTCAACATCCTTAGTCATCAGGGAAAGAAAAAAAATCAAAACAACCCTTAGATTCTACCTCACACCAGTCAGAATGGCTAAGATTAAAAACTAAGGAACAACAGATGCTGGTGAGAATGTGGAGAAAGAGGAACACGACTCTACTGTTGGTGGGTTTGCAAGCTGGTACAACAACTCTGGAAATCAGTCTGGTGATTACTCAGAAAATTGGACATAGCATCACCTAAGGACCCAGCTATACCTCCTGGGCATTTACCCAGAAGATGCTCCAACATTTAACAAGGACACATGCTCTCCTATGTTCATAGCAGCTTTATTTATAATATCCAGAAGCTGGAAAGATGTCCTTCAACAGGGGAATGGATATAGAAAATGTGGTACATTTACACAATGGAGTATTACTCAGCTATTAAAAACAATGAATTAATGAAATTTTTAGGCAAATAGATGGAACTAGAAAATATCATCCTGAATGAGGTAACCCAACCACAGAAGAAGACACATTGTATGAACTCACTGATAAGTGGATATCAGCCCAAATTGGAATACCCATGATACAATTCACTTACTACATGAAGCTCAAGAGAGAGGAAGACCAAAGTATGGGTGCTTCAGTCCTTATTAGAAGAAGGAACAAAATCCTCATGGGAGGAAATATGGAGACAGAGTGTAGAGAAACGACTGAAGGAAAGGCCATTCAGAGACTGCCCCACCTGTGGATCCCTCCCATATACAGACACCAAACCTAGATACTGTTGCAGATGCCCAGAAGTGCTTTCTGACAGGAACCTGATATAGATATCTTCTGAGAGGCTATTCCAGAGGCTGACAGATGTGGAGGTGGATGGTTGCAGCCGACCATTGGACTGGCACAGGGTCTCCAATATAGAGTAGTTATAAAGAGGACTAAAGTTGCTGAGGGTGTTTACAACCTCATAGGATGAGCAATGGTATCAACCAATCAGACCGCCCAGAGCTTCCAGGGACTAAACCATCAACCAAAGAGTACACATGAAGTGACCCATGGCTCCAGCTGCATATGTAGCAGAGGATGGCCTTGTCAGGCATCAATGAGGGGAGAAGCCCTTGGTCCTGGAAAGGCTTGATGCCCCAGTGTAGGGGAATTCGAGGGTGGGGAGGAGGGAGTGGGTGGTTGGTGGGGGACCATTCTCATAGAAACAGGGGAGAAAGGATAGGATAAAGGGGTTTGGGGCAGGGAACCAGGAAAGGGGATAATATATGTCTCTCTCTCTCTCTATATATATATATAATTACACACACACACACATATATATACACACCACACACACACACACAGATATATATATATTCTGGGCATATATATATTCTGGTTTATGAGTTAGGGAAGAAGGTCGATTGGAGAAATAACACTTGGAAGGATCCTGTAGGGAGCCTGATAAAAGAAGTGGCCTAGATCAGGAAGCAGGAATCAGATCAGTGAGAGTCTAGATGCATTTCAAGCTAAGGACAACACTGTCTGCTGAGTTAAATATGAATTGTAGGAGAATAAAGATAGCCAAGGTCAGGTTTAGTGTCCTTTACTCTAAGAAACTAAAGGTTCCCCAATTAATTCACACAAGCTACATGCCAAACAAACTATAGAAGCTTAATAAATATTGTCTTCATTATCTTAAGAGCCACCAGGTATGTTCTGCTATGAGCTTTATAACTTTGTATTTATTTTCATTTGAGTACTTCTGGATTCTAAGTTGCCTCTTACTGTTATGCTTTTTTTCTCCATTAAAAGCTCTCTAGCTATACACATGTTAACAAGGCAATAATCCCTATGCCACTATCTTGGCCTAAAATCAGCATATAGTACACTTAGTGTGTAGCTGTGGGCAGTTCACTAATCTTTCAATTTCATCTGCTATGAAATGTGGATAATGATATTTACCTCCTGAGGCTATTATGAAAATTAAAGAATATCCAGATTCAAAGATGAAAGTCACTACAAAGTATGAGTTATAGTTTTTTTTGTTGCCTGTACTTTGAGAAGGCTCTTTATGCTAATCTAAGCCACTTAAAGCCATGGAAGAGATGAATTTTAGCACTTAGTCATCTATGCTGAGTTTTTATTGTTGTTTGGTAATATTTGAATGTTTTATTGCTGAGATTTGTGTTTATACATATTTCACATTTAGAGATTTATTGAGATCCAAGCAGTCTTCTCAATCATCTTTAGAAGATGCAGTGAAGATTTTCTAGCATGATGAATACTGTGTTCAGAAATGGATGAGTTTGAACTGTTTAGAGCATATGCGGCAGACTCCAGCTGAGCAGTATGCTACACATTGGTACATAAATATTCCCAGTAGTCTAACTTGAATCTAGAAAAAATAAGAAGGAGGAGTTAAAAAATGCGGGTCAATGAGTTCAAGAAAATTAATTTCTTTTTTATATTAATATTAGCATAACTATACATAATAAAAGTATGGTGTATATTTCAGAAAATAAGAAAGGATTTTGATTGTTTTTGTCAGAGATAAATTGATGGAGGTATTTTATCTGCTTTGAATATTATACAATGTACACATGTATTGGAATAGCTAAATTTAAATATCTATAAAATATTTAAAGATCAAATTAGATACTTAATATCTTACTGGAATATCAAACAATGAGTTTCAAGACAGTGAGAAACCTTAAATGTAACATTTGTCCCTTTATTTCCACCTTTTAAATACTTTTTGATACTAAAGTTGAAAAAACCAATAACCCAAAAGTCTATGTCATTTCCAGATCTTGTATTTACCAGTTTGTGTTTTTCCCAGAAAAAGTGTTCTGAAGAGATTTTTCATCTATCAATTTATCAACTGTCAAGTACTATTACCATTCCTAATTTACAGAAAAAGGGGATTAAACTTAGAGTGACTAAATTACTGAATTGTTTACTAAGCAAGGGGGCCAGAAATAGTTTTTTTTCAATGTCTCTTCCATATTTCCCATCCACATTGTTTACATTATGAAATTTTGGTCACTTGAACTATAGAACTGTCTTTAATCTCAAAACATCTAAACCAAAGGAAAGAAAGGTGATATTTTAGCACAGACAATTCTTTATAAATGTTTTCTATAGAAGAAATGCGGTTGTGTCTTTAACTGTAGGATGAAGACAGATACAGAATACTGTCATAAAATAAGATTTTTAATGATGGTTATTGTGTTGTCCGTATCATCTATTCAGCTAGATGTATATTTAAACATCATCTTAAGTGGAGTTAAAGCAAGTGGAACATTTCCATGATGCTTACTGAAATTAGTGTTCTTCCCTCATCTACCACAGGTGGACATTTGAAAGACAGTCTTCAAATTAGGCTGAATAAGTATAAGTTCCAATAAAAAAAAGTTATTTATTGCACTTTGTAGGAAGATACAAATTATAAATTCCATTTTACTAAAAATGCAACTTACTTTTGAAACCCTTTGGTGTTGTGCATGAAGCCATTTAAAATATATGCGTGCTTATAACTTGTTTGGAGATATCATGATCTTACGATGAAACCAAATTGACATTATACAGGCAGGCATTTCTAAAATCCTTGTTAAAAACTCTTAAAACATTCGTGAACTATTTTAACAAATCCTCTCCCCGGTTCTCTTTTTCACCAAAAGCATGCTGTGGAATTGCTGATGAATCTTAAATACTTTTGATATCAGGGATACTTATTTCTCCCAAGCAGATTAAATATAAGCGATTTGATACTGTGTAATCAGCCTTGAATGAAGAGATGATCACCATATACATTGTCTTAAGATATTATCCTTGCATTCATGTGTGAGTAAATTGTTTATAGCTCTGTAAATTAATAAAATGTTATAATTAAGGAAAAGAGCAAGACCATTTTTTCTTAAATATTAGTGAAAATGTGTTTCCTTTTTGTAATTTTTGAGATTATAACTACAACATTCCTCCCTTTCTGTCTTCCAAACCTTCCTGTATACCCTCCTTGATGTCAGTTAAATTCATGCCCTCTTTTTTCATTAATGTTATTAGGTACATATATGCATATGTATGTGTATGTGTCTATGTGCCTGTGTGTTTATGTATTTGCATATGTAAGTGTATATACATATATATTCCTAAATATAACCTGCTCAGTCTGTGTAATGTTACTTGCCACTACCTTTTCAGAGCTTACCATTAGGTATTGGATAACCACTTGCTCTACTCTTTCCTGGGAAGATTATTTCTTGTGCTTTCAGTTTTCTTTAGTTGCCTGTGGTTCTTGGTGTGGGGTTGAGACCTTGTGGGTGTTTCCCTGTCTACTTTGTCATGACTATTGGTATCAGCTTCACTCAGCTCAAACTCATGGAGTCGTTTTGGTGAGACTTTATGGGTGTAGGTTTGGAAAAATTGTGTCATAAGGATCACTAATCACTCTGTTCCTCATCTAGACAACTACTATTGGTGATTTTATCAGAACAACATACTGTAAAAAGCATCAGTCAATGAAGCTGGACCTTGAAAAATTATCTGACTAATTATCCAAGTGTTGGCATTTTTATTTATAGAATCAGAAGTGTCAATTTCACTTGATATATTCCTGGCGACTATATGGCTGGCACTTAATCTATCTTCCTTTAACTACAGCTTAATTAATACATGCAAATTTGTCTTCCCAGGGAAAATACTGAATAATAATTCATTGATTCTTCAGGGCTTCACTGTTCAGTTTCTTGGAAGTAATTGTGAAGTTATAGTTTCCAAATTATTACTACTTTTACTTTTTTTATATGTGAACAAAAAAGAATATCCTTAAAGCTGTGCATCTGTGACATAAAATTACTCTAGTCAATTATTATATCTAATTTGCAAAGTTTCAACCACTTTTGCATCCATAGTTGTGTATAAATACCTTGTTTATATTTTCCTTTGAAAAATAAAAACAACTATTTTAATATAAGCTAAGACCTGATGTTTCAATGGACATCACAAGTTTGGGTGGACATGTGGGGCAGATAAATTTAAGACATAACATCACTGCAAATAAATTTGGCTTCAAACTCTAGGTAGCTCAGGTTGACTCTTTTATTTATGATCCTCCTCTCTGAGACTCCTAAGTGCTGATATTACAGATTTCTTCCATTATGCATGTTGTTGTTACATTTTTAATATATGTAATTTTGTTTATTAATTAAGTAAGCAATCCTTAAGCAAACATTTAAGAGCCAAAGATAAGTTATTAATTTTATTACAGTGGTTATTTCACTTACTTAAAAATATAAAAATGCATTCCTTCTTGTCTGGAAGTTAGAATCTTCTCTCTCTCCCCCCACTTCTCTGTCTCTTTCTGTCTTTCTTTTTCTTAGTTCCTTTAGATCTCTTGTCACTGAAAATCAGTTGATCAGACTATTTGAACATTTGGAAGGCAGTAGTTATTACAAGATGTATCACAGGGCACTCTGGTCAGTAGGTGTGACTTTCCCATTCCTAAAACGAGAAAAAAAAATGTGTGTTCTCCCAAATTACCATTCCTGCAGTGCATACGCAGATATCTGGCTAGCAGAAACCCTGAAGGTGTTTACTCTGTTGTTATAGGTATTGGAATTATTTGGTATTCATATTGATCTCAATGTAGCAATATGTTAGGTTTTACTAGTTTTTCTGAAATGATAAACAAATGGTATCGTGTAGAGCTTATGAAGAGGTGAAGACGTTGTTTGTTTTGACCAAGTATTCAAAATCTGCCCTAGCAAATAACTGTTTTTCCTTCATAACTCAAGTGATTATTATGGATGTTACTCCAAAGAGAGAGATTCATATTCTCTATCTCTCTTTCTGTCTCTCTCTCTCTCTCTCTCTCTCTCTCTCTCTCTCTCTCTCTCTCTCACACACACACACACACACACACTCATACACACTCATACTCAGTGTGTGTGTGTGTGTGTGTGTTGTGTGTGTGTGTGTTGTGTGTTGTGTGTGTGTGTGTGTGTGTATGGCTTCAGTGAAGTTATACTATCTGGGGTGACAATGTCTCCTCCCAAGAATCATAGACTCCCTAACAAAACCCCAAGCGCCAGGCACATAAAACCTCCATTTGAGTTGTTTTGTCCAGTAATTCTAGAAATCCAAAACTAACATAAACTATTGCTTTTTCTCCCAATGTCTGAAGCTATGTCTCTATTGCTGAACATCTCACACTTTGGGCATAAAATTTGGAGTCATGAAGCTGAATCTCACTTAGAAGCCTCTTCCCTGAGTACTAGCTTTTATAGTGTTGAAAGGCATCACTGACAAATAAACAACAACAACAACAACAAAAATGCTTCCATCCAAATGAAGCTTGATGAACCACTGCATTTAGTGACAGCGATATGGTCCAGAATTTCTATAGGGACAGTCAATAGGACACTTAAAAAGACATACTAGCCAGATCTAACACACTATAAAGAGGCTTTGTCACCTCTGTCAAATGTTTTGTAAAGGATTGTTAATGACAGTATGGATGGAGAATACAGCCTCATATAGTGTTTCATAACCCCCAGACACTGCCTGTGCGCCATTTGCCTTCCTCTGAAGGACGACTACTGCTGCAGCAGAGCTATTGAATATCTCCCCACCCCTGGCAGTCTCAGCAGACCTGACTGCACTTGACTCATCTCAGGCCACAGTGCTGCATTGTAACCTGCCTGGGTTCTGGCTGGTTCTGGGCTAGTACTGTGATCTTCTTCTTTTTTTTCTTTTTCTTTTTCTTTTAAAAAGAACTTTTTTTTCTATGTTCAAACTGCTTTTTGTAATCTGCAATGGATGTAGATTGTTTGAGGCTGTGATCAGGGTTCTTCATTCTTTGCTTTACATTAATTAACACAGGCATTCCACATAACATCATATGTGCACGCCCATGAGTGACTCTTGTCCTAATGTCTAGAATTGTGTCATGTTTGTTTCTTCCTTTGACCATATTTTTTTTTTTGAATACTCAAGTACGTTGGTAAAAAAAAAAAATCAGTTTTTCTGTTTTGTTCATTCTTTCTTTCTTTATTTTTTTTTTTACCTATTCAATTTACTTTTAGTAATTTCTGCAATGGATGTGTATTTTTGAATATGTGAATACAGTTGTTCTTAGTTTCCTGTACATTCACATAGGCATTCCACATAACTAATACAGTGTTGTTAATAAGGACTGAAGGAAATTTCTTTAAAACTCATTATTTTTATTAATCATTTTATTTGTTTATATTTCAAATGATATCCCCATTCCTGTTTACTCCTCCAAGAAACCCTCCATCCCATCTCCCCCTTCCCCTTTGCCTCTGTGAGGGTGCTCCTCCCCATTCACTCATTTCTGCCTCACCCCTCTAGCATCTGTCTACGCTGAGGCACCAAGCTTCCACAGAACCTAGGGCCTCCCTCTCTCCCATTGATGTCAGATAAGGCTTGTGCTACATTTGTATGTGGAGTCCTGGCTCCCTCCATGTGTACTCTTTGGTTGGTGGTTTAGTCCCTGGGGGCTCTGGGTGGTCTGCTTAGCTGATACTGTTCTTCCCTGTGTCCACACTTGGCTGTGGGACAGACCCAGGCTGTGTAAATAATCTTCATCTCTAGTATATTTTCCACCATGTACTCTGGCAGTGGGAGATAATTGTCCATCCTTAGATCAACCTTAATCTTTTTCACTTCTATTATTTTTATAATTTACATCCTCTCTGAATGGCTCCTTGGGATTTTTTTTTTTTTAATTTTATTTTCAGCAAATCAAAAAAATTTAAAAAGCATTCAACGATAAAATGAAAAGAACAAACAAGCAAAATACCAAGGGTCAGATATACTTATACAAGAATTCTATAGAGCCTTCAAACAAGCAACACTTTTTGAGTTATGTTTAAAAAATTCAGAACCACATAAGCTCCTTCACAAAGCAAAACACAGGTGACAGCAGATGTTGGCGAGGATGTGGAGAAAGGAAACTCCTCCATTGTTGGTGGATTGCAAGCTGGTACAACCACTATGGAAAGCAGTCTGGCGATACCTCAGAAAATTGAACATGGTGTTACCTGAGGACCCAGCTATACCGCTCCTTGGGATTAAAGTGATCTAGAAGCTAAACAGTATAGCACTTAGCTTTCTGATCTCTTTTCCCCGGGAATTGAATTCAAGATTGACAAATCCTTTTGTGTTCTTTATCCTTCTCTCATCTCCACTTAATTGCTTTCGCACTTTGCAAACCAAATATACATGCCGTCAGTTATTTAAGTTTGTCCAAACTTCTTCAGTCTCATATGATGACACCTTGTAGTGGAACTTTGAAAAGCCACTAAAACCCTGGACATGAGGCAGAGTTCCAGCTGGATCAAAATCATTCTTCCTCCTTCTCCTTCTCCTTCTCCTTCTCCTTCTCCTTCTCCTTCTCCTTCTCCTTCTCTTCTCTTCTCCTTCTCCTTCTTCCTCCTCTTCTTCTCTTCCTCCTTCTCCTCCTCCTTCTTCTCTTCCTTCTAACTCACCTATGAACACTGCTCTACCAAGCATAGTGAATTGAGCATTGAAAGCTGCCTCTCTTGTATCTAATTTACTCATTAATATGTAACCTTCCTTTATAGTCTTCTAGTTCCTAATATGCATGGGTGTTGTGGATAGCTCCAGCCTTGTATTTTGATCCCAGTTCCACTTTCCTGGGAGGGGCTGCAGAGAATGATTGAAGCTGTACATAGTGATGTCTTGTTAACCTTCTGTCCAATGAAACTTGTAAAATAAAGGCTAGAGCCAGTGATTGGGCAGTAGAAGGGGAGGTGGAGAAAAAGGCTTAGGAGAGGAGAGAGTGATAGGAATTCAATATAAGAGGTAGTCAAGGAGGAGAAGGAGTAGCTAGAAGGAAGTCAACAGGAGAAGGAAGTCGTCGAGGAAGGTGAAGGAGTAGGAAGCCAATAATGGAGGAGCTGGAGAGTAGGAAGCCAACAACACGGAGGAGCCGGAGGTGGAAGGACAAGCACATGGCCTGGATAAACCACAAGTTATAAGGGATCTCATAGTGGGGATTAGAGTAGTGTAATGGTAAATCTGCCCAATCTAGGCGTGCAATTTATACCATAATTATTGAGTTGTGTTTTCATTTAACTGGTCTTATATGGGTAGGAGATTTACAGCAACACATGGTGCATCAGTACATTCTAGATTGTTTTGTTTGGATTGTGCACCCTTTATCTCAAGAAGGGTGTAAAAGTTATATTTCCCAGTTTCTCTGTTCCCACAACTTGCAGATTGTTCTTCTTTGCTCTCAGGTCTCACAGCCTTCAGCCAAGCTGTTAGGGGATCTTTTACTTCTTGTTTAAAAGTTCTCCTAACAGGGCATTTCACAGGCAGACTCTTCCTTTACTTCCACACTAACTTGAAAAGGGACATTAAGCTTCCCAATCACATATTGAGTAATGGATTCTTCCCTCCTATGTATTAAAATTTGAACTTGGAAATCCATTATGTGCATAATTTCTATACCATTTATCTCATCTTTAAAATTTTTAAATTTGTTGGGCAGTGGTGGCACATGCCTTTAATCCCAGCACTTGGGAGGCAGGGGCAGGAGTATTTCTGAGTTCGAGGCCAGTCTGGTCTAGAGTGAGTTCCAGGACAGCCAGGGCTACACAGAGAAACCTGTCTTGAGAAAACTAAATAAAATAAATAAATAAATTAATATAAATAAAATAAATATAAATTTATTTTTGTTTTTTAAATTAAACCCAGGAGAAATTCTTTTATGCACATCTAATCTATAGTCTTTTTCCATTTTAGGTACACAGCCTTGAGAAATGTTGAGGCATATCTTTCTATCTTTTTTTTTTCTTCTAATATATGTAGCCATCACAGGCTATCCTGGCCTCATGGTCCTTTGTTGTTCCAAATAAGCATGCTTTCTTGTTTGGTTGGTTTTTTGATTGAGTCTTTGTTTGTTTTTCTGGGGAACTCAGTTTCAAGTTTTATTATACATGGTAGGGTGCATACAATTGCTTCAAAAATTTCCTGACCTTCTTGTATCCATGTGTGATATTCTCTAGAACTGCAATGCATTCCATAGTTCTTTAAAACTAAACTCTTTGAGAATAATAATTCCTAGGCTTGATGCTTTTACATATTTCTTAAACAAAACAAAACCATATGATCTTGGAATTCTCATAATGTCTACTTCTTTCTTTTTCTTTTCCTTTTTCTTTCTCTCTTTCTTTCTTTCTTCTATTTTATTTATTTATTTTTGTTTGCTCTACTTTCCTCTTCAGGAAGATACTTGTGGCCAGAAATTGTTGAAGAATCTTTTGCATGGATATATTAAAAGAAAATAAAGGAAAAAGGTGTGGAGTATGATTGTTCATCAGGGACTAGTATAGGAGAGAGAGAAATAACATTTGGATAATATATCAAACTATATAATTGAGTAGAGTTAGAAATATCTAATCTAACTCCCATCCTGTACTGAGAACCCACCTGGGATTTTCTTCTTGCACCTACTCGTTCCTTTAATTGACAGTATTAATTGCTTAACATGAAGAAGCATTTTATATGAATAAGAAGTGATAAACAACATAAGTAAAGGGAAAACATCACTCACGGCCAATACTTTTGGACTCTAAAATTCAAGGGCAGTGAGAATATGAAAGGATGTTTCTCCTGGCCACTTTTTGTTCTGAAAGATTTACCTTGTACATAATTTCCTTAATCAAAAAACTAATAATAGGGTGAGAGCAGAAGCTGTATAAATGTAGGAGAACAGTATATTTTCTCGTAGACCAATTCAGACTTACAGTCTAGAGCCAAGAGTTACTACACTTAAATTACAAAATGAAGTTCCTACTTTTATGATTCATTTTTCTGTTCATAAAAAATGTAAATTCAATTACTTTACCATGGTAAAGTTCATTTTTCACACCTGGCTTAAATTAAAATTGAAGTTATCATTGTGGTTAGCAAATTACTTTATTTGTGTCAAAATTAAAAATTATATATATGTGTGTGTGTGTGTGTGTGTAAGTCATGGATTTTTCTCATTAAAAATATTTTTCTTCAGAGATTTTTTAATAGGTTTTATTTTGTTTAGTTACTTTGTTATCATTTCCTAAAAGCCTTCTATATTTAGTCTTTATTGAAATAGGGCTAGGTAGCTAAATGATTCACAGAATAGAATGGTTATTATTTTGTATGGATTTATTTAGGTACTTCTGAGAATATCACTACATGTTTAATTCACAGTCTCAGTTTACTTCATTTTGTCACAGTCCTAAATAGAGATTGTTGTTATAGAAAATTAAGCATCATTTTGAATATTTATAGAGTCTCAGAACTCTCATAGAGTCTTAGCCATAGCAGAAGGCCTTTGCATGATCTGAATATTTAGCAGTGGAAACTGATAGTATTTATTGTCCTGTGACACTCACATCATTTAGCAAAAATATCTATTCAACATCTTCAATGAATATTCTCAAGAATTTTTACTACTTCAGCTAAATGGATAAATGATTTATAGTTTGCATTTTGCACTTTCTTTTTATAATGATTCAGGGACATTGTAAATTCAGGACTTGCATGATTTTTACAGAAGAGTGAAAGAGAGGCTTAATGTTCTGCTAGTAAAAATACTCAGATTATTTTATTTCAAAGATCATAGCTTAAGAATTGTTCAGATGAGGCATCTAAGAAATCTCTTTAAGGATATTTATTTATTTATTTAGTGTGCATGTTTTGTGTGTTTGTATGCATGCCATATTAATAAAATTCTCATTGAATTTAGAAGGTATCAAATTCTCCATATTTGGAGTTACAGGTGATTTTGAGCCACTTTAATAGATATTCAGGAATGAACTTGAGTTCTTTACAATAACGACAAACACTTGTAAGTGTTAAGCCATGTCTTCTGCCTCAGAAAGACGAAAGATGTTTATCTGTTAAAACTTTTTCATGGAATAATGAGTTCTTTTACTAGTCACAAGCCAAAAGTTAGAAAATCTAGATAAGATGTTTAGGGACAAAGTCATGGATAGACAGGGGGAATAGTCTAACTCAGTCTGAGTAAATTAACTCTTCTTTCAGTTTGACATAAATATCTACAGCCTATTTCCCTAGAAGACTATGAGTTCAGTGTGGTTCAATATTTAATGGACATATATAAAACTCTTTAAATGAGTAAATTTCTATTATCATTATACTTTCAAAATCTTCTTTATATTCTAGTGGAAATTGTGTTAAAATGTAAAGAGTTCTTAAAGCTCTGAGAATTTGTAACATTTATAGTTTTTATTTAATAAAGCAGGTCATAAACTGTGTGCTAGTCTGGATAAAGACAAAACTATGTGTTGGGGTTTAGTTTAGTGAAATATATCTGGCTTCTGATTGAGGTAAAGACTACCCTTGCTCTTTGTTTTCCTTTATTTCTCTTTGTTCCTAAACTTTTCATAGTCATAAACACACATGAAGACTGGATCAGTTCTGATAAACCAGAGGGAAATCAGCTAGTTCATCCAGTATTAGCATAATAATATTGGGGCAGGAGTAAAGTAAGCAGTACTAACCCTCAGTCAAGTGTGTTCTTTGCAATGTGTTCTTTGTTTGCTTGCTTGTTTGTTTGAGACAGTGTATCTCTGCATAGTCATGGTGTCCTGGAATTTGTTCAGTAGACCAAGTTTACCTAGAACTCAAGATCTGCCTGCCTTGCCTATAGAATGCTGAGATTAAAGGCATGTGTCATCACACCAGTTCAAACTCTGCAGCCCTTTAGTATGGTTACTGTGATCAGAGAACTAGACTTGTAGTTGGCATTTCCTAAATAGACAATGAAATGCATATTGGGAGTAGAAGAGTTGGTTGGGTATTCATCTTGCCCTTGAACCTGTGGAATAGGGATCAGGCTTATCACCATGGGAGTCATTGATGAATTTAAATACTAATTTCCTCTGAATCAGCCCAAGTCAAGTTTTGAATATATTTCTCTAGCCAACTCCTCACTGAACATGTCCTGTCTTCTATTTTTGACTTAATTGAGTTAGAATTGGATACTTGTAGTTTCATTATCTTATATTGACATTGCTTAAACATTCCTCCTGACCATTGTACACGTTTATCATTATGATTTTTTGATTCAGAAAATATAAGTTACTTTTAATAATTCACAATGGCATCCTGATTGTACTAATTAAGGATATATAGTTACTGTATAGCTACTGCCTGCCCACTAAGCCTCACCTGGCAGCTTCGGCTTTCATTTGGTTGCTGCAAAGCTGGATCATTCCTGGGCATATTGTGTAGAGCCAGTGATCTCATTTCTTATGTCTCAGTTCTCACCTATATCTAACATTAAAATAATAAAAGTTTCATATTTAATTATCTGAAGTATTAATGAAATCATTGTAGAAACTGTTTGGAGGAATGGTTAGCATAATGATTGCTGTCATATATATATAAATATATTTATATATATTATATATATATATTAATGCATATACTTGTCATTATTATAGTGTTAAAAGAGGTTGACATGTGATGATCACATTAAAACTGTTTTCGTTATCTCATTTAGCTCTAATTATTTTACATGCTGTGGTGCTATAAAATACATTACTTACTTTTAAGAACAGTAAAAATTTACTTTAAATTTTTTTGTATAGAGTGGGAAAATATGACATTACTCATGTCAGTTACTTGGAGTTTGTAGTGAACATTTCTTTTTCATCCCATGTTCTCTACTATTTGATGTCTGACACTTAAATATATGTTGTTTCTTTTTTTCTTTCCATGTACATCGCCTCTATTATCTGATTGTACTGTTTAGTTAAATAAATGGCATAAGTCAATAGAATTTTCTCCCAGATAATTAAAAATAGTCCATTAATTACTCATTTTCTATTTTGTTGTCGCATAATACCATGACCAAAAGCAACTTGAAGCGAAAGGGTTTATTTATCCCATTTAATAACCTGCAGGAAAATTCCATCCCTGAGTAACTTAAGGCTACTTAACAGGAATGTTGAGGCTGAAACAAAGACCATGAAGGTGTGCCACTTATAAACTTGCTTCTCTCATCTTGCTCAGCTTGCCACTTATAGTATCTAGGACCACCAGACCAAGCATGGGGCAGCATACTGTGTGCTAGGCTCTCCAACATCAATCATAAATCAAGGAAATATCCACATTTTGCCAACAGGCCAACAGGTGGGAATGTTTTTTCAATGTTTTCCTCTTGCAAAATGACTCTAGCTTCTGTCAATTTGATATAACTAGCCAGTCCATTCATCTTACATTTTCTTCTTCAGTAAAAGCTTTAGAATGGTTCCAGACAAAATGCCTACACCAGAAACTTTCAAATTATTTGATAAGAAAATTCATATTCTAATGTAATCCTTCATACACAGTAGATAGGAAGTTATAGATTTAAATATAATTTACTATTTATATTTATACCCATACAAAACAGAGATTACAAGTTGGTGAATATTCCACCAAAGGTTAGATCCTAGAACACCATCATTAATGCAATTCAGCATCAGTATCTTTACTATTGATTCCCACTCTGGTCCTAATTTTTTAAATATTCTGCTCACAGATAAATGCAACTCCAGTTAATGATGCTTGCATTGATATGTTGATGAGTTGAGTTGATTGTATTCTCGCTAGTTTTCTATTAATTTGACACACTGTTGAGACAATTTGGAAAAAAGAACCTCAGTTGAGAACAGGCCCCCACCTGTAATAGAAATATAGTGTTATTTTTTTATAAGTCAAATGAGCCACCTTACAATTATATTGTGAAAATAAGTATCCACTGGCTAATGTACATAAATTAATAAATACAATGAAAAACAGAAAGAAATGTGTGGATCTGTGTCTCAAATTGTGTGATAAAACTACATATTTATCTATAGATAAATTTATATCTATTTATCTTTATATTTATTTATCTATGAAATCTCTTTAGGAAAAACATATGATAAAATATCAATTCAGAAATAGGAGCTTTATATATAATCATAACTCTAACTTAGATTTCAACAGGAGAATAGAGTCCATTATAAAATAAGGTAAAATATAGTAATAATATTTCTTTGGGTTTTCATTCTGTGACAATGCTTATGACAAAATTTACAAAGTGTCATTTTTTTTGGCATACATCAATTTGTGATTACTTTGCTTTGTGTTTTGGGGCCTGTGATAAAGTGAAGAATTCATAATATATCAAACTTGCTTACTTAATGGGGGGGCAGAAAGAGGAAGCATGAGGAGAAAGCCATATCTAGAGAATATACTCAGTGACTTATCCTACGGAACTAGAATACACCCTCTGTTTCCCTACTCTCAATGAGACTACCATATTATCATTCTGTTAGGTCAAAGCCCTCAGAATTCACTTACCTTTTAGTGGTTGTACTGTTCTCTGGAGACAAGTTATTTAATAAATAAGGCTTTAGGAAAAACTTTGTATCAAAATCACAACAGGCATTTTAGAAATAAATGTGCAGAAAAATATTTTAAAATGAAAAAAAAAAATCAAAATCAAAGCGAGACAAACTATTTGTAATTTATACCACTCTAATGTAATGTTACAAAGATGTTAAAAAATAGAATAAGAAAAATTAAACCAGTTTCTAACAAGTCTACATTTAATAAGAGGAGATGCTGAAATGAATCTAATATATAGAAAATTCTATCCACCATCTGGATATGAATAAAAATCCTTTTTAAGTAACTTTGGCCCATATATTATTAGTCACTGGTTTAATAGACACCTTCAGACTCTACTAATACTATTGGCATGTGTACAAAAGCAAATCAATCAATCAATCAATAAATAAATAAATAAATGTAACCAACCTCATACTTTTGCTCCTGTTAATATAAACAGTAAAAAACTTTCTTCAGGAAATGTTACACAAAAATTTACTCATTTCAAACTGAGAATTGACAATCAAGCCAAGGGAAGATACCATGGAAGTTCAGTTTGGTGAAGAATGAGTTTATTTGTGTTATCAATACAGAAGCATGGGCAACTCTACACCAACTTCATCCCCCAAATTCTATGCTAACAATGGTGGTGACTCATAAAAACTGAACCTCTTTCTTGTGTCCCCTCCATGAGTTTTTCACCTCATTCCCCTTCCTCTTTGCTTCTGAGAGGTGTTCTCTCACCCTTCCAGCCACTCCCACTTCAACCTGATGGCATCCCCCTTCACTGGGGTATCAAGTTTCTACTGGATTAAAGACATCCTTTCCCAGGCAGTCCTCTGCCACATCTCTAGAGAGGACCAAGGACCAGGTCATGTATGCTATTCAGTTGGCAGCTATCCATAGGAGCTCTGAGGGTTTAGTTGATATTATTGTTGTCCTATGGAGTTAAATCGCCTTCAGCTCCTTCAGTCCTGTCCCTAATTCTTCCATAGGGTTCTTTGACCTCTGTTGAGTGTTGGACTTGACTATCAGCATTTGTCTCAGTCAGCTGCAGGTAGAACCTCTCAGAGAACAGCCATGCTAGGCTCCTGTCTCAAGTACTCTTTGTTCAGTAATTTGTACAATTGTTGGGCTGGAAAAAACATGTCCAATGATACAACAGTGGCACAATATTACAGGAGTAAAGCTAACACTTTTCTGACTGGATTTATGTCCCACTTCACTAGATACAAAAGTTTGGGTCATTATCAGGGATAATAGCCACATATCTAGAGAATTCACTGTCCACAGGGGAATCTCCTACTATAACTCAGCTAAATGGATACAATATTAAACTGATTACTAATGATTATCCCTATATCCAAAGATTAGTGCTCATTCAATATTCATCTGAGAGATGATTATTTACAAAAGATGATAATTAACAGAGATCCACAATTAGTCAAATATAGAGAATAAAGACTTTACAGTGTTTAGCCTTAAATTATATGTATATGTATATGTATGTTTGATGTGTGTGTGTGTGTGTGTGTGTGTGTGTGTGTGTGTAAACAATGTCTGGATATGAGAAGAAAGTCCAACAATCCAGTAGTTGCTCAGCACATGAGGCTGGATGTCTCACCTGCTCTTTAGTATATGCTCTAATCCCAAAGAAGTAAGCTCTAATGCCAGTGAAGGAATGAACTTGCTAGCAAGGCAAGGCAAGCTGGCAAATAGCAGAAGCTTTCCTTTTTCCATGTCCTTTATGTAGGCTACCAGCAGAAGATGTGGCCAAGATTAAAGTTGTATCTTGCTGCCTCAAGATCCAAAATAAAGGCATGTCTCTTCCTACTTCAAAGATCCTGATTAGGTACAGAGACAGGCAGGAAGATCAATGGAGTAGAGTTGAAGACCAGAAATGAACCCACATGCCTATAGTGACTTGATAATTGAAAAGGAGCTAAAATTGTCCAGTGGAAAGAAGACTGCATTTTCAACACATGGTACTGTTGAACTAGCAGTCAGCATGTAGAAAAATGCAAATTGATCCATTCTTATCTTCTTGTACAAATCTCAAGTTCATGTGGATCAAGAACCTAGGCATCAAACCAGATACACTGAAACTAACAGAAGAGAAAGTGGGAAGAACCTCGAACACATGGGCACAGGGGGAAATTTCCTGAACAGAACACCAATGACTTATGATCTAAGATCAACAATAGACAAATGGGACCTCATAAAATTGCAAAACTTCTGTAAGGCAAAGTACATTGTCAATAGGACAAAACAGCAACCAATAGATTAGAAAAAAGATCTTTAACAATCCTACATTTGACAGAGGATTAATACCCAATATATACAAAGAACTAAAGAAGGTAGACTACAGAGAACCAAATAACCCTATTAAAAATGCAGTACAGAGCTAAACAAAGAATTCTCAACTGAGAAATATCGAATGGCCAAGAAGCACCAAAAGAAATGTTCAACATCTTCAGTCATCAGAGAAAGACAAATCAAAACAATCCTGAGTTTCCACCTCACACCAGTCAGAATTGTTAAAATCAAAAATGACAGCAGATACTGGCAAGAGTGTGGAGAAAGAGGAACACTCCTCCATTGTTGGTGGGATTGCAAGCTGGTACAACCACTCTGGAAATCAGTCTGGAGGTTCCTCAGAAAATTGGACATAGTATTACCTGAAGACCCAGCTATTCCACTCCTAGGTATATACCCAAAAGATACTCCAATATATGACAAGAACATGTTCCACTATGTTCATTGCAGCCTTATTTATAATAGGCAGAAGCTAGAAAGAACCAAATGTCCTTCAAAGAGGAATGGATATAGAAAATGTGATACATTTACACAATGGAGAACTACTCACGTATTAAAACAATGAATTCATGAAATTCTCAGACAAATGGGTGGAACTAGAAAATATCATCCTGCGTGAGATAACCCAGTCACAAAAGAACACACATGTATGCACTTACTGGTAAGTGGATATTAGCCCCAAAGCTCAGATTACCCAAGATATAATTCAGAGACCATATGAAACTCAAGAACAAGGAAGACAAAAGTGTGGATGCTTCAGTCCTTGTTAGAAGGGGGAACAAAATACTCATGGGAGAAAATATGGAGAAAAAATGTGGAGCAGAGAATGAAGGAAAGTCCATCCAGAGACTGCCCCACCTGGGGATCCCTTCCGTAAACAAATGCCCAACCCAGACACTTGCAGATGCCAAGAAGTGCTTGCTTACAGGAGTCCGATATAGCTGTCTCCTGAAAGGCTTTTTTCCAGAGCCTGAAAGATATGTAGTTGGATGGTTGCAGCCAACCATTGGACTGAGCACAGGGTCCCAGTAGAGTAGTTAGAAAGAGGACTAAAGAGCTGGGGGCATTTACAACCCCATAGGATGAGCAATGGTATCAGCCAACCAGACCCCTCAGAGCTCCCAGGAACTAAACCCACAACCAAAGAGTACACATGAAGTGACCCAGGGCTCCAGCTTTCTTATGTGGTAGAGGATGGCCTTGTTGGTCATTAATGGGAGGAGAGGCCCTTGGCCCTGTGAGGGCTTGATTCCCCAGTGTGGAGGAATGCCAGGGCAGGGAAGCAGGTTTGGGTGGGTGGGTGGTGGAGTGGAGGTAGGGGATGCAGGATGGGAATGTGGGGTTTTATGGAGGGAAAGCTGGGAAAGAGGATAGTGTTTGAAATGTAATTGGACAGAGCATCCAATAAAAAAAAAAAAAAAGTATCAAGCAACTAGAACCCCGGAGCTCACAATGACTAAACACCAACCAAAGAGTACACATGGAGGGACTCATGGCTCCAGCTGCATATGTAGCAGAGGATAGACATTTCTGGTATCAATTAGAGGAGAATCCCTTGGTCCTCTGGAGGCTTGATACCCCAGAGTAGGGGAATGCTAGTGAGGTTAGCAGGATTGGGTAGGTAGGTAGTGGAGTACCCTCAGAAAACAGGGGGAGGGGCATGGGATAGGGCATTTGCAAAGGGGAAACCTGAAAAAGGTTACAACATTTGAAATGTAGATAAATAAAATAATCAGGAAATAAAAAAGAAATGGCACCGCCCATAGTGATCCAAGCATTACCACAATTATTAATCAAGGTGTTCCATAGACTTGTGTAGAGGAAAATTCAGTGGAGGCAAATCCTTCAGTTAAGATTTGTTCTTCCCAGTTGATTCTAGTTTTTGTCAGATTGAGTAAATATATAAACAAATAAATAAAAAAAGTAACAATAATAAAGATACAATTCATAAAAATATTACTGTAGAGTTTTAAATTTTTTGTATTATACAGGTTTCCTTTACTATAATAGATTTAATTTTCTCATATGAGAATTGTAGAGAATATGAACATACAAAATTTCAATCATTAATTTACCAATTAATCATATAATCATTCTTATCTGATATAAGTTATATTTTTCTACAGTCTTAAAACTTATCTCAATTGATTTTTCTAATTATTTAATTGTAAAATTGATGGATGGTTTTCTCTTCAAAATATTTTTTTCCCATTTAAAGCAAAACCTTTCTTTGCTATTATAAAGCATTGCTCTTTTTCTCCATTTCATCACTTCAAACAATGATCTTAGTACCTCTTCAAACAACCTGGCTGTCTGTAACGGTTTTTAAGTAACTATACCCCTTTCTGGTATACTTATAACTCAAGAACTTTCAACAGCATAGAGTGGCTTGTAAGAGAGATCAAACCTTCATAGCCAACTTTTTATCCAATGCATATTTCTTTACCATAGGGATGTGCTCAATGTCTCAGATTCTTATTTCTCCTTAACTTAGCTTCTGTTCCAAATTTTAGCTTGTCTAAGTGACCCAATTCAAAGGATTAGTTTCAAGATGTTTTAGGGTTTATTTTCCGTAAGTGCTGTATTAATGCATATTTGTAGGTAGACATTATGGTGAGATTAAATGGAATCTGTATTGTGTAAAATTCTTTAAGGATACATCTGACATATAGTAAGCACTTTGCAAGTATTAGCTATGTTTACTCTTTGCCTTTTCAGTTTCTCTGTGTCTCATGGGTTAGATTCTGTTCCCCCAACTCTTCTTCATTGGTGAAGATGCTACAGCCTTTCAAAGTATACAAGGCCTTCTTTCTGACACACCTGTATACTTCAGTCAGCCATATAATAGCTTAGAGTAAATATTTCTTTTACTTGTTAATCAAGAACTTCTTGGGAATAGAGACTGTATTTTTAATCATTTCAATCAATTTATCACTTGAGTGTTCAGACTTAGTTCTCATGTGTAATAAAATGATAAATACACTTGGGCTTAAACTGAAAATAAAGAAAAACAAAACAAACAAATAACCCTTGAAACTATAGCATTACAGCTGCCCAAATATTTTTCTGTTTACACAGAAGCTCATTGGATGCTTCTTGAATATTGGAGAATTTATCTTGTCAGTGTGCCTCTGGAGGTCCACAAAGCCCATAAATTTTCTATACAGTTCTCAGGGTGTGAATAGCTACATTTTTTTAAAGAACAAATTAGGAATCACTGGATGTTCAGAACCATCTGACAGTCATAATTTTCATCCATTTTTAGATGTATGGATCTAACTCAGAAATCTAATTCAGTCTACTGAGAATGTTTTTCATGTCACAAAAACATATCTTGTTATCTTCCACTGGCTTTATGCTTTTAATGTAAAATCTATTATATCTGAGATAAGTGGCAGTGGTTAGTGGGGTCTTATTAAGTCAGCAATACATATCTTAAACTTGCCACCAGCATGTTTAATATAAATAGCGATGATGTCACCTACAGTAGTTGGGTCCTGCTATATCAAACACTAATCAAGGAAAGCCCTAAAGACATGCCTATAGCAATCTGATGGTAGTATCTTCTTGATTATAAATTTCTTCGCAGATGGCTCTGGCCTGTATCAATTGACAAAACAGAGCAAAACACTCACCAGGACAATTGACTTCTGCTTTTTACTCTGCCTGTGAATCATATAGAAGTATGTTTGAGAATTTTAGTTACCTATTTAAATTTAAAGTTAGTTTTTGTCAAGAAAGAAACTGATTTCAGTGCTCAGTCCTTGAAGGCCCATTCTGTGTCCAATAATGAGTAATCTTCTCTCTGTTTTTCAAAAATTATTTCTTAGGTTTTTGTGAACCTGTAGTTTTACATATAAATTATTCATATCCCTATGTGTCTATATTTATGCCTAATCGCTATTAACTTTCAGTCTTGTCCCCACTCCTTTGTTTTGCTGTTTGCAAAAAGTGCTCAATAAACAGCAAACCTGTCCTGAATTCCTTCCTTCTGCTCTCAATTTCTGGCATTGTAAAACGATATTCAACATTCTGTGTTACATTCTGTCTTAGTTTATACATATTATAATCACTTGCATGTTAAATGTTCAGTTTTATGAAGTTTGTCAATTTTATCATTGTAATTTCCCAATTTCAGTTTGCAGATCATGTCCACTTCACTCTGATGAACACCTACTGATTTCAAACAGAAATTTGATAAATAATGTCCCTGCTTCACCTGTTTTAGAAATTCATGTGAATATTGCCACCATCTTAGATTGCTTTGCCCATGCTGTGACAAAACCCAATCAACAAAGTAACCCACAGGAGGAAAGGTTTATTTTGGATACATAACAATGTCTAGTGCATCAGTGGGGGAAGCCCTGACAGTAGTTTTGTTTGAAACAGGAGGACAAAACAGATGCAAACCACAGAGGGAAACACTGCTTACTGGCTTGCTACCTCAGTTCTGCTTTCTTGTACATCCTAGATCACTTGCTCACGGTTAAGGGTTGAATGTCCACATTAATCATGACACCACAGACTGCCCAGTGAAGGCAGTGCCTCCCCGGAGGGTCATTCCTTCCATGTGACTGTAGTTTGTGTCAAAACCCAACAATCAAAGCCATGAGTGTTAGTGTTCATACCAGTAGTTTGTTAATGTTCCTTGCTGGGCCATTCTTGTGTAATTGTATCAAAATGTATCTGTCCTTTGTCAGTAGATATTTGTGTTATTTTCTACATAACCATTTTATAAAAATGCACATTTTCATATGCTATTTTGTTTGCCTACTTTTTTCCATTCTTTGGACTAAATACCTAGAAATAGAAACATTGGCTACAGTGTATATTAAAATTTATTCAAAACTGGTAAGATTGTTTTGCAAGTTGTCTGTGTCACAATACTGTTTGTATAGCTAAATATGATTCATATTTTTCTCACACTTATTATCTCTATGTTCCTTAATATTCTATCAACAATGTTAACTGCTTATGGCTTTTATGTGTTTACTTTTGACTTATTACAATTTTGTATGAGAACCTGGATATGTGTTCCTTAGTAGATATTTCTTTCTTTGTATTATTTTCTCCCAAACACTGACAAAGTTATAATTTTCACTATGGTGCCTTTTAAAATCAGATAGTTTTAGAATGAAGAAGACAGTGAGTCAAATTTATACAATGTCTATGAAACTTTTTTCATTTTTCATCTTGTTTAAAAAAATCTTTATTTTCTTTTCTGAGATGACAAGGATCTCATTGTATATGGAGAGTCATCTATCATTTGATGTACACTTTTTCCTATACAATAAATATCCATTTGAATCAGGTATTTATTTTAATGCAAGTATCTTCTGCCCAGTCAGTTGATTTTGGTGCCTTGTTGAATGTCAGTTATTTACTAGTTATTGTTTCATTTTAAACTACGTTTTTAAATGTAACTTTTTAATTGCCTGGTGGAATGTCATCTCAGAGGCTTACTGCTGAATAAATTTACTCTAATAGTTCTTTCTGAACTCTGGCTGCTGGGTCAACTCAGCTGTTCTGGCTCAAACTCTTCTTCAAATTGACAGATTCAACCTCAGTCGTCTCAGCTTCTCACTGAATTGCTCTGCTGGTCTTCAACTGACTCTGGCAGTTTGTTCTAATCTTCTGACTCCTTTTTTTTTTATTCTCAAGCTTCAACTGTGTCTGCAGACCTGCACTGAAATAGGTGAAGTCAGGAACAATCTCGCCTCCGTGGCTCTGCACTCACTGCCCTGACTCTCCCTATGCTGGTCTTAAATAGTTTCTCTTTCTTGTGCTGTTCTCTTGAGAGTTGAGAGCATCCTATCTCTGCTAATTCTGTCAAATCTTTCTCTGATTTGTCATTTTGTCTGCCTCTCAATAGATGTCACTTTCAAACATAACTGCTTGTTCCTGCAAACTAACTTTACCTTCGCTGTTAGGGATTAAAGGTGTGCATTGTACTAAGGGCAATTCTATATTCTAGCCTGAGCAGCAACATGATGAGACTAAAATTCCTCTACATCCTCTCTGCTTCTGATTAAGCTAAAAGACGTACACAGCTTAACTTCTGAAAACAACAAAATTATCATCTTATAACGTTAACAATCTGACTGTCCTGATGAAGATCTGTTGATGAGATGATACATCATAACTGAAGACCTGGTCATCTGTCATCCAGCAAGTGCTCATTTCAGCCATCAAGGTTTTCCTGTTTGCCAATCTGATGAATAATCCGTTCCTTTTCAGCCAGTTTGTTGAGCTGTCTCTATGGAGGGAGGTCTTCTTTCTGCACAGTGTGTGTTGTTTTCTGCATCTCTTTTTTTTTTTTCCTTGCATTGTGCCTTTCATCTGGAAGCTTCTTTTATTCAGTTCAGATTTTTATCAGTTTTGATGGAACCTATAGTCCTTCCTCACCTGTGGAAATTCAGCCAGAACCTCTTCTCCAGTGTTACAATTCTCTGTCTTTCATTGTAATGTTAAAATATCTTCAAATATACACATTGATCTAAATCAGGAGTTTTATTCTAGAGGCCTGGAGCAGCTGTTGTTCCTGCCTCATTTGTATTAACATTTTTAAAAAGTTAATACAATACTATTGTGTCAACTTGCTGAGAGTTCTTTGTTGTGATAAATATTTAAATGACACTCTCTGCTCCAGGAGGTGCTTCCAGCTCTGACCCTGCCCATGAGCTCCGGATTCAAGAATGAAAGACACAGGCAGTGTTATTTTTAATGTGCCTTGACTAACTCAATGGTTGAGTCACTCCTGGATATCCACATGGCTAACACACTCCCTCCGATATTCATGAGTTAATATTTGCTAAATGTTATTCCCTCTACCCCAGAATCTATTGGGGGAGTGGACCTTGGGGACACTTCCCTGACGCTTACATGTCAGAGGGCTCTTAAATCTGATCTCTCTGCTTCCCTGTCAACAATGATTTTGCCCATCTCCTGTCCTGCCTTTCCTCTCGGGAATCTCAAAATTCCCACCTCTATCCTCCAGACCAATCATTGGCCATTGGCTCTTTATTGATCAGTCAAACAAACAAACAAACAAACAAAACAAAACAAAACAAAAAAAACAGATGTTGGCAGGGACCTGCAGTAGACATATGAATTCCCATTTAAGAACAAATCAAAACTCCAACAGTTCTTATTTCCCCTTACTGTTTAATAAACATCTCCCTTAACAATTAGATATTTCTATAACTCCTTGCCTGTTGGATTGTAGGGTATACTTATAATATGTTTTATGTTATAATATGCAAAAGTTTCATTGTTATAGAAACGTGGGAGAATGATCAGTCTTAATTTGTAAGGGTATCCCATGATAGCCTTCCCTTCCAACAAATGCGCAATTAAAGAATAAGCCTTTTCAGAACTCAAAGCAGAAGCTCATTGAAATTGTAACTATGCATCAATGGTATAATGTGTAAATTTTAGCTTCACAAACTCTGAAAAGTAAAGCATATCCATCTGCCAAATTTCATTTCTTTGGGGACCCCTGGGGTTCCTTCCACCAGACAGTGAACCTTGATTATAAAAAGAACAAAAAACAAGTAGGACTTTGTTTTTAAAACAATTTCTTTACTTGTTGCCAAGTTATAGTATAACTTATCTTTAAATCTTTGCTGTTAACATGATTTAAAAAAATAAAATAAAATTCTGGGGCTTATAGCACATTTCCTATTAACAATTGGTCAATTTCTTCATTTCCTTGTGCCAGTGGGCCAGGCAATACTATGTGAGATTGACTATGCATGATATATAATGGATAATTTGTTTCAAATTGTCTGTTCCAATTGTATAAATAAGGATGCTAATTCTGAATTATCAGGAACAAGTTCAGAAGTTTCTACATGTAACACAGACCTTCACATATTCTGAGTAAGTAATTATATTGATAGGTTCAGAAAAATCTAATAAAATCATAAGAATTGTGTTTACCTCTAATTTTTTGAAACAAAGAACATGGACCTTGAATTACTTATATTTCTTGACTTGATATCCTGCCATTCCTGATTTACTTGAGGTTTTGACCTTAGCCATTCCATTCTGATGGGTGTAATATGGAATTTCAGAGTCATTTTTATTTTCATTTCACTGAGACCCAGAACCAAACATTAGGTAGAGCATAGAGAATATTCTGAAAGAGGTGAACTAAGTCTTAGAGGACTAAGAGAGATCAAGGACACCACAAGAAACCTGTAGAATCTATTAACCTGGGCTTATGGGGGTTCACAGAGACTGAAGCACCCACTAATGTGCATGCATGCAATGGAGTTAGGCCCTCTAAATATATGTAACAGATGTGCAGCTTGATCTTCATGTGGGGCCTCCTAACAGCAGGAGCAGCAGCTGTCTCTGACTCCACTGTCTGCCTTTGGTTCCTTTACCCCTAACTGGGCTTCCCTGTCTAGCCTCAATAGCAGAAGATGTACCTATTACAACTTGATATGTCAAAGACCTTGATATCCATGGGAGTCCTCCCTTTCTTTGAGGAAAAAAAGAGTGGGAATGGAGAGAGGGGAGGTGAGAGGGAATGACTGTTAGAAGGAGAGGGAGGGGAAAGTCTGATTGGGATGCAAAATAAATAAAATCATTAATTTTAAAAAAGAAACATCAAAAAAGGAATGAAAAAATAAATCTTAGATAGTCTGTAGAATCTCCTCTCTATTTTTTTTTCAGGAACAAACTGTAAACCCCAACTAGGCTAAAATCATTTTTGCTTCATTCAACATTCTCTCTAACATATTTGCATTAAATTTATCCAATAAGCTATCATTCATATAATGGTATATTATGTATTGAAGAATTGTTTATGAATTATTTTTAACAGCTGTTGTATAAAATATTGACATTGAGTTGGACTATTAACATCATTTGAGGAAGAACTTTCTATTTGTATCTTTTTACAGGTAGAATACTGTTATAAGTAGGTATAGTAAAAGCAAATTTTTATCTATTTTGCTCTTGTTTGGGTTGGCTTATTGTGATTCACGTTTTTAGAGGCTCCTGCATCATGCTTTGTTGTGGGCTTGAGGCTCCCACCTGCCCCTTTAAAAGTTTCCTTGGTCTCTCTTGGAGTCCTACCAAATTTGAAGAACAGATGCTTCTTCTGGAGATGATATTAGGTCAATCTCCCCTCTGAAGCTTTCTATTAGATGTTTCTTGTCCTAGATGATGTTTCTTTCAGATATCTTCTGCTTTCTGTGATGTTGGTGGGCTTTCTTCTTCTACAATCCCATTGGGTGTCAGATGTAAAATTACCTTTTGTTTGCCTGATATAGTTTTCATGTTGGATGCTTATTGCTGAATAAACTTCTTCCTTTCTAGTTCTTTTCGAACTCTGCTCACTGGTTCTACTCAGCTCTGCCGCCTCAAACACCTCTCCAAGCTGATTGATTCAGTCTGACTTCTTTCAGGTTCTCACTGAACTTTTCTTCTTAGCTTCAAACTAACTCTGGCAATTTGTTCTAATCTTATGGCTCCTTTTTATTCTCTAGCTTCAACTACCTCTGGTGACCTGAACTGAACTTATGAACAAACATAATTCTACTGCACTGCACTGAATTCCAACTGATTCTTGCCTCCCCCCACCCCGCCCCCTCTGCTGGTGCTGCTCTTAAATAGCTTCTCTTTTTGTGCTGTTCTCTTGAGGGTTGCGAGTATCCTATCTCTGACTAATAATGTTGAACCTTTCATTGATTTCTCATTTTGTCAGCCCTCACTAGATGTCATTTCCAAGCATGGCTGCTTTCCTCTACAAACTAACTTTTCCTTTATTGTTAGTGATTAAAGGTATGTACTAAGGGTGTGTTTGTATTACAGCCTGTGGAAATGAAACTGTATATACTAAGGGCCTGTCCCTAGTTCAACCAGAGGCTGATTAAACTTCCTCTACAACACTTCATATTTCTTAGTGTATTTATTCATTGCTAAGCAAAAACGGACAAGACCTGTATGACTTAACTTCTTAGCAGGCTTGAAATTAATAGTAAATTATTGTAAATAATTATTAAGTGCTTTAAACATTGTTCTGTTTTAGATCAGCTATATTACCATATGAGTTATTAAAAAATAACAGTTTGACAACTTGTACATTAAAAATTATTTTATTTTACTTTTAACGACAAATTCTAACTATGTAGTTCTGGCTTCCTAAAACTATATACACCAGGCTGGCTCAAACTCTCAGAGATCTGCCTGTCTCTGCCTTCCAAGTGTTCTCCATGCCTAGGCCTATAATACATTCTGAATAGAAATGATAAAATATTGCTAGTAGAAATAAAACCTAAAGTGTGCAAACTCTGACTATAAATAAATTATACAAAATAAATAGCTTTCAGATATACCAACAGCAAGTATACTGAGAAGTAAAACAGCAAGCTATTACCATTCACAATTGTTAAAAACAAACCAAACACACACATACACATACACACACACACCACACACACACACACACACACACAAGACACACAAACACACAAACAACAAACAAACAAAAAACTTTTGGATGAAACTTACCAAGGAAGTAAAAGATCTCTACAATGAAAAATGTAAAATACAAAAGGAAGAATTAAAAAAAAAAAAAAAAACACCTCAAGTTAAGTAGACCTCTCAACTTCATTCATTCATCAGAAATCTATATAGTAACAATGGATCTTTTATGTGTATAAACTGATGACATGACAGGTTTAAGGTAAGGTTGAGGGCAAGGTTTTTATTGTAGATATGAGGAAGAATAGAGTCAGAAGTATCTAGAAAAGTCTGGAGCAGAGAGAGAAAAAAATAGCAGACTGAACATGGACAGCAAACTGGACTTGGCCATAAGAGGAGTGGAGGAGCGAGAGATGAAGACACAGTGAGGGCAAAGCAGACCAAGAGACTGCATCGTCAAAATAGCAGTGTTATAAGGGAATGGAATGTAAGGTAGGGTGAGGGAGCCCATAAGCTAGAGAAATTTAGGGTAGAGGGTGGGTGAGAAGAGCTAAGAAGAACACGGGTACCATCATGTATCCTGTTACAGATACCTGCTATATGATATTGAGGGAGTCTGGAGGCCAGCATGTACTTTAATATGCTAATAGTCACCACAGATAGCCATTTATCTGAAGTTTCTTTTGGTTCTGAGTCTAAGGAAAGCAGTCTCCAAATTCAATGCAACTCCAAGCAAAATTCCCATTACATCCTTCACAGAAATAGAAGAAATTAAAATTCATATAGAATCACTAAGGATGCCAGAAAGCCAAAGCAAACTGACTAGAAAGTATAATGCTTGAGTAATTAGCATACCTAATCATAAGTTATTATAGAAAGGAACATTTGAATATCATGGCAAAGGCAAAAACATACATATATATTAGAATATAACAAAGGATGGTGGTATAAACCTATGCAGCTACAGTTCTTGATTATTGACAGAAATGCCTAAAATACAAACTGAAGGAAACAAAACAACTTCAAGAAATAGTTTCTGGAAAGACTGGATATGTACATGGAGACTAATAAAGTAGATATTTAATACTCACACTAAACAAAATTCAACTCCAAATGAATGGAAGACACCCCAATAAGTCCTGAAGCTATTAGAAAAGCAGGCAAATAATTCATAAAGGTAAGCAGTGTATCCCAGATATAGACTCATGCAAAGAGTTTCTTAATAAGACTCCAATCAATTAGGAAATAGTTACCCAAACTTTCAAATGTGACCTTGTGAAATTACAAGTACAGCAAGGGAAGTTATCCACTGAGTAAGGAATCAGCATATAAACTTATTAGTAGATCTTCCTCAAATAGTCAGCTGACAGAGATTGTTATTTTGAATCCACAAGGAAGTTTTTGAAATCTAAATATCAGGAAATCTATTTGTGAAAGATCCAAATTAACCACACACACACATACACACACACACCGGGGGGGGGGGGAGTGTGGGAGAGGGAGAGAGAGGGAAAGAGAGGGAGAGTATGAACATAGAAACATAGAAAGGCAAGGACATAAGAGAAGCATGCCAATTACTGAAACTTTGAGTATTCAAAAATCAATTATGATCACTATACAATACATATATGTATGAAACTGACAAAATAAAATAAATAATTAACGAAACAAAAATGTGTCCTTCCATTTCTTCTTATTATGGGACATTTAATTATCATTTTTGTATACCTTCTACTAAACAAATGCTAAATCATTGGATTTGAATATATTTTAATTCTTCTGAATACTTCTAACTTTTGAGTATAATTATTTTCAACATATCACAGTAGAATTCTTCACGTAACTTAATTTTCCTGTCTCTTATGTCTTAAAATTATTATCTACCCATGCTCACATTGCTTCTTGTTGAAAGCATAAATAAATACTATGGATTTGGGATGTTATCATTTCATTCTGTGCCTATTCCTTTTTAGTAGTGTGTGTAATTTCTAAGTTACTATCTTGTCTTGTGAGAGTTATAACTTTTGATTATTTCTTGATCTTTTATAATTGTTGTGTCTTGGCTCATTGCTCTTGGTCAGGCTTCCTTTAGAACATGGATTTGATGTTAGGTTGTAGTATGTGCTGTATCTCAGTTTTGTTTATCCTAGTGAAGCTCAACTGTATACAATATATAAAACATAATTTATTGTTCAATTATATATAAACAAAATATAAAACATAGCTGTTGTAAGGTTGTATCATGTCTAAGGAATGACTTTGCTAAGTTTTTCTCTGCAGCTGTTGGGACAATAAGAAATTTCCACTATTTTATTAGTATAATAAAGTAAGTTTTTAAGTATCTGAATTCCCTTTGGGTGTATACTTAGAAGAGAGATTGTTGGATTATGGGTAATTTTATTTTAAATGTGCTTGGCAGTCTTCAAACAGTTTTCCATAATGTATGAACTAACTTTTGCTAATAAAAGGAGCTGACTTCCTCAATAGCTTTAGCACCATGATCTTTGTGATAAGGAGCACTGATTCAATGAGAGTGTTTCTGAGCTCTGACTTTATAGGTCATTTTTATACATAGTTTTAAATATATTTTTAGATAGTTCTTCACTTTATAACAAAATGCTACCTATTAGTCCAAGAATATACCAACTATGGTCATATTGCTGAATTCCATTTAATATTTTGTTCAAATGGTAGCCTTAAAATTTGATGTTAGAACTAGACTTCCTTTATTTAGTATCAGAAACATATGAGCTGTAAGTATGTCTTCTTCAATATATTTTTACAGCATTGTCACTGTTGAATTATTTCATTCATTTGATAAATTTGACAATTCATAATTGAATATAGATCTTCTTTTATTACATTTAACTACCTTATAGATACTATGAGTTGTGTGTTAAAATAGTCAGTTTAGTGATAGATACGCTTCTTTCCTTTGAATTCTGTCAATCATTTTCAAAATATTTGAAGTTATCGTTTTAAAGAGATTTTTGATATTTTACATATATTCATTTGAATTGATTTATCTACAAGTATATCAACTTTTATATCTTTACTGAGATTTTTTTGCCTTAAAATGAATTTCCACCAATAGATTCATAAGAATTTTACTCAGTTACACTTATTTTTAATCTTTCTATCTCTTCCTCATTAAGGGAACGCACTTATAGAGAAGGTACTTAATTTTTTAAGAGTTTGTCAAACTCTGTATTTCTAAGGTGCACAGCTGTTATGTAGAAAACTGGAAATTTGAAGAGTACTACTGATATACTATATTCTATTTAGTATTTAGGAAAATCTGGGCTTTGTTCTGCACATTAAATTCAAGCATGGCACAGAGCTGTGGTTCTTAGCCTCATCACAGTCTTAGTGCCATCTGGGGGGCTTTAGAATTTCTAATGCTTGGGCCATACCCTACACAAACTGGAGCCTGAGGGTTGGAGGCTCATGCATCTGTATATTTAAGGCTCCCTAGGTGCTTCTTTTGTGCAGTCAATGGTGAGATCCAGAGCCAGAGGCTCAGGTTGGGGGTGGGAGGGATAAGGACAAGACTAGATTAAAAGAAGAGAATGTGTGAAAGTGTATTGTGGGGGGGAGAGTGGAGGTTCTTCAGTGACTGGTTTTAAACTTTGATCTATCTCTGAGATATTTTTTAATTCATTGTGAATTGATTTTTTGTTTGCATTTTTAAAATAAAAACATACAGAGTGTATGCATTAAAAACGTTCCAAACGCAGACACAGTGAGGGGAATTGCATTTAATGGTGCCTAAACTCATTCTAGTTTTAAAATTCTTTCAGTTTGGAAGCTACAATTTGTAAATTGGGAGATAATTAGCAACACACAATGGATAGGTGGTAATTGTCTATGTAGGCTTAATTTGTGAACCAGTACTAAGAAAACTCGCTGACTATGGTTGTTAAGAAACTGAAAACGTAGAGTGTGTACACCTACATTCTTAGACCTTGGAAACTGAATTAAGGTTTAAATGTTTGAAACCAACCTGAGTTACATAATGAGACCGTCTTAATCAAGAAAGTAAAATGAAATAAAGGAAGATGGAAAGAAGGAAGGAAGGGAGGGAGGGAGGAAGGAAAGAAGAGAAAATAAAGACAAAGCAAATAAAGGAAGCAAAAATGAAAATTAGGTAATATTTAACAAATAAGTATATCAGAAATGAAAATATTCATCAAAATTTGTTCATATCAATACTATTAGATAATTCAATGTATTTATTTCAGTATATACTGAACTGAATTTGAGAAAAGGTAAAGGAAGAAAGCAGATGATAGAGCTAAAGAAAAAAATATAGCCATAGTTTTATTTGTTCAAAAAGTATATGAATATGAGCATTGCTTTTCCAACTTTAAATACCAAACATACCAAACCTTCAAATGTTCTGACCTTGAAGTTTTCTTAAGTAGGACTGGAGATTCTGTTGCTCAGGTAGTGTCTTTGGGCTGAGATGCTGTTGTGAGTGGGAGCCAAGCTTACAGAAGGACATTTTAAGATATAAGCAGACCCTATGTCTTGCTGACTCTAGCCTGTTCAAGCAACTGCCTTAATTTGTATGCTAACTGTTCCTCATGAATGTAATAAAAGCACTGCCTGTGATAAACATGAGGGATGGAACATGTGGAGAGAATGTAGGGAATGCTCTAGAGAGCAGCCTTTGGGGCCAAGTCTACTGGAAGAGGAAATTGGTTGGTCTCTTTAAAGGCTTGTAGAACTTAGAAACTTCGTAAGTTTATGAGTCAGCAAAGCGCTAATCTTCAGAGCTGACTTTAGTTATAAACATGAAATTCCACATGCTTCACACTTGTGTCTTTCATTTATTTGTGTGAAACAAATACTTCACAAGGAGTGTTAGCAGGAGCAGGGCTATGGAGACAGCACCAGATTCTATCTGGAAATGGCATGAGAAATAATTGAGTAAAACATAAGAGAACTGGAGCTCTGAAAATAATGTTAAAAGGTAAGATACAGAGTCAAAAGAAAGGAGAAAAGAACCACTCTTTCCTATTTCAACGGTTCTAAAAACCTAAAGGGAAATATTATTAATATTAAGACAGTGAGAAATTGAAGCAGTAAGGAGTGTGGGCACACTTTCGCCAAACACTGCAGTAGACAGATAAATATTGCATGTCATCTCCCCATAGAATGTTATAAAATTAGTGTGAGCATATTTATAAAGTATAAGAGACTGGAATATAAGGATCTCTGTTAATAAACTTCTGCTGTGTCTGCTACAAGCAATATTTTGTTGTTGGGTAAGTTATGCAACATTGATCCACTACTTAGCTCTGCACTTACAGCTGCTGGAACTCACCTAAAATGGACTGGGGACTACAGTTAATACTTACCAACAACATAATTATGAGAGAGTTGTAAGCACTGCATGCAAATGCATGGGCCATATATGGTAGACAAGAGACAGATGGTCAGAGCAGGAAGTTGTTGGCTGAATTAGAATGCATTAACTTTCAAGTTTTTGATAAATATAAAGAGGAAAATAAGATGTCGTATAAGTCTAGGCATAATAAAAATTATAAATTTGTAACTATAACAATGACTTAGGATAACTAGTTACAAGTCACTGACATCTGAGCCATAGGTGACTGGCACAGATCATTATGGTTGTAAATAACTTGAAGTAGAGAATAGTCCTTAAACTAGGATGCCATGAGAGCCCATCACATAGCTATTAGAGGTAGTATAGGTGTCTCTAAGATGCTATGAAAAAGACATGCAAATGAATTTTAAGAAGTAGTCATTTAGTGTGAAAATAAATTCTTTTGAGTATTGGGGAAGAAGAATTTAGTTTAAATATCATAGAATCATAGCATAAGGAATCAAATTAATTTAATATAGTGCAATGACATAATTTGTAGATGAACAACTATTTGTCTAGAGTTGCCTCTCCATTAGATATTTGAGGCTAGAGCATAAGAAAGCTGATTTTTCTTTTGGTGATACTCATGCAGACACTGGTAACAGTGACGGTGACTCAAATGGCAGGCACATAGTGGGATATAACAAGATCCTATCACACTGGTAATGTTGTTCATAGCTGGTAAAAGATGAATGAATGCTTGATTCCAAACTACCTATTGATCACTTGCCTTCTAGTGACAAAATACTCAACAAAACCAATTTCAAGGAGGAACGATTTTGTCTTGGTATTGCTCTCTGTTGTGATTCAACGCATTTAAAAACATACTTAAGGTATCAAAGTTTAAATAATTTCAAGCATGGGGGATATAGCAGTAGGAGCTTGATGTGAGCTTGGTCACATCAAAATCACACAATTAATCTAATCAAGATATTTCTCCACAGTCATACCCACACCTAATCAAGACAATCCCTAATTAAGCCTCTCTTTCAAATGTTTCTTCTAGATTGTGATAAGTTAACTATTAAACTGGTGATCCCCGGTTTATTTTTAGCTCACAGTTTGAGGGCATTGAACATCGTGGTTGATAAGTCATAGTGTTATGAATTTAAGGTATTGGTCCTATATGATCCATAATCAAGAAGCAGAGATACATGAATGCTAGTGTTTGCTTGCTTTCCCCTTTAGGTACATTTTAGGACATCATTTCCAGGGTGGGTTTTCCCACCTCAATGTATTTAATTTGTATAATTCCTCCTAAATGCTCAGAGGCTATCCTAATCTAGATTTTTATCAATGTCATGTCCTGAGACTTATAGATAAATGATAATAATCTGTCATGTTTAAACATCACAAAACTTTCCAATAATATAGTGACATTAAGAGAGCAAGTGTTTGTTATAAATTATTGGGATACTTCACAAATAAAAGTTTGCGGAGGAGTAAGGACTGTCATTAAAGAAAATATCACTTAAAATATAGAAGATGTCAGAGTACCATATACTCACTATAACCTATTAATTATCACTTGTAAGTTATTGATTCTGAGGCGGACCTAGCATGTTTCTGAAAGTAGTTTTATGGTTTAAAAGAAAGGCATTATAGTAATCACTGTAATATATGGGGCAATGAAAAGAGAGACTTTCTCACCTCTTTCAACACATTATTCAGAAAGTTCAGGTAGATATTAGGAGTATCTTAGACATCTGAGGTAATTTCTAAGTCAAGAATTGGTCAGATTTAAAGCAACAGAGTCAGAAGTACCATTAGCATTTTAAAGATCACCAAAAATAATGTGCAATGTGCTTTCTGTTTTAGGTCAACTTGGGACAAATTGGCAAGCCTCCTGGGCATTTTATCATTAGTAATTGATGTGCAAGGTCCCAGACAACTGTAGGTTGAGCTGTTTCTGGGGTGTGGTTCTGTGCTCTACAAAAATGTAAGCTGGTAAGCCATGTGGAGTAAAACAGGCACTAAAAATACTCTTCCATGTCCTCTACTGATTCTTGCTTCAGGTTCTGTCCTGTTTGAGTTTTGTTCTGACTTCCTTCACTGATGAACAGAAAATGGAAGAATAAGCAAAATAACAGATTCCTTCCCAAATGCTTTGTTCGTGGTATCTCACACAGCAATGTACCCAAAGACAATTACTCTACAGAATAAACTATTTTTATTTTCTCCTTACCTAAAATAGGAGAATGTCTGGTAGATGGTCCAACCACTTTTAGATCAATTAGAAGTGAATGCAGGGAAAAGCAGACCGGGTTTGCCAGGCTAAGTGGATGATTCCCTATGTGATATATGTGTTTCACAGATGGGTGACTATATGTACCATATATGTGCTCAATATGTCAACTTGACATAAACTAGAATCACTTGGAAGGAGGGAGACTCAAATGGGAACTTGTCTTTATCAGACTTATCTGTGAGCATGCTTGTGTGAGCATTTTTTTCATTGATAATTGGTGCATGCAGGAGAGGTAAGGTCTCTGTGGGAAAGTGCCCAGCCAGAGTAGGTAATCCTGGGATTTAATAAAATAAATGAGCAAGTGATGGATCTGAGCTTTCTCTGTTTTACCAAGGAAGACAGGAGAGCTTCCTCTAGTTAGAGCCCAGATTTTTTCATTTATTATTTTAGATTATAATATAATTTCATTAATCTCCTTTCCCTTTCCTTCCTCCAAATTATCTTATATACCATTCTTGCTCTGTTTCAAATTCATTAAATAGAAGTAACTGGGTAGGAACATATATTATTTCACAACTGTATTTAGCAAAATTGGAAGTGAGGAGCCAGTATGGTTTAATTAGACATGACAGAACCTGAAGAAGATAAATCTGAATGTTTAGAAAATGAGGGTTCCTACTAATTCATCAAAATAGAACCAGCAGTGAGGAAAGTGGCATTAATAGGGACATTTGGATGAGAGGTGACCTAAAGAAATGGAGATGGTAGGGAATGAATGTTCTAGACTTGGTTTTATTATTGAAAGTTTCTTATTGATCTCATGGTAATATGGAGAGAGTAAACGTGAAATGCCAATACATAAAATTCTAGGTACAAAAAGTGGGGACTCGTTCAAGACAGTATGTGTATCTGCAGAAATCTGTTAATCATGTTTACAAGTAGTTACATGATGAGTGTTATTGTAGAATTAACTAAGAAATATTCTAGTTATTTTGTTACTTCTGTTAGATTATTCCTGTAGTCTAGTAGAGACATGAATGATGACTGATTTTGGTTTGTATACCATAATGTCAAATTTCATATAATGATTTACTGAAAAAATAGATCTTTGTTAAAAGGAAAGGCGGGGAGTAAATATAATTTGCTGATTAGCATTTGGTAGTCATTTTTTAATTCTCCCTAAACATTGCTAACCTCTTAAGACCTATGATAGGTTTATTTGTGTGTATTATGACTTCATGACATTTTGGACTGCTTTTTCTAGTTTCTTCTTGGGTATGTTTTTGTGTATTATAGAATTTTCTTCAGAATCATAACAATGAGACATAAAAATAAGTGTGGTTATTTTTCTTTTTGATGTTTGTATGCTTTTAATAGTTGCCCAGCTGGACTACTTTTACTTTAAAATAACACACAGTTGTTTTTGTCCAGTTATTTTTTTCCCCTGAGAGAATACCTACTTGTCAAGACTTATATAGAACACTGTGAACATTTCAGAAAAAAATTGCATATTTGATAATTACTTAATGTTAATAATCTTTGAAAGAAAACAGACTTCTAAAAATATTTATTGCTAGATTATATGATAGATAACTTTATATTACAATTAGGGCATTGAATCATATATAATTAGAGTTCTAGATCACTGTGAGCTGCCTTGAATGTACCGAGAGTTGAAATTGGTCCTGAGGAAGAGCAGTCAGGGCCCTTAAACACTGAGCTGTCTCTCCAGTCTCTTGCACATTTTAGTTTTATTTCTTCAAAACATAGAGTTGTACTAATTACTTCAGAAATTTCTACTTTGGTAATAAGACCTTTCTTTTCTTAGATTCAAAGAGATGTGTCTCCCTGAGGTGGGGTAAGAAAAAAAAAACATGATTTCTGCACAATAAAAATGACCCTGATAGACTTTTTCGAATGTGAGCTGGATTGTGTCTCTTTGAATTGAAGTGATGAGTGTTTGGTCATTTGCCAGTGTTGTTCTCCAACATTGAAACCATCTTCAGAGATGAGTAATTACAGGTGTACTTTGGAGATAGTGTATTTTTTTATACCTTCCTATTTTACACACTGTTTTAAGTAATTTTTTTAAATTTCTGCTCCCATATTGCTTGGGCTTAGACTTTAATTAGAATTTTCCCAGCATTGAATAGACCTGTTTCTACATCATTAATTATTTCCACTATTATTTCTATTTCCAAAATATGTCTTCAATCATACCAGTTGCTATGTGCACTTATTAGTGTCTGTACTTTTTTAAAAGTAAGAGACCATGCCACAGTCTTGCTGTAGTTCTTTTTTTTTATAAATACAACAGGTAATATATGCATTTCTGAAATATTATTTAAGAGAAAGATGACAAAAAACACATGTCACATTACTCTATGCAACAGGTGTGGTGGCTGCTTTTTTTGTGGGGGTAAATGCAAAGACACCAATGCCATATATCATTACATGTGTCATTACTCAAAGAAACTTGCAAAAAAAATTTAGGAAGGAAAGTGTTACAAGCTATTATTGACGACCAGGAGTGAAATTATGTGCAATATTTCACATCACAAAATTTATTATTTCTATATCATGCACAGACACATGTGTGTGAGTACACCCAAACGAACATGACCAGAAATGAGAATGAAGGAGATCGCTAGTACGACCTTTCTTGGTTGAATAATGTGTTTTCTCTCATTATTCTTTATTTAATTTTCTATATACGTATATTATTATTTACTTGACAAACACTCATCATGAGAACAATCCTTTTAAGCATGCCCTTGTAGTGAATATGGTAATAATATATTCAACCACAATTCACTGATAGAACACAGCATTTGGTTGCTTTTTAACAACGACAACATACATTCATTGTACCTTTCATTCAAATTCTCATATTCTTTGTTGGTTTAGTTTTTTTCAGTGAGATAGATTTCTTGGAGAGTATCAGACATTGAGTCAAAAATTCTTTAATATTTTCAGTGTGTGGTTAAAAAGTACATGAAATTAATATTGGTTAGGAAAATGTGTGTTCTCACATATAGCCCATCTCTGAATGGCTCATTTAAGTTTTTGTTATTCTCTTTGATACATTGTACAAAGATTTTAGCTTTTAATTTAACTAGAGTAACTAGTTATATTTTTGACTGTTACTTTTTATATGATTTTTTTCTAATTGTTATTTTGAAATTATGTCCAGCTTTGTTAAATAAAAATACTCAATACTATACTATACTACAAGATCTTGGGCTGGACGGATGGCTCATATGTAAGCTTTTTGCCACTAAACCTTCCTGACCCTAGACCCATATAATTAAAGGGAAGAATAGACTTCTATCCTACACACACACACACACACAACACTTGAACAAATATAATAAAATAAGTCTTATAAAGAGAGAATGAGATTTAGATAGAAATAGTATGAATACTGTGATTCCTATATAACTATCTAGGTCTAGTTACATGGCTGTGTCAAAGAGCAAAGCCACAAATACTCTAAAGAAGTAATTAGTTAGTATCATTATTGATCAAATTTATAGATATTAAAGCCAAATATTGCTAGTGTTTAAATATTTACATGCCTGCATTTGTTTACTCTTTTAATAAACACGTGGTATATTAGTGCCAATACAAATGATTCAAAAATTAACAAATGATTCAAATTATCAAAACCATTTTTATATCCCACAAATTGCTGTCAATTTAGTGTGGACGCTACAGCTAAGTATTATAAGTTTCTTTTTTTCACACTTCATGAAGTCATGTTTACAAAAATAATCTTTATTAGTGAGCATATAATATTATAGTATCATCTTTTTTTCACTTCAAGAACTATAAAATATAAATAAAAATAAAAAGGAACTTAATAATTTTACAAGGAACATGTTATCTCCAATAATGACTGCCAAATTAATTATTCTTTTTAATTCATCACCTATTCTCTTTGCACAAATAATTTAAAATATAAGTTGCACCACTCTATTATGTCATCTTTAAATATTTGAACATGCATTATTAAAGATTAAGAACTTCTGTGATGGTCTCTGCACATATTATTGCTTACATAGTGTTTATCCTGGGGTGGCAAGAAGGACATTGAATTCAACTTGACTCAGTAGCCAGTGTTGGTTCAAGCTTGGAGAGACTTTTACTGGGTAGGTTATTTGAAACATATGTAGGCACAGTGCAATTTTACAAAGGTTTCTAGTGATAATTAGCTCAATCTCTTGTACAACAAAGGTTAAGACATCATTATATTGAAATTCTGGGAAAGTACAAATGGCATTTTCTATAAAGATAGATTCTATAGATTAACTAAGAAAACAGGCTAAAGGTAAGCAGTTTTCATAATAAGGGCCTAGGATAGTTTAGCAGTATAGAGTGATTGAGATAAATAGGATAAAGGTGATAAAATAGGAAGCTGGTGTGGCCTGGCCATACAGATAGCTCAGAGGTCACAAGGCAATTAAACACCTCTCTTACCAGCCTTCTCATGAAAAACAGGTTATACATATCTCTCTCTTTCTCTTGGAATAGACTACTCTGTGTATTTAAAATTCTTGTTTCTCCTAGTGTTTATCTGTGAGTAAAATTACCTATATATTTCTTAGAGATTTCTGTTTAAGATGTACACTATACTAATGTCACTAACACATACTGGCCATTATTTTTAGATACTAAATAAACAAGTTAACAAGTGTTCAAATTTCCAAAGTGTTTCATTAATACTTTACTCATGACACTTTTTTTTCTTTCTAATTGAGATCCAAATGGCCTGGCATGGTGTTACATGCATTTTGTCCCAGCACTCTTAGAAAGAGGGTGAATCTCTGAGTTTGAGGCTAGCCTAGTTTACAGAATGAGTTCCAGGATAGCCAGGACTATAGAGAAAAACTCTTTCTAAAAAAAAACAGATAATAAAAAAATTAAATAACTTTCATATGCTGTAATAACTTACTGTTAATGAAATATATTCTAACACATGAATACTTACTTATTTTCTGTTGATGCTTTATAATACATTCTTGAGAGATATAGTCTAGTCTGTCTTATATCAATCCACTATTATAGGTTTTAATTCTTTTTATTTTGAAGGTTGTTGACTTTGTTTCTTGCAGACTTATATAGATATAGCAACTTATTAGACTAGCCTCAACAGATTTTGATCAGTATTTTTCTACGGTGGTACTACCAGTTTCCATGCATTTTTTTTTAAATCAGGAATTGTGAGCACTCCAGTTTCTCTCCAACACGGAGCTGGAATCTATTGAGACATTGAATCTATTGAGAAGACACTTATATCTCTGTAAGTGATGTACTGATCATCCTGAAAAATTCTACCATTTGGATTTTCAAACTAAAGATTATTCCCCAATATTTATCATTCTTTCTTCATTTCTTAGCTGAAAATTGAAGAATATGAAACTTTGGTCCCCACTCTTTGTTAAACTCCTCCATCATTTCTGTAATGGCAAAGGAGGCCCTGTGCTTGGATCTTTTATTTCAAGTTTCTAAGTACTTGGGGATTTTGAGCATCCAACAAATAAATTAGCATTTTCTTCTTGTTGAATATTTTTTGTTTATGGAGATCCATTCATGTATAATTGCCATATATTTAACTATCGGGAACAACTTTGTTTGATTCCCAAATCTTTTTTTTTTTTTTAAACTCAACTAGTTTTTCCTTTCATAAATAGTAAAATAGTATATAGTCCATTCTCAACTTGAATATTTGTTTGGAACCATGTCTAGAATCTTGAATTTTTTCAGAACTGAAAGTTGATATCACTTTCATTTTTTAAATAGCTTTTACTAGGGTTGACAGAGGTATACTAAGTATATTGATTTTCTTATTTATGAAATTTATTTATAAATATATTCACATGAAATGAATTAAATGCCTTATATGCTAGACTTTTGTCAGTCTCACTTGAGGGTTCATAAACAGTAGGCAAGTATTCTCTCATTGAGTTATCACCTGCCAGTCAGTTTAAATGATTAACTTTACTATGAAGTATACATTTATTTAAGTGTTTATCTAATATATTCTTTAAAACATTTTGGAAATGAAAATATCTGAAACACATATTTATATATTCTAAATCAATGCTAAGAATTTGAAACAATAATATATGTGGCTTGAAATTTTAGCAGTACTTAAAATACATTCATCTCAGGTTTACCTAAATAGAAAAGTCATTTACTAAAGTCTGCTTTAGTAAATGACTTTATTTCCAGAGATAAAGATACTTACTGGAAAAATTATAAACAAAGGAGACAAAGCAAGACAAAAGGCTTTATATCTAAATCTAGGTGTCTCATTTTTTAATCTGGAAAACCAGGAGTGTTGCATAGCAATTATTACTTATTACTCAGTAGGAAACTCAGATACATTCATACGCATATGTATATCACATTGCCAACTTATATCTCTTAAATAATGTGTGTCTACATTCTTTTAGGCAAACTATTGACCTGCAAGAACCAAGGCATTTGCTTTGACAGGAGTAGACCCTATCTCCTAACCTTAACTCCCAACATTCTCATGCTAAGGAAGTCCTCTAATACCATATTCTTGCATTATATATAATGGTAATTTCCCACAGGAATGTTTTAGGATGTTTGCAGCATTTATTTTGAGAATTTTGCTTAATGTAGCTAATATATTATGTTCTGTCTATGATACATGATAGATTCTATTTAAATGCCGATGTGTTTAGAGTAAACAGAGAACACTACTTTATAAAAAGAAAACTATTATGGTTTGTTCATTCATTATTAATTTGAACAATTAAAATGTATTTTTAAAATGCTTATTGTTTCAGTTTGTTTTGTTTTTATAATTTTTGTCTTATTCTGTTTATATTTTTTGTGAGAGTTGGGTACATTATATTTATTATAATATGTTGTATTATATTATAAGGACTATATTATCCCTTAGAAGCCAGTTTTGTTTTCGAATGACAGATAAGGGAGAAGGCAGATCCTGGTTGGAATGGAAGAGGGCCGAAACTGCAAGGAGTAGAGAGAGGGGAAATTGTAAATATGAGAAAAATATCTATTTTTATTAAGAAGAAAATATAAATACATAAAAATATCTTTACTATAAACGATAAAATTATGGTGGGCTGTGGTCATGCATGTCCCTAATCCCAGCACATGGGCATCAGAAACAAGCTGATCTCTGAGTTCAATGACAACATGGTCCACAGAGCAAGTTCCAAGATAGACAGGGCTACACAGAGAAACCCTGTCTTGAAAAAAATAGAAGGGAAAAAAAAGAACTCAGGGACAAAAATAGAGAAAAACCTGAAGGAAAGACAGTCCAATGACTGGCCCAACTTGAGATCCATTTCATGGGGTGAGGGACACCAAGGTCTCATACTATTGCTGATGCTATGTATTTACAGACAGGAGCCTAGCATGGCTGTCCTCTGAGAGGCCCTCCTAGCAGCTGACTGAGACTGATGCAGATACTTACACCCAACCTTTAGACTGAAGTCGGGGATTCCTCTGGTTCAATTAGGGGAAGGATTGAAGAAGTTGAAGGGGAGAGGGATCCCATAGGAATATTAGCAGTCCCTACTTACCCAGACCCCAGGGAGCTCACAGAGACTGAGCCACCAACAGGGCAGCATGCATTGGCTGGTTTGAGCCTCTGGCAGAGAATTGCCTGATCTGGCCTCAGTGAGAGAAGAGGAGCCTAATCTCCCAGAGAGACTTGAGGCCCCAGGGAAGTGGGAGGCCTGATGATGGGGGAGCAGCTACTCAGAGGTAAGGGAGAAGAAGAATAGATGAGGAACTGTGGGAGGGGGTAAAGGGAGGGCTGGCAATGGCGGGAATGTAAATAAATAAAATCATTTTTTAAAAAGGTGGGGAAGATACAAAAGTTATAAATGATACTTTAATAACAAATAAAATAATTATACACAATAGTGACACAGTATTTGCACTTTTTAGCTTTAGGGAAACCAAGTATTTTAATAAATGCAAAGACTGACCATTTATTTGTCTTCATTCACATAAATTTGAATATAAATAAATCACATATGATTGACAATTAGTTAATGGATATGTAAATCTTCTATATACAAAGAAATATCCATAGAATCATCTTGAAAATGAGCAAAGGCGTATTTGGCAGAGTAATTGATAAGAATAACCAAAGCTATTCAGTAATATTCAAAATCAGGTAAACCAGGAGTAAAAGGAACTGGAAGCAGTGGCTCAGCACATGTTCTTGTTTTAGAGATTCCCTGCATGATAGACAGCACATGCGTGGTGGCTTACAGTCATCCCTATCTCCAGTCCCAGGTATTAACGCCCCTTCTAACTTCTGTGAGCACTAGACTTTGGAAGAGTTCTGTTATTTGGTATAATAATTATGTCCCAATAAACTCGGGAAAGGCAGAAATCATGAAATTCTAGAACATCGATATTTTATGTGATTTGGATAAAGGATGGGAAAACATGGGGTTTGAAATGTTTTCTTTTTAGGTGAAAGTTTGAGGTGCTTTCCCTTGAGTTTTTGTTTGTTTAGTTGGTTTTTGTTTTTGCTTGTTTGTTTTTGTCGTCTTTATGTCAGTTAATCTTTTCCTTATAGTCTCTACTTATGAGTTTGACTAGAACAGGTAACAGTAACATTGAAAAAAATAGAAATAGAATGGGTCTCAATGCAAACTGAATTCATAAAATACCCCTCCAACTGAATAATCATGCCTATATTATCATTGTAGTCTCCCACTAACAGCTTGTTCTTCACAGTCAGAATGCTATTCATTTATTTACATCTAAAGGAAGGGGCTCATACTGACACATAGTAATCATTCAAGAATGATTAATTAAGTGATATGAGTTCTTTATTTCTCTTAGACTCTCTATGACAAATTTCCTCTGATTAGACACATTGCTTTGCCTTATTGAAGTATTGGTATGTTACCTAAATTATAATTTAATTTGAGCTAGGCAGATATGTTATTTTCTAGTTTGCAGATTACTGTTATTTTATGTGTTTTTGTTTCTGTTTTTGTTTTTTTTAACCAAAGTGATCAGAATGGTGAGACTCCAGTACCTTTAACTCTTGCACCATACTTCTGAATTCATGGATTATTTCTTTGTGTGTTATGTGAACTACAAGCAGAGAAAGATATTCAGAAACAAGTGTTTCCAGAATTCTTTTGCCCCAAAGGGTGAAATCTTATTAAAAGGAAGATATCCCATTTGAAACAATATAATAATAGTAAAAATAAATAATAAGGCTCTGTGCAGAATCTTACCCATCCATGGCTTGCCAACCTGTTAAATTAATAACTCTGTCTGGGGGTCCATTTTCATGTTCAAGCCAAGTACTTTGGCTGCCAACATGTTGATGTTGTTAAAGACGAGCTTTAACATGATGGGTAAGAATAAAAATATTCCCAGGAAAAAAGGGCTAGCATGATCAAGCTATATATGTCATTCTTGAAGCTTGACCAAAATAGAAATACTGATCTTGAGCCATGGGTAATCTTATCAGCAGTATCTGCTGTATCAAAGCTCAGCAGAGCAGCATTCTTTAAACTCATCAGCTCACTATGCAAAGTTAAAACATCCAGAGAGGTGTTAGAATTATGTCAAATGCACTGCAAGTGTCCTTAAACTTTTTCCTAATTATAATGACTATCATTGTAAATTTTATAAGTAACACAAATCCAATGGTATTTGGTTATGATACTCAAGATGGCCCCTTACTCTTAAACTCTGAACCTTCAATTCCATGATGGGTAAGGAAGGCATTTTTGTCAGAATGGCCTGAGACAGGCTCAGTCTTATTTATGGAATAAAAAAGGGGAAGAGGAAGACAGCTTTGGAGGCTTCTTGGCAAGAATCTGACATGGACCAAGGACAAGGAAATGGGCTGCTTGGCAGGAATATGACATTAGCCAGAAAAAAGAAGTGGGCTTTAGGCAGGAGTCTGACATTAAGCTAGAGCAAAGAAGTAATTTCAGTCAGGAATCTAAATTTTAGGCTAGAACAAGGAAGTAGGCTTCAGACATGAAAATGACTTTGGGCTAGGACAGGGAAGTAGGCTCAGATTTTTGGTCATCCTGTCAAGCCCTTAGAAATAATGATCACCGGAGTGTTCACGTTTATTGTCTTGCTTGTTCCTTGAGTATTTGTACCTATTGTATTGCTAGTTCCTCAACCTAGAACTGACCTTAATACATGCATGTAAATAAATGGTATAGCTGGGCGGTGGTGGCGCACGCCTTTAATCCCAGCACTTGGGAGGCAGAGGCAGGCGGATTTCTGAGTTCGAGGCCAGCCTGGCCTACAGAGTGAGTTCCAGGACAGCCAAGGCTACACAGAGAAACCCTGTCTCGAAAAACCAAAAAAAAAATAATAAATAAATAAAACAATAAATGGTATAAAAGCAAAAAGGAGGAGGGGGGATGGGATAGGGGGTTTTCTATGGGGGTGGATGGGGAAAGGGGATGACATCTGAAATGTAAATAAATAAAATATCCAATAAAAAACCTACTAAATGAATAAATAAATAAATAAACAAACAGTAAAGGATATCACCCAAGTCTAGTGCTTCCTAACATAACTAACTAGATTTCCCATACTAATATGTAGTAGTATTATGGTATTACTTTCATTTTCTTCTTTTACTCCTCTGTGTTGAGCCGTCAAATGTTCTTTTATTGATACAATTATCTTTGGGAAGAAGGATAACATGAGAGGGGCAATAAATATGATGAGAATAATTATAGATATATATGTGATATCATAATGAAGCTGATCATTTTATTTAAAATAATATATAATAGTATTTTTAAAGCTCCAAACTATGTGGATTCCTTGTTATGATGAAAGTACATTTTTTCCATTTTTCTTCCATTTTTCAATATTTGTTTTTTGACCAAATTAATGTGTTTTCTAAATCGTATTCTCTGTATATATTGCACTGGAATCTCATAAGGTCAATAATCATGCTCCCCCTCTCTCTGTCTCTTTCTCTCTGTGTTTTGTTTTGTAAGTTTCTAGTTTATTTTCTTAACTTATAAATGCCTCCAACTAATCAAAGATTAAATGAGACAAACACCACCTATTATATTAGTTTTTGACACTGTGTTTGCATATCTATGCATATCTACTTTTAGATTACATACAGTCGTGTCTGAAAGTTCTAGTGGCAATAACATGTAAGACAAAGCCCAGACTTGGCTTCTGTGAATCAAATGCATCTTGAAAACAGGCTGTAGGTACTTCTTGGAAATAATACTTCTTGTTATTTAAAGAAAAGTAGGAATGTTAATTTCTTGTGCCTTTAGCTAATTCTAAATTCTAAGTATTGTACCACTAAAAATATTGTCATCTACAAAGTGAGTTGTATGAAGTCTTATAGCAAAATTAACACTGGAGCATTATAAAGATATTTGGAGGCTTGAATCTGTGGCAATATTTCAGACACTTGGTCCTCTTCTCTGGAAAATCAACAGTGAACATACTGTCTTCTTATGCAACCCAATGATTTTTTTCTACTTATTTTATGCATGCTTCACTTGTGTTTTCTTTATAATTAAATAGATCTTAACTACTATACTAGGTTTCACTGATATTCATCTGGTGTCTATTATTTATCAAAAGCTAACACTGATGTTTTACATACACAAATCTTTCTTATGGACATTTCCTGACAACAGATACTTTAAACCTCTTTAGTTCTACAACTTGCTTGCAAAGAAAAGCCTCTTTTAGTTTCTTCAGGTACAACATTATTCATCCTTGAAGAGAATGATAGACTAGATGCCACTATACACATATCAAATACTTCCATCTAAAAATCCTGAATACATGGTCTAGGCTCTTTGTCTCAGAATATAGAAGCATTATTTCTTCTCCTTTTTTTTCAACTACTGTTATGTCCTCCAAATTAAAAGAAGAAAATGTTGCATTTAGCAACTTGTAATGCTAAATAAAATGTAGAAATGTTAGAATGCATGTATGCAAAAGAAAACTGAATTAATGTTCACCATACCATGGATAGTTTAGATACAGCCAATTAAGAGAGTCACTTTGAAGAAGTTACTTATCATTTAAAATGTATTATTAGTTTTTTCTTTGTCTCATGGTATTTTCTCTGGCTGTGTCCTGTGTACCATGTACATGCCTGGTATCTGTGGAGGACATAAGGGTATGTTTGATGTCCTCAAAGTAGAATTACATGACGCTTTAAAGTATTAGGTTCTAGACTTTAGGTTATGTTCTCTAGAAAAGCAGGCAATGTCTTTTCAACCACTGAGCAATGTCCCCAGCCTACATAAGCATTTTCATTTCCCATAAAGAATAAAATACTATATCTGTTTTATTAAACCCAAATGAATCAAAAGTAGACTAACTATATGGTGTATGTAAATATAATTCTGAAGTATGAAGTTCACTGTCATGCAATTCAAATGTCACTAATATAAGTATCCATTAAACTTATTGAATTTAACCAACCATATCATTAAATGTCAAGATAAGTGCCCATCCTTTGATTTGTTTGACACAGATTAGTTGGAACAGAAACATTGCCCTTTATCTAGTAATGAATAAAATTGTTCATTATTGTAACATTTAATTTATATTTTAGCTATGTTCATTTTGTACATGTTTCATATAATTATGTACATGACATTTAATTTTTACAACTTGTACAGTTGTCCATTTATCTTAATGCAATACAGTCTTACAAAGTATTGCATGCATAAATCAATTGGTAGAGTTCATCACTTCAGTGAACAGAAAAAGTATAGAGAGTATGTCAATACAAGGTTTTCTTGATGTTTTACTAGATTTTAAGAGAGTATCATTGTGTAGGGAACGTACATAGGAGGCCCGAAAGCTTGCTATATTCCCTCCTTGTACAGTTTCCTATTTATTGATTTTGTGCATTAGTATGAAATATTTATTTCAGTAAATAAATAAATAAAGATGCATTTATTAATTAGAGTCCATTGAGGATGATCTTTGTTTTGTACAAATCTGTATATGTTGGCACATGATAATATCTGTCATTATCCTGGTGCTCAGTGAGTGTCACTCACTCATGCATTCTCGGCACTCCACCTTAAACTTCCTCCCTCGTTGACCTTGCAACCATGATCCTGTTAACTTACCATGTATAAAATAGAGAATAAACAAAGACAGGTTTACACATATGATAAGTATCATCTTGATCTCTTATAACTAGATTACAAACAATGCTTCTTAAAACATTGTGGTTCAAGGTTCGATAAAGATATAAATGTTAAACTTGTGTTGTAAACATTTAAGCTTGAAGGTGCTCAATTTTACGTTAAACCTTAGGTTAGTTGATTAAAGCATGACCAGTCTGTTTTTCCAATGGCTGACCTGTTTCCCCTTCTTCTCAGTGATGGATAAGAATTCCGTTTGTCAGGCTTCACTATTACACATTTTAGCCATCCTAAAAATATAGGTTCATGCCACATTGATGTGTTTTGTGTTTTCTGTTATATAATACTACATACCATTAAACATGCAATCTTACTATGTTTATTTTCTTCCATATACCATTTATGATAAAATCCATTCACATCTTTTCTTTACTTAAAAATATTATTCATATGTAATTACATGTTTGATCAAATCTACCCCATTCTCTTCCCTCCAATTCCTTACCTGTCTACCCACAATTTTTCTTAAAAAATATCATGTGTTTTTTTTTATCTATTTTAAAATAATCATGAGTCTTGTCTTTATTTTCATGCTGTAATACTATTTACTAGACCACAAATAGTCTCTCAGACTCTTCACTGCAGAGGAAAACTACTTCTCTCTATGACAGTAGCCATAAATTGCCAGTAGTCCTCAGAAAGAAGAGAGATTTCAAGAGTTCCTCCTTTTGCATGTTGAAATATCTTCTGGATATATACCCAGGAGGGTATAGCTAGGTCCTCAAGTAACACTACGTTCAATTTTCTGAGGTATCGCCAGACTGCTTTCCATAGTGGTTGTACCAGCTTGCAATCCCACCAACAATGGAGGAGTGTTCCTCTTTTTCCACATCCTCGCCAACATCTGCTGTCACCTGTGTTTTGGATCTTAGCCAATCTGACTAGTGTGAGGTGGAATCTCAGTGTTGTTTTCATTTGCACATATGTTGTAAATGTGCAGCTTGGTTTTCATGTAGGTCTCAAACATCTGGAGTGGGGGCTATCCCAAAACATGCAGCCTGTATATGGAGTATGGTCTTCTAGCTGGGTGCCTCAACTGGCCTCAATGGGAGAGGAAGCACCTAGCCTCTCAGAGACTTAAAGTGGCAGGGTGGGGGATACAGGAGGAGGGGGCACTCAGAAAAAAAAGATGGGAAGGATTGTGGGAGGGGGTGACTGGGACGGGTTATAAAGTGAATAAGCAAAAAAAATTAATAATAATAAATTAAAAAGGAAAAAAAAAAGAGTTCCTCCTTTATCCATGTTGGAATTTTGTCTGGTTTAATTCTGTATAATGGATGGAGTCATAGCAGCTGTTAGTTCATGTCTGTAACTGTGCTGTCATGTCCAGTTAATACTCTGGCTCTCTCAAATTTTTCAATCTCTGTTCTGCCATTACAGATCCCTGTGCCCTGGAGGATGATGTAGATATAACATTTAGAAATAAACACCACAAAGTCTCTTATTTTCTGTACCTTGACTATTTGTGGGTTTTTATCCTAATTAACACTTACTACCAAGAGAAGCTTTTTGAGGAGGGCTGTATTAATCTATCCATATAAAATAACAACCATTGGGGACAGTTTGTTACTATGTCCATTTTGCAGCAAAATAATACTGCATTCTACACAAAATGTATAACCTAGCCAGCCATGGATTTTCATCCAGTGAACAGTACCAAGTATGGACTCCATTTTGTGGAGCAGGATTTTAATCCAACCAGTAAGTGGCGAAGTGATTAATGCTTATGCAACTACTGCATCTATGGGGATCTCTTTCAGGCCAGTTATTATTGTAATTCATGAGGTACACAACTGGATAAGATTGTTGATGACTTTTTTTCACCTATAAATTACAGGTGCTCGCACAGCAGGTATGATGAGTCCGGATTGGTACCAGGTTAATTTATCCATGTTCTATGACTTATATGTATTCTGTCTTCAGCAATACATGGGCCTGCACAGTTCCTCTGCATATATATATATATTACAGCCATTAGCTTAGCATATTTATGGGACTGCTGGATGTGAGAATCAGTGGGTCTATGACACCTGTCTCTGCTCTTGAAATTCTTTTCCTGTTGAGTTGGAACGTCCAACTTTGATATCATAGTTTTTGCTTTAACTTATATTTTATTATGTTGAATGTGGTTGTTATCTCTTAGCAGCCTCTTATCTTTTTATAATTAGAGAGAGAATAGAAGGGGCTTGGGAGAGGACAAGAGGAGGGAGGATCTGGGAAGGAATAGAAGGAGGGGAAACTATACTCAAGATTTATTGTATGAGAAAAAGCAGTTACTTTCAATAAAAGATAATAAAAACCAGAAAATTCTTTAATATTACTTTTCCACTCAGATACTCCGTTTCTACCTGGCTACTCTTATCATATCAATCCTTTTCTCCTTATACAACCTGTGTTTTATCTTCCTTTCCTTGAAATCTTACACATAGTTTTATATTAGATTCCTAATTTTATTGAGTACTCCAATTTAAACAGATACACATAGAAAAATTCTAAGCTAGGATCCACATATGAGAGAGAAAATGCAGTGTTTGTCTTCCTGTGTCTGTGTTACATCCAGAATCATTTCTCTAATCATTTACATGTAAATTTCACAACTTTATTTTGTCTTTATAAGTGAGTAATATTTCATTGTATGTACTGTTTTCCATCATCCATTCATAAATAGATGGACATGAAGGTTGTCTTATCTCACCTGCAAGACTAGACTGTATCTGGAAAGCTATCAGTCTAAATGATCTCTTCCTACCTTAAATTGCTTCTTGTCATCTATTAGGTCACAGCAACAAATATAGTAACTGCAATAACTTTTTATTTTGATTTGAATCTTGAAATCATATGAAAGAGGGGAATGAATTTATGGAACTATTTGATGTTTTTCTTCTACTTAGACCTTTCTATTTCAGTAAAAGTATATTTTTAGTGAGGCTTTATTATTTTTAAGATCACGGTCTTTAAAAAACATTATTAATACAACCCCCTGAGTGTACAGTATCTTTTTATAGCCATATTGTATGGTAATTTTATATCTGACATTTATATGCATAGTTTTAAAATTGCTATAGAAATTCTATTATTGTAAGAGTTATTATTCCATGTCACCCACACGCAACCTTTGTTCCTTACTACTGTTTTTCATCATGCTGCCCCCAATCTATTCGTAAGCTTACAACCTTCAGTTAACCTCCAGTGCAACTTTATTCTCTTTTTTTTCTTACTTCAAGTCTTTTTCTGTTTTCACTATATTTATCAGTTAATTTACTATATATATTCTTTAGGGAGGAAGGAAAATGGAAGAAAGGAATAGAAAGGGAAAAAAGTAGAGAAAATATACAAAGAAATATGAGACAAAAATACTGTCCAATAATACAGAAAATTTTTCTAAGTGTTTTTAATAGTATTCAAAATAAAAATGCTAGCTTTTGTCTCTTAAAATAGTAATGGCCACTATTTTTAAAAAAACATGGTTTTTATTTTTAAAATCATATTCACATGAGTGCTAAACATTGAAAGATGTATTTAATTTATCAAACTCAGCAAGCTTTCAGGACTGTTTTTTATATTCTAACAAAATTTCAAATAAAAAAAACTTTTGAAACTTGTTAAGAAATTCACAGGTTTACTATTTAGTTCATTTCCTTAGCCAAATTATATTAAAGTGCTACAACAAAACCTGAAATACTTTTCACTTGAATTAGAAAAATAAAATAATACTCATTAACTTACATCATTGAATTAATACTAACTAAATGTATTGGAGCACATGGCCAGGTTTTAAAATAAATATTGTAAAGAATATAAGTACTCAATTCTTATGGAATAGGAAGAAGTGATATTTTGTTGCTGAGAGTAAATAAAATTCATGTAAATATTATAAATAAATTGCAATCAGTATATTTTAGATCATATAATCAAATTATATACAATACAATAAACTAAACATAAAAACTTGTATGCTTTAATTATTGATATATTTTCACATATAATCTTAATTATATGTTATAATCAGGTAAATTCTCAATTTTTGTTCTCATAATAACAACTAAGGTTTCAACCCATTTTTTTAATATTTGAAATTTCAACTTCACCTCTCAATCATTGGTAGAGCCTTTAGGAGTCTTATTTGTTAGCGTTTCCGTTGCTCCGATAGAACATCATGACCAAAAGTATTTTGGGAAGGAAATTGTTTGTTTCCTCTTATATTTCCACACCACCAACCATCATGAGAAAATCAGGGAAGGAACTTAAGCAGGACAGATACCTTGCGGCAAGAGCTAATTCAGAATCTATGAAGGAGTGCTTCTTACTGGCTTATTTCGAGTAGCTTGCTTAGTCTGCCCACAATAAATTGGCCCCTCCCACATCATTCATCAATCAAGAAAAAGCACCAAACCTTGGTTCACAGGCCAATCCTGCAGGGAAATTTTCCAAATTTATGTTCCCTCTTTAGAAATGACTCTAGCATATGTCAAGTTGACATAAAATTAGCCAGGAAAAACCAAAAACCCATTGAATCTCCTACAGTTTTTGCCATGTCTTTGCTTTTTTTAATAGCTCTAAATTGTTTCTGTGAATGGCTGCAGTGGACACTGTTGGTATAATTTGCCTTGTGGCTCTGTCTTTTCCTTTTTTCTTAGCAAGAATTAATCTAGCAGTAGTAATGGATTTATTGATCCAAATATCTTACATCTTTTCAGTCTTTAAATTTTATGACCAATTTAACTCACTGTCCAAAATTAGCATTTGCAGATTAGCTATTTAAACGGGGGAGATTAAAACATTAATTTCTTCAGGTAAAATTGCAATTAAGAGTTGGAAACATGTCAGGAAGCTGACTCTTGCCAGTCACACCTTAACTATCCTGCTTTCCCCTCATTAGCTTGGATGTCTTCATCTGCTATTTGCAGACAGTTGACATTTTACTTCACTGTTATTCATAAGTCTCATTCTATCGTGTCATATGGCAACTTTGCCAGGCCCATAGAGATAGAATTCTGTGTTTTGTACTCCTCAAGGGGCATTTTCACTGATTGACATGTGGGAACTAGACCACTGCCTCAAAATTAAAGCGTAAGAACTTTCCTTAATTCCATGGTTCCCCTGCCATGTTTCTGGAAATAAATTTTAAGTTTTACCTCTCTTAACCTCATTCAAATATACAAGGTTGGTAAGCATTTTTCAAGATTAATATAAATGGGAACTTTAGAGTGACCTGTTCAAATACCATTTCTTGGTCTCCACTGTACCACATTACCTTGCAGGAACCATTTCGGGCATTCCAGGGAATGCATGCTACTCTATAATCCCTGTGGAAGCCTGGGAACAGGCATTAAGAACTGACACTAAAAGCTGAGTATAGCATTAAGAAAAAAATCTACCCTTAGTAATCTAATTTTAATAGATATACCCTAATTTCCAGTGCTATAGCAGGAGCTATTGAAGAAGATGCTAGATTCAAGTACTCACTCTACTTTTTACCTTTAGTTCGATTATTTTTGCATGAGGACATTTCATCTTGGGTTTTTTTTTGTTTTGTTTTTTTGAAACATGTACACATAACATGTATATACAAGTAGGCTCCTTCTGATTGAATATGGACTATCTAGTGTTTCTTACAGTAACAAAATGTACTGTATTTATTTTCTTTAAGTTTCAGATTTTACATAGCATGGGTTGCAATATCATCAATGTTGGAAGTTGAAGGCATCGGTAAGACAAATTGTAAACTATTATTAACATCTATTTTCCTTAGTAACCTTTGAAAACTAAAATCAGCTCTGTTTACATAAGAAATCATGAAGTGAGGTAAAGAAGCCCAAAGCATGTTAATATTAAATAATAAGGAGCAAACAATAATAACAACAAAACAATAGTTTTTTATTTACTTATTTTAATATTCTATTTTGAACTGAACTCAGAAAAGGTTACTAGGTCTCAAGTGCCTCTATGCACAGGTTTGATTCTGGCACAAAGCAATTTTATTCACTTAGACACTGGAGTGATGTTTCTTCACACAGACACTTAGAATGAATACGAGCTTTCATTAAGCATGTAAATGCCTGTAGCCTAGTGATACATGAAACGGACACCCAGAAGGCAGATATGGCCAAAGAATGATACCAAAGCTTAGCAGCTTGTCTGTGCTTCTATAGAATTGGTAGATAAGGCTGGCTTGCAGGTACTACCCAAGCTGCATCTTCTCAGATCTCTGTGATGAGAAAGATCTGCCACTTGGGGACTCTTTTGTGCTTATTTCTTACAGTGTTTGTGATTTATTGTGCATTTGGAAAGTGTTTTTGTAAATAACGACTTAGATTCAATTTGGATTTTTCTGCATTTTGACATGTGATCTTTTCCTTGGAGAACCACTACTCTTCTCCATTAGTTTCTTCAAACCACCAACCAAAGAGTACACATGGAGGGGCCCATGGCTCCAGCTGCATATGTAGCAGAGGATGGCCTTGTCGGGGCATCAATGGGAGGAGAAGCCCTTTGTTCTGTAAAGGCTTGATGCCCCAGTGCAGGAGAATGCTAGGGGAGGTAGGTGGGAGGGGGTAGTTGGGTGGGTGAACGCCCTCATAAAAGCATGAGGAGGGAGGTGGGATAGGGTGTTTCTGGGGGAAGGAGAAACTGGGAGAGTAGATAACATTTGAAATGTAAATAAAGAAAATATCGATAAAAAAGATCAAATTTAACCATAAAAATTCAAGAATAAAAGTAAAAGAAATACCAAAATAACAAACATCACCAAGCATAAAAATGTCACTTACTTAGAAAATCCCTAATGTTACTTTAGTTATACTCACCTTTTCTTGTTATTTTTGCTGCAGTGTATGCTCTGTTTTCATAGTCTGACAGTAACAGGGATGTAGGCACAGGCTTTCTTCCAGGATGCAGCTTAGTCAATGGCAAGATTCTCATAGTAATGTGGGCAACCTTTCTTCTGTGTGTGACTTTTAAACATCGAGAGGACTGTACTTCACTGGGCAATTTGCCATTAGCCAAATTTATTGAATAAATTTGTAGGACCAGCAATTACTGTTTGCACACACTAACAAAATAAGTTGATGTTGCTGTTTTTATAAAAGACCCACAAATACAATTGTCTGTAACTACCTCTCTGAGAGTACACAGCTTAAGCAAAACTGTAGTGCAAACAAAAAGAATAGGATAAAATGTAGTCACTCAGCAGGAAAGTTTATAACGTGACTCTGGTAGATAGATCATCTTAATGAAACCAAGATTCTGAAAGAAAACCACATGCATTTCACCACTTCAAATAATGGCAAAAATTCACTACTAACTGAAGTAAATTGAACTTTAATAAAGAAAAATTAAAGACATTTCATGATCTTTTTAAATGCTGGCATGTTTGGTCATTCTTAATTGTGACTTATAATTAAATAGCATCTGTTGTTATATATTTATAGATGGTATGTCTTCATTCTTAATCACTAGAGGAACCATCTATCAAACCAAGTATATAAGTTAAGGGAAGTGTGCAGATTTTATAGCTGCCTTCTATAACAATTTGATGAGCCTCTTGACTCTAATATTCGTAACTTTCTTGAGTGAGGATTTTAGATGAGAAATATTCTTATCACTTTGAAAAAAAGCTCTTTAATTTTAATGGGTTCTATGTAAAATTGATCAACTATGTTGTTTTTGTGAAGCCCTTTAAAAATTAATCTACTAACCAATGATTTTAAAATCCATCCTTTTGGGTTAAAAAATTAGCTCAATCCATGTAACAAAAATTAATTCATATACGGTATCAATTAAAAACAAATATTAATTGCACTTTCAAATCCAGATAAGACTTCTGACATTAACATTGTTTTCATCCATTTGTCAAAAATTCAATCAAATCATAATATGATATATTACCTCTCAGCAGTTTTCACAATATTTTTTTACAAAATACAAAGAAAAATATCTGAGTGAGAACAATTTTAGAATTTTGCAATTTTAGCATTTCTTACCTTTGTCAAATAGTGCTTAAGCAAACTTGGACTCTGAAATGACTACACAGGATATTGGATTTATTAAGTTGAAAGTATTCTTTGTAAATTTATGCACTCCATTTTTAGTTAAGCAGAATATATGAAAACTAAAAATCCCATAAGTGTAAAGTTCATTAAAAAAACTTTGATCTAAATATAGAGATTATTTTAGAGTCTTCAGTACTGTAAATATCTCTGGTTATTGTTGAATAGTTTAACAGAAATATTATCAGTTATGTGTAACAATTCATTAAAGATACAGGTTTTTGGGTCAGGAGAGATGTTTCAGTAGATGTTCTTCCAGGGGCCTGTTTCTTTTTCTTTTTCTTTTTTCCCTATAATCACTTTTCAGCTCACAACCTTATGTAACTCAAGTCAGAGGATTCACCATCTTCTTCTGATATCTGTGAGTACTGCATGCATGAGGTACACATACATTTAGGCAAATACTCTAACATGTATACAAATAAATAAAATCTCAAACGAAAAGAGCTTTCTGAAGGAATTAATATTAAAATTCTGAATTGTGAAAATCAAAGCATATAAAATCTATGACATTAAGTGTGGTCTTAACATTCTTAAAATCTGTTGTTCTTTTTGCCAAATATTTTTGATAATGACTATCATAGCTAATTGAACATTTCAGAAAAAAAAAAAGGCTAATCTATTTAAAACTTTAAAAAATAGGACAGATTGAAAGAGTGTGGTTTACCTCATGATATCATCATAATCTGGATACTACTATGAGACAAATACATTATAGGAGTGAGTTGGAGAGACACCTTCATCATAAGGTACTTATGCAATAACATTGATGTAAGTGACATGCCCTAGTATTCACACAGATTTCTGGTGAAAAGATGGTCATCTGTTTATTCAGATATGGCTGGGTGGAGACAGGAGGTCACCTGGAATTCAGTGGTTCTTCAGACTGATAGCCCATGACTCAAAAAAAAAAAAAAAAGTAAATGACTACAGTAGGGAGCAACTGAGCCTTCCACTTGTGCATGTGCACTTGAACACACTGTACACATGTGAACACACGTGATACTACAGAAAAACTAATTCTGTAGCTTATTCTGTCTTATGAACCTTGATCTGTCTTAGACACAAAAATTAGCAACTGTAACTTGGTGTTAAAATAACTACAGAAAACGACTGATTGTTATATATTTCTGGAAGAGGAAAGGACTTCAATACCAAAAATCAGTAAGGCAATATGGGGCACAGACAAACAAATAAAAAGGAGCACGGGAGTTTCTCAGTTGATTCTAAAGAAAGACTTAAAAAAACAAAACAAACAAACAAACAAAAAAACAAAACAAAACAAAACACCATTATAAGTACACTCAGTGATCTGAAAATCAAAGGAATTTACCCAGACATTGTAGGAGCCACACAGAAATAATGCAAAACAAAACAGAACACAGAGATTATACTCAGTGGACTAGTAGTCCAAAAAAATTGGTAAGAAGTGACTTTGACTAGCCATGCTTCCCTTGGCTGTAAATATCCCAAAATTATATTGGAATTCAGAATAATATATTATGTTCTATATGTGGCTTGATGAGAGCCAGTCAGTTCAATGCAGTGTTTAAGCCTGCCATTATAAATATGGTTTTCGGCTAGTACTAAAGTTGCACATCTGGAAACTAACAATTAATGGTTCGTGGGATAATTAGTCCTTGATATTTTTTTTTTCATATGTAGAATTTAAAACCATCCCTCATGTTTAGAGTTAAGGTTCTGAGTCTGAGCCTTTTTAACTTTGGCTGCCTATTTCATTTTGATACCTTTGTCCTCATCCTTTAAAGCTGTGGGGACATTTTTCAGTCTTAGGTTTGTGTCAGTCACAGATTCACAGACTTAATAAGCTGTGTTCCTGATGTTCTCTGTCAAGTAAGTGCTAAAACGCTGAATAAGAAAAGGCTCAAGGACTGCAGGGTTACCATATAATGCAATAATGGAGCTGAATGTGCTTTCAGGTACTGCTTTGTATTCATATGTAGCTCTGAGTCCTTCTTCTGTCATTACCTACAGCATTTGGGAATCTGACCTTAGAGAGAATTACTGTGGTATGTCCTCTATAGCTCCTCTAACTCCCCCCAACATCTCCACAATGGCCTCTGCCATGAGAATATTCTTTAAGTGAATCACAAGTTTCACTTTAGGACCTATTTTTCTCTGTGAGTGATCTTTCTTTTTAAAAACATTTCCTTCAAGAAGTAACTTTAAATGTTTTCATATGAATTTTTTTTCTTTATCTGCGCTGTAAACCTTGTAATTTGCATTTTCAAGTTATGTGTAGTAAATAAATGTGCTGGATGATGAGAGGCATATAGTTCTACTCATGTGGTCCTTGGGTCTCAAGCACAATGCATATCATTACAAGGTGACTTTTGTATTTGTTATAGATGAGACAAAGTCATTGTATTCATTCTATGCTAAAATCTAAGTAGCCTCAAACTAAAATCCTCTTGCCTCAACTGTCTCCCTTCCTACTTCACAGGAATGTGCTATCATGTTCAGGGATAATGGAACATTTGAAGTGAGGTATACCTCATCATTGGTAGAGTCCCAGCTAACACATACATTGTCATTTCATCAAAGGAGCATAATGTGCTAGTATTTTAATTTTTCATATGTGCTCATATATATATATATATATATATATATATATATATATATATATAAAATATGTATATATATATATATGTGTGTGTATATATATATATAGTGTATATATATATATATACATACACTAATCTGCATAAAACACATAAAATGGGTGTAACTAACATGTGTATTTAAGAAAATGGTGTGTCGGAAGGGCCTCTCACTTATACAGTTCCAGCTCTTCCCTGTTTTAAATTTGTTATGGAATCCTTTGCAACACTCCCAGTGTTCCCACTGCTTCTTCTTCTTTGTATTACCCATATCAACATCAATTTTAAGTAGAATATTAAGCAATCTAAACTCCCACTCCATGTGGTCTTTGGGTATTTATAACATCATTTCATTTCTATTTCTTTTACCATCTGATTTTTAATTTTCTATCAAAAATTTGTCCCTTACAAAGCAGGGACAGTGTCCTATTCAAACACATGATATCTATCTACCTATCATCTATCTATCTATCTATCTATCTATCTATCTATCTATCTATCAATTTATCTGCATTAAAGTATTATACTTTATAAATATTTATTCAGTTTTTTATGCATCCTCATCTATCATGTTAGAATGTATCTACTATATTTGTTTATGTATCTATATGCATGTTACCAAACCTGTATAGGAGTCACATAATAAAAAATTAAATATATTAATTAATGAAAAGTACTGTATTTATTTGGTTTTGGAACTGATCATTTATGTACACTTTATTTTAGATATGATATGGAAAAGACTAATAAGCTGTAACTCTTTAATGTGCTCTAGTTTTTTTTAAAGTGTTATTCAAATTGCAGTCTGAATATGATGCCCGTTAAGATTCTTTGGAGGTTCTCTATAGTGACCATTAAGCAGATAATTTTATGCAGTTCAAAAATATTTCAAAGATTGTCATATAATCTAAACCTATTTTCTTCTTAACCCAGGTCTATTATAATTAACATAAAAATGAAGTGCTCAAAATTTACTTTCGGGCAATGAATATTAATAAGCAAGTGAAACATGCAATTCCTATTCTTCACATTAAAAATTGATTTATTTCCCATAAATATGTATAGATATTAGAAGTTGGAAGGAAAATTCATAATATAATATACATGCTTTGAAATTCTCCTTACATCCATTCCTCAAAATTAATATTCTTGTGCTTATGGTTTCTTCATAAGATAATCTCTGATGTCATTGGAAAATGGTGATACTGTGTGGTCAGAAGGGAAGGGAAAAGTGATAAAGACAAGGAAGGAAATGATAAGGCGATGCAGGAAGAAAAGAGAGTCACCTTCTTTACTTCCTCAGGGATAAGATGGCTTCAAGTGAAATTAACATTGAGGGCAAATAATGTGATTTCATAATGTTTAGCTTGAAACAAATTTCACTTCTATGTAGAAAAATAAATACAAATTTCAGGAAACCTTAACTAATTACATTTAAATTGTGAGGTTATAATTTGGAGCATTTTAAAATTACTAGTTTCTTTTGATTCAGTTCATTTGTTAAACATTAGTTATATGAATCAAATACTTTATAGGAATTTTTTGCCCCTTATTTTACATGCATTTTTTTTTAATTTACAGATACCATATAATGTGAGAATAGCTTTTACTACAAATATCTTTTACTTTCAGGAACTGAATTTTGGCAGACCTTGCAAGTTAATGATATGCCTTAACATTATTTTAAAACTATGTTCACTATTGGCTTTCCTATATGATATTCAGCTGGTTTAAATTTTACTTCCCTTTATAATAATGTTACCATTCTTCATATGATATATACATCTCACGTAAGCAAATTCTTCATATGACATATACTTCCTGTGTAAGCAGATTCTTCATATGATACATACTTCCCATGTAAGCAGATTCTTCATATGATATATATATATGTATATATATATGTATATATATTATACATATATATATATATGTATATATATATATATCTCCAATGTAAGCAGATTCTTCATATGCTATATATTTTCATGTAAGCAGATTCTTCAAAAGGAACACATAGCTGTCTGAAACGATGTACTCTTCCGAGTCTCTAACCTAGAATAATGAGTGTGTGCACATATGTGGATTTTTTTTGTGTGTTTGTGTGATATGTGTATGTTGTGTGTTTGTGTGCATGCATAATGTATTAAATAAATACAATACCATTTACTATGAAGCAACCTATGGATATAACCTGATAACGTATGCACACAGTTTGAAGTGTAGTTATGACTCCGAAGGATTCAGTAAACTCTTCCCTTATAAACTAGGTAAAATACTAAGATAATATTCCTTTTTTCTTTCCTTTAACAAGTTGTGTGTGTGTGTGTGTGTGTTTGTGTTGTTCAAAAAAAAATCTAGAGCCTTTTGACAGGGACAGATAAAAGATATATGGATTTCTAATTCTGTCTTACTCTTGCTTCAAAACACTACAAGAGGAAAAACTTGTCCTCCCTTCCCCCCACTTTAACGTGGTATGTGCACAGTAGAGTGCACAGAAAATTCATAATTAAAGTCCAATTATAGTGATAGATGTTTTTTTATTCATTAAACCAATAGTTACTTTAGTAATTCTTTGTATCTAGCTTCTATTATTTTGGACTATCATGAAATTCAGTTACTGAATTATGAAACAGATGCAGAGCAGTCATCACCTATTGCTGTCCTCTGACCTCAATGTCTTTGAGGTTGTCCCGTAGGTTCCTGAACAAAACCATCACCAAGTTACTCCAAGAGTTGTTCACAGGAAATTAAAAATACAGCCATGCAATTTTTAGGTCACCAAGATTTATGTCTTATTGAACTGCTGAACTCTTGCTGTTTGAGGGAAGGGATGATTAGTTGTGCTAATTTTCAGTGTGACATTTACATAAGTGGTGAGGGCTCCAGTAGGGCATTAAATTATTTGTCATATGATCTTGGATGTGGGCTATTATTTGTAAATGTTTTCCAGCAGCTAGTGCTTTTTTGCTGTGCTTTTATCTGATGACACAAGATTATTTCCATTTTTAATCAGTATCTCTAATTTAATTTTAAAGTACCTAGGTTTAGCAGTGCTCATGCTGAGAAAGTATGTTTTAATAATAGTGTTTATGCAAATCTTTATGATCATTTTTTGCTTGAGAAACTAATTCAAATGAAATAATTTTCCTTCCTTTCTTCTGACACAGGGTCTTGCTATATTGCTCATTAAACTAAGACTAGTTATTTAGTGCATGCAGGCTGTAAAACCATAGAAAACCTTTTATTTTGCTTTCTCTTCAAGTGCTGGTATTACAAGTACAAACAATTACTTGAAGATAAACTTTGGGAATTATTAAGCTGAAATCTTATGTTTTGAATAATCCACTAAAGATAACAGTTATATTATGTGAACTATCCTTTTATGGTTTTAAATAAGGAATTGAAAGATAGTAGAAGGGATGTCTCTCAGTTGGTCTTATTTTAAAACAGCTAACTTTGTGCAACATGTAAAACAAGCAACACGATGAGTAAATGGTCATGGTTTAATTATGACAAATACACTTACCTTTGGAATTGGAATAGGGAAATTACTTCCATGTTAATTATAAGACCAATGTACTATATGCTGACATCATGATTGTTCAAATCTTGTGAATATAAGGAAGGAGATAGCAAAGAGTATATCATTGTGGTTCTTATAGCTTGCAAAGGTATCCTTTGCTTTTCATAGGTTAAACTTATAAAGTTTTAAGAAAGTAAACAGTGCTATTGTGTGCCCTCCAAGGCACAATCCTATATCCATGATTCTTTGAAATAAACAAACATTTGTATGCATGAGCCCCACAGCAATGGTCAAAGATGAGACTGAATTTGGCAGTAAGAGGGAAAGATACGGGAAGAAAAGATGGAGAATGATGTAAATATATATATTTTGTTTGTTTGTTTGTTTTTTGTTTTTGTTTTTCGAGACAGGGTTTTTCTGTGTAGCCCTAGCTGTCCTGGAACTCACTATGTAGACAAGGCTGGCCTCGAACTCAGAAATCCGCCTCCCTCTAACTCCCAAGGGCTGGGATAAAAGGCGTGCGCCTCCACTGCCCGGCTCAATATATATTTTCATAATTTTTAAGTGAGTCGGTGTGAATTTCACACCATCCATCCTAATTTCACTCATTTCCACGTCCTTTCATGTCAGATCTCCATCTTCCTAACTTCCTCCTAAAGTAAAGTAAAGGAAAAAGGAAAATAAAGTAAAATAAAACATCTGACCATGGAAGCTGTGATGTGTTATGTTGTGTCACACAGGATTCCCCTTTGTCCATATACTTTTACTTGCAAATATTCATTACACAGTGAGCTCTTAATCTGGTTCACAATGAGCTACTGGTTCATGGTCCCGGAGTTCTGTTACACCATCAACACTGGATCCTCATTAATGCCTTGAGTCATAGAGATACTGCAACTTTGGTTCTCAGGACCTGCTTCTATGTGTGCTCTGGCAGCTCACAGATGGAGTAAATGTTGAGGTGGGCCAGCTCAAAGTCCTGGATCTGGGCCTCCGTGGCATCTGAGTTAGTGAGCCCACCAACTCTCCCAAAGCCATACTATCAGGGCCAGCTTTCTAGCATTGCCCAGGGGAGAGATGGGGCCAACTCTCCAGAGGCTTCAGCTTTTAAAGGGGCTGGGCTAGCTCAGCTTTGGCCACCGACATCAATGTAGCTTCAAACAGCAGCCCAGACCATAAATTTTACATGGCCTTTGGTGGTAACCAGGATGGAGCACAGGTATTGATATCAACTCCTGCTGCAGTCAGGCCACAGCTTAGACACAACCCTTGGTGCCAGGACAGGCGAGTCATCACCATGGCCTCTAGTAGCAATACATGTCTCTCATATCAGCCTGATCCTCACCTCCGACGAGTCTCCAGCTCTTCCTCTCTTCACAGTGTACAAGATGCTCTGCTTCTCTTTCTCTTCCATCTTCTTACCACATACTTGCTCTTCTTAGTAGAGCCTGCCTGCCTGCACTACTTGGCAGCAGAGAGACCTCTGCTATGTAAATATATTTTAATTAAATTAAAAAAATAAAAAAGAATGTGTGAATGAAGAGTTTTAACCATTGTTTTATGGTGAATCGGGTCTTAGAGGCTCACCATCACTAACAATGAGACTGTATGTACTTCTACAGAACTGATGACCACTTGGTGATGGTGTTTTAGACTCAAAGAAAAGGTAGTGACACTCAGCTTAAAAATATGTGTCCCAATAATTTCGAATGCTTTTTAGAAGCTCTCTGAGCTCTTTTATAGTTTACTATTGGTATTCAATATAATTGTTAAAAAGGAACCATATTTCTTGAGAACACATGCATTACAGGAGATATTTAAATTGGCGGCATTCAATCTGTCTTTTCCTAATCAGCCGCCAAGTTCCCGACTAGTCCCGGCCTGTGGCCAGGAGAGGCTGTGGCCTTACTGCTGCTGCTCAGCTTGGTCCTCTCAGGTGGTCAGAGACACCAGCCCTGCCACCCCTGAGATGGCTCTGCCACTCTACCACGCTGTCTCCACAATGCTTGGCTGAGCTCAGACCATCCCGCCATCCACATGGGCTTGGTACAAATGAGACTCTAATGCTTAGATTATCCAAAGGCTTTATATATTTGATAAAGATCAGTAACAAGATGCCCATACAATCAGAGGTGTAACCCAATACCCAACCAAGCTATACCAACTACCTTTGACTGCTAGAGACATGCGCACATCTGCTTCCATGTTCCCCACCCTCTCGTCCCTCTCCGCTAGCTCCTCCTCTTTCTCTCCTCTTCCTCTCCTTACTCCTTCTCTTCCTCAGCTCCTCCTACATACATGAGTTTAATAGATATCAAATGTTATGACTGTGAAGTAGCCACAGCAACAGCAGCTTGGAATTAAAACGAGGTGATCAGAATTCATTATAAGATATTTAATTTCAACACACTATTAAGGAATAATGAAAAACTTTACATGGTAGTGTAGTAAAGTGAGAGTATCGTTAAGCACAAACTTAATTAGCTCCTTTTAGTATTTGTATTGAACTCTATAGCTGAATGAATGTTACTGTAGAATCTATGTGAGCTTTGCACTATGACATAAAATCATCTGAGGCTATTAACTTAATAATAAAGCTAATGTCTTTAAAAATCACATTTTAGGAGTGAGAAAATGACTCAGCAGTCAAGAATACTTGGGGCTTGTCCAGAAGATCTGGGTTTAGTTCTAGGCATTCACATTTCATGATTCACATTTCATGATTGTATGGACAGCTTGTTACTGAGCATTCTATTTCTAAGGTATCTGGCATCCTCCTGTCTCCATGGGCACATGCACTTGCATAGTGCACAAACAAATGCAATTGAAACCCCAAGCATATAAATAAGTCAGACATATAATAAATCACTTTTGGTGTTTTTATCTAAAATTGGGCAATATCATTGTTTTAGAACAATGATGATGTTGGAAGAAAATTGTTTAGAATTGAACAGCCATATCTTGAGGAAGGAAGGCAGTATTGGAGACAGAGAGAGAAGAGAGAGGAGAGAGAGAGAGAGAGAGAGAGAGAGAGAGAGAGAGAGAGAGAGAGAGAGAACCTTGGCATGTCCTAATAACATTATAGACTCATCCCAGACCCTATCTCCTGATAATCTATAGCAGTTTCTGTGTGTATAACCATGGGAACTGAAACTTTGATATATATAACCCTAGAAAGAATAAATTCAAACTAAATCACTACCCTTTAATAGTTTAATGGAATCTTTATATCATGTCTATAAGGAATCTTGTGGTGGAAGCTGGTCCTAGATGACAGCATTGTTTTTATTCGTGAATACATGACCTTGAAAGATTGGTTGGATTTTCTGCATGTATTTTATATACTGATTCTTGTAGTGATTCTTTGAAAACTTGAGGTAACATATGGTTGTTTTTTTTTTTTTTTTTTGGTCTGAGGAACTTAGCAAATTATTAATAAAAGATATTGCAAGAAAGAAGATGCATATTCCACAGAAATGGATCTTTTTCTGAAAAACTGGAATTTAAGTGACGATAATGACATTCCCCATATTGAATATCCTTTGAGAAAATACACTCTTGTTGCCTTTCAAGAAATCCTCCCTGTGGATTAAGATAACAATCTGAAGCATTTGTATTGGAAGCTACAATGAAATAATATAAGACACAATGATAGAACACAGACTTTATTTTATTGTTTACCATGTCTTTACTAAAGAGTTAGAGCTATGGTCAAAACCTCAGGGCCATGATCAATCTGTGAGGTAAATATTTTGTTTCTAATGTTTATGAATGCATTCACAAACATGTATGAAATGTGTGCACACTGAACATTTAACATAAGCTAAGCTTGTTGTTCTTGAAGTCCAGAAAGGCTTATATATTGAAGGCTTTCCTAGTCTTCAATATAAAATATAGATTATTATACATATTATAGATTACACCTACAAAAATATAGTTATGCTCACTGCTAAATCTCATGTTTTGTGCATGTGTACCTGGAACATAGCAAGCCATAAATAAAGATGCTGTGAGTTATAAAAGTATTGTGTGGCTTATGATCATATAAGATACCAACAATTTTGAGAGAAGAATACACCTTCCAAAAAATGAAAAGTAGAGTGTTGACATATTTATTGAAATGAGAATGTATTGCACAATTCCATTGAGAAAGCTTTTTATGCAAATATATTTGAGTGTTAATTAGTGAATATCCTCATATGGGTTGGAATTGAACAGTCAATTGACAACAATGATTTGAATGACTTTAAAATCAGTTTCTGATGCCATTTCTTTGTTCTGCTTGTCTCCTCTGAAGAGTCCCTGTATCCATTCAGCCAGGTGTTGAGAAGATATGTAGTAGCTGACAACCTTCCGTCTGACACCAATCTCAGAACCAGCACTGGAAATGCGTTCACCCTGCCAGTCTTCTGCAGCAGCCAGGCCAAGTGCTGACTCCTTCATGGTAGTAAGGAACTCTTCAGGCTCCAGAAGTAAGTTGCACACATTCAATTTCATCATTGCCTATAAGTTTAAAGACACCTTTTGGAAGTTAAGTAGAAGTTTTGAAAATTGATAGGCTAAATAAAGTCAGAATTGTTCATTATTGTTTGTAATTTTTTTTCATTTCTTATTTTTGAGTCCAACTTTCCTGGAGATCAAAAACCAACTAACTTTTACATCGATACCCAATATCCTTATGAAGTGTTGTGGTCTGTTTTCATGCAAGCATTGCAAGATACATTTGCAAACTTGTGACTTATACAAGGTAAAGGCTAAAAGAATAATTTTATGACTACATAAACAGATTCAGAGTGGATATGTATTGTACCAAACATGTTTTAGTGAATTATGAAAACTGAAGGCTACAAGTAGACAAATGAGTTGTTGATCTCCTAAAGAATAATTTGCATGATGTCTGACTTATGGAATGGAACAGCATGTGTTTTATTCAGAATTTATGAGAGACTATAAAATGTACATTAGAAAACTCAAAAGAATGCCAATTACATGTAGGAAAAATGAATTGTACATAGAAGATTTGAGTACTTGGCAAAGTACAAAACACAATATACTGTATATATCAACCCCAAAATCTTGCTACTGAGGGTTTTTTTTATATGACTTTAAGTTCTAATGAGTCAGGTAAATGTATTGTTTTCTTGATTATGTTTATAGGATTCAGAATTTAAGAATTTTCTTCTGGAAAAAATAAATCATTTATAACTATTGATTGGTATATTTCAAATATTATGGTTTTACTGGAGCTATTTTTTTATCTTTCAAATACACACAAATTATATACACATAAATATGTATACACACAAATATATATATACATAAACATATGTCTATGTCTATGAATATGTATGTGTGCACACACATATGTGTGTCTTATGTCACAGACACTTAGTACTGCTTTATGGAATGTATTCTTATTGAATGTTCATAACAGAAAATATCTGTGGGTTTATTTTTATAAACTGCAAAAGTTTGGCTTAAGTTCATCTGTACATTATTTGTGTATTTAGTAAATGAAATTATCCTTAAGGGAATGGCAAGGAGATGCTTCATAAGTATAGTTTAATTTAGAAGTCAGTTGGAATGTAAGGAAGCCTTCAATACAAATTTATATGCTATTAATGGAGAATAAAGACTAGTGTTAATAAATGTTTTCTTTATTATGCTACTAATTGTGTAAGACTCAAGAATTCAGCAAGCAGCTTCTTATTGCTTTCAGGCTCAAATTCATGTTAAAGGAGTACATTTAAGATAGAAAAAGAACATATCTAGATTATATAAACACTAATTCATGATAATATAATTGTATCATAAAACATCAAGTTGACCAATCATAGATCATTACTTTAGTGAAGCATTTCTCATGCATATATTAATTATTCCTCTTTCACTTCAGCACACTTTAGTTTTTGTTACCTTTATATTGAACACAATATGTTTTTTTATTTTAATTTATACTTTATTTAATTACTTTACATCATAATCGCTGCCCCATCTCCCAGTCACCGCCTCCCATATTCCATCTACCCACAACCCTTTCCACTTTTGCTCTGAAGGGTAGAAGACCCCCTGTATGTCCTCCAAACCTGGCACAACAAGTCTTTGCAGAGCTAGAATCATTAAATAGAACATCTTGAAAAGAAATTCTTCCTAGATTTTCATCTTTTCTAAATCTTAAGAAAATGAAAGATCACATTTATTCCTAAGGTAATGTTATACATTTAAATGGAATAATAATTATTATTTTTTTTATTTTCTGATGATTAACTTGGCTTCTTTCTTAATAAAAGTATTTAACTTTAGAAAAATTGTTAGCAAAGGAAATATATTTATTTAATGTGTTATTCTATTTTATTAATCATAAAACATTGATATCAAATACATTCTTATATACAAGCAGCTATATAAGACCCAAATATTTATTTAACTAATGACAGTTGACTTCTCTAGGCCATGATTTATATATTGAAAGCAATTATTGCATAATAATTCTGAATATTTTTTGTACTGTTTGGTTTGGTTTTAAAATTACAAGTTTGCCAGACAGTGGTGGCACACGCCTCTAATTCCAGCATTTGGAAGGCAGAGGCAGGTGGATTTCTGACTTCCTCTTTCTTTGTTTCTCTGTTTTTCTTTCTTTTTTTTCTTTCTCTCTCTCTCTCTCTCTCTCTCTCTCTCTCTCTCTCTCTCTCTCTCTCTCTCTTTATTTATTTAATTCTGTCTTTCTTTTTATTTTTATTTTCTTTTTCTATTTTTAAATAAGGAATAATGTTAGGCTGAAAGTCCTAGACTGAATTAATTACCTTTAAAAATTAGAAAGTAAATACCTTCCTAGTTAGGAGCTAATTTCAAACAGTTCCTTGAAAAGTCATAGCATACCATAAGTGTTTCTCTTTTAAACAAGTATAATGGTTTGTACTGGATCTTGAGAATGAAATAGAGAATGGAGAAGTAAAAAAAGAAAACTATTGAAATCCTTCTTCCAAGTCAGCTGCCTCAGGGGAACAGAGGTGACTGACCACTGTTGTTTTAGTGGTACTTTTCTATGCAATTTAGGTTTTGGGCAACAAAAGCACAATTTTTTTCCATTCTACCTCTTCCTAACTTAAGCTTTGAAAGTAAAAACTGTTCTGGAAACAAAAAGTTATACATAATCATGTCTGTATAGAAAATGTTCTCATGTATACATATTTGTGTGAGTGCACACATACGCATGTTAAACTGTGCTGTGAATACATAATAGCAACAAGATATTCATAATCTATTGTCCTTTCTAAACATTAAGAATGTTTGTTTTGTTTTGTTTTGTTGTGTTTCTGGAGACAGGGTTTCTCTGTGTAGCCCTGGCTGTCCTGGCACTCACTCTGCAGACCAGTCCTCGAACTCAGAAATCTGCCTTCCTCTGCTTCCCAAGTGCTGGGATTAAAGGCATGCGCCACCACTGCCTGGCTAAGAATGTTTTAATAATAAATAATATTTAAGTTATTCTTCAAAACTACATGTTTAAAATTTATAAATTATTCTTTACAATAAGATTGGTGTTACTATGCATATGTGGCATATTGTTTTCAATAATGCCTTTTAGTAGAACTATTTAATGACAAGAAGTATCACCTTGCAATGCGTAGTACTAATTAATAAACAGTTAATTGTATTTCTTAAACATTTTTATGAAACTACAAATAACATGCTCAACCAGGTAAATGCTATTTTTACATTTTATAATTTATATACATGATCTTAGATGTACAATCCACATAAACAAATAAAACACAAATCATCAATAGAAGAAATATATCTTAACTTGAAATGCTTATGTGATTATATGAAGCGGGTATAAACTAGACTCTGTCATTCCCAAATGAAGATCAGGGTAAGAACATGTTAAATTATGCATCTCTCAGTACAAAAAGAAGAAATTAAAAAAAAAAAAAAACCTTTAAAAGATTGCCAAATAAAGCCAACCTAAAACAGATTCTACTAAACATTATGTTCAGTACATATCTTAAAATCCACTTTTACTAAGGCACAACTTATTACCTGAGTGCTTAGCATTTAACATGTTTCAGAGAAATCTTAATTACTTTCTAAATAAATCTGTTTCATATCATTAGCTGCATCTGAAAGGCATTGATAGGATCATGCTATTAGCAAACAGGTCTAGAAATATGGTGTTAAATTCCTGAGAGAAGAGGGAGATAGACAAGACCACTTGTTAAGATAAGTCAGCAGCAATGAAATGCCACTAAACTTTGATAGCAACAGAGAATTCCATTAGGTAAATCATGTTCCCTCTTTGCATTTGACAAATGTCTCTTTTCACCTAATCTGTTCAGATTTATCTACAAAAACAAGACCCTGTTTTTGCTTTTCTGAAGCAGGTACAAAAGAATATAAATCAAAATTCTCATTAAACCACAATTACACGCTTGTGGGGGGATCAGGATAACACAGAAGAGCAGGACCTACTACAGGGTAAGCAAGAATTGAAAAGTAAAAATTGTCATGTAGCTTAAGTGTGTGAAATAGCACCATCCAAGACAATGAAGATAGATTAATTGGAAATTGAATTTGTCTGGCTTTCAGAGATAGATTTCAACCTTATACGGCTGTTAATGAGTTGATGTGTTGTCTTTTGAGATAAGAATCCCAGAAGCTTGAGTGACAGTACAGTCTTCCAAAAGCCTGTATAGCTGAGAACAGAAATGAATGTGGCTTAGCTGGCTGATCTTGATGGAGAGCCTGTTGTCTGTACTTCTGCTTTGTGTTGGCTTGCAGAACTGCTAGTGCAGTATTTCCTTCAGAGCAGTACCCTGTCCAGAGGTCTGCACAGATGCTCTCTGTCTTTGCAGATAGTGATTACTTTACATTTAGGACTAGAAGAAATTAATGTCCTGTGAGAAGCAGTCTCAGCAATGGGCTTTCAGTGAGTGGAAGCAATTTGCATTGTTAGGTATGCTCAGAAATAAATCAGGACAAGACAATTTATACTAATTCAATTTAGGCTGTCTTGGTAACCCTGATGAGGACTCCTTTCCTGTAGTTAACCACCATCTATCCTTGAAGGCAACTGTGGAGCATTGTCAGATTTAAAATATTACGGGTAAATGGATGCATCTCTCATCAACATTTAACCGAGTGTGGGAGGCATTGCATCAAGAAAAACCTTGGCAGTCTATCCAAAGGCTATACTTTTTGTGAAAATCCATGACTTACTGTGGGAAGAAATTCAGAATAAAAGAATATAATGCTATGCCTCCAACAAAACTTCCAGTGACTTCTACATAAACGGACTAAGTGATACAGAATTATCAACTGAGAAGATTAAGAATATAAGAAAACTTGGAGGCTTGATTTTGAAGTATGAAGTTAAATGGCATACTTGACTACAGTAATAAAGTTTTGACACAAACATATTTCTAGAATTATTAAAGGGATAGAAATGAAAGATGATAAAAAAAAAAGAATGCAGTTGGAACTGCTGGACATTTGGGCTGTGTTCCGACTGTTGGCCTGCGATCACCTCCTTTGTCGCTGCTGAACACCCACACATATTGTCTAGCTGTGATATTGGATGGTGGTAATTTGTATCCATGTCTAACTAACCTCAATTTTGGATTTGGTAATATTCAAGGAGTGATTGACTTGGCATAAAAATAAGTCTCCAAGATAAGCTTGACATCCCTAAGGCAGAAGCACTGGCTTAGGCTGTACAGTGAGGAATCTGTTGCTCTCAACTCAGCTGTTTCTTGTAAGGTGAATATTTTCTCCTGACTCCAAGCAAGACTAAATCTGTGATAAGAATCAAGGTTTCCTTTTGATGATTTGCACAAAGATAGAGACTGCTATAAGTTTTGAAGCCTTAACATATTGTGTGATATCTAAAACAAATAATTTTACATCAACTTATTTATGACTTGAGTGTAGAGTTCCAGTAAAATAAATGAGCACCTCTTAGATTATTTCAGTGCTTCCCATGGTAACGATACGAACACAGAAATAATCCACAATTTAAAAATCTGGCCTTATTATTTATGAAATGAAAGAAAGATAAATGTTAACATAATAAGGATTTTCCGCGTCAAAAGAGGGCTTGTAATATAGTACTCACAACTGGAATTGTGTGAAATTTTAATATGAAAGTTTTGTATTATCAGATTTATATTAAACCTTCCCAATATGTTTTATATTCATGTTTTTTTTTTAAAAAAAAACAGTAGATTTCCCCTACCCTGTGCCAAGTTTATTAAAGACTGATTCTGTGTGACTTGTACAGTTTTAGTGAGGGAGCATCTCTGACATTGATGAGCTCTTTATGTCGTCAGAAGAAATGCTTCCATGTGAAAAATGGGATCAAAGAAAAAGTCACCAGACATAGTGTTGGCCTCAGGACATCCATAGGTATCTGAGTTGTTGCATGGTAGGTTTTTGGTTCTTTAGGTATCATAACCCATGTGTTTTTATGCAAAGAATAACAAGAATGTACAGAATGCTTTAAGATTGGAAATACTAATTTCTGATTGTTTAGGGACAAAGTTCAGAAATATAAGCATTTATACAGGGATATTTGTCTCACAAATTTTATAAAGCCTCAGGAAAAGAGTGAAGATTGATGAAAATAATACAGAAGGAAATGTCATACAAGAATCATCAACTCCATCTTATTTGTGTTGAGCCTGTTCTGATAGTTTCATTCTAATTTATTTTTGAACATGATATCCATGAGAATTAAAGAGGAATTCCTGTTCTTGTATATTTTAAATATCAAAAATTACATTTGCTGTGTAGACTTAGACATATGTTTCATATAAATAAGAAAATATAGATTTTTTTTACCCTGGGAATGATGTTCTTTTCTGTGCAAACTCCATAAATCAGTTTAAACATGAAAAACATAGTCACTTTGGTTCATATCAAGGATAATATGACATATACCTTCGAACAACCCACAGAAAAGTCACCAAAAGAATAAATATTTAAATACTATTTAAATATTTAATGTTTCATACAAAATATTAATGAGGAAAACAGCAAGTAAATATCAGTTTTACTATAGAAATTATACTACCCTTCAACAGGTAGATACACAAGGCAGTATAATGCATATATAAAATGAAATAATAAACTATACAGGAAAAAATAATCAAAGCTGCCACTTGAGATATTAAGAAAGAAGAGGTCACCTGTTAAATGAAACAGGTTAGGCTGCTCAGATAAAAACAAACACCATTGATCTCACTGCTATTTGGAATCCATGACTTCTATAAGTCAGAGAAGAGGGAAGTAGAAGGAGGAAAGCTCCCTTGCTTTACTCAAGGGTGCAAATATGGAGACACAGTGCAGGACAGAAACTGAAGGAGAGACAGACCATTCCACCTGGATATCCATCCTATGTGCAGTCACCAAAGGTAGAGGTTGATGTGGATGTCAGGATGTACATGCTGACAGGAGCCTGATATAGCTGTCTCCTTAGAAGTCTGCAAGAGTCTGACATACTCAGAGGCAGATGCTCAAAGCTAACCATTAATCTGATCATGAGGTTCCCAATGGAGAAGATAGAGTGAAGGCTGAAGGAGTTGAGAGTATTTGGGACACCATGAGGAAAGCAACAATCCCAACCAACCAGAGCTAACAATCTAAACCACCAGCCTGGGAGCGCTTAGGGAGGGACCCATGGCTCCAGCTATATATGCAAGGGAGCTATATATAAGTGGGAGAAGAGATCCTTGGTCCCATGAAGGCTGGACATAGGGGGGGGTGGGGGGATATTCGAGGGTGGGGAGATGAGGTATGGGGGAGGGTGGGTGGGGGTACACCAACGTGGAGGCAGGAGGATGGGGGAAGGGATAGTGAGTTCCTGGAGGGAGGGGGGGAAATGGGGTAAGGAGAGAATATCTGAAATGTAAAAAAATTTCCAATAAAAAAAAAAAAGAAGGAGGAAAGCTTGAGGCCAGCCATAAACAGGAGGAAATGCGAATGTTGATCATTACCTATTGGGTTTCCATTCCATAGGAGTGAGTAGTTATGGTTTGGTATTACAGATCATGGTAACTGCACATCAGAAGCTTATTGGCATTTCAGCGACTAGGGCACTAAGTTTGAAGGTTTTCACTCCAGAGAAAAGACAAATACTTATGGCAATTGATGCACACATAGTAAATTATGAAAACATTAGAAAATCTCTTAGTAGAAACATCATAAGGAATCCCATTTATATGTATGATTTTATGCTTTTATGCGTTGGTAAGAACAAATGGTTAGTGTTGATGAAATCACTCTACAGGTAAAGGTACTTAGATTTCAAACCTAGTGACTTAAACTGTATCCCACATTGGAAGGAGGGAGCCATATTCTGAAAGATGTACTGTATGTCTATACATACATAAACACACATCATGTATGCGCATGAACAAAGATATTAATAATAATATATTAAATGCTTTTACAAAGGAGAAAAATTATAATGACAAAGGTGAAGATATGAATAGCACATTAGTGGAAAACACTGTTTTAAAAGATAATACCATAGCACTTTATGAAGGACGAGAACCTTTACAGATTCTCATCGTCTTAGTGTTAAATGCATTGCTGTTGGCTGTGGACATACAAACTTCTCACCATAATGTTAATTACAAATTAAGTATTTCTGTAGTTCTGAATGAAACTGAAAGTTGCTGAAGGTTGAAAATATTTGTGACTGTGGAATTAAGATTTCCTGAGATTATATGTATATCATATGGACACAAATATCTAAATGACTACGTTTTGTGATGGAATAGTTGTAAACACTGGGGATTAAAAGAAAGCTTCACGCAAATGAAAGTAGAGACATTCTCAATGCTTCCATAGTTCTACTGTTGAGCTTTGTGTGTTTCGTATAGTAAAAAAAATAAATCTTTATAGTATTTGAAATACTATAATATATATGCATTTAATTTCTTTAGAAGAAAACTCTTTGACGTTACATTATTCAACAATTTACTTGACTCTTACTAACACTGAAATCTTGTGTGGATTTGGTTTTCTCTCAGATTTAATTCTGGGTGCAATTCTGACCTAGTCATAATATTAGGTTCCATTTTTCTTATGTCATCATGATAAATTGTTGAAAACATATATTTTTCATTTTAAAGTACTTGTGGATCTGGTTGGTCCTAGATATCCTTCTTAATCAATGTCTACTGTCTTAATTTTAATAATAAATGTATTTATGTATTTATGTATTTATGTATTTATGTATTTATGTATTTATGTATTTATTTATTTATTTATTTATTTATTTATTTATTTATTTATTTTGTTCTTACACTCCAGATTTTATTGTCTCCCCACCCGCGTCCACCCTGTGACTGTTCCTCATCTCATACCTCCTCCTGACCCTGCTGTCTCCATGAGGATGACCCCACCCCCCACCCCCTACCCCCACCAGACCTCTAAACTCTATGGGTCCTCCAGTCTCTTGAAGGTTAGGTGCATCTTCTCTGACTGAAACCAGACCTGGCAGTCTTCTGCTGTATATGTGTTCGGGCCTCATATCAGCTGGTGTACGTCTCCAGGGTCCAGATTAACTGAGACTGCTGGTCCTCCTACAGGGTCGCCCTCCTCCTCAGCTTCTTTCAGTCTTTCCCTAATTCAACCACAGGGGCCAACAGTTTCTGTCCATTGGTTGAGTCCATATATCTGCATTTGACTCTTTCAGCTGCTTGTTGGGTCTTTGGGAGTGCGGTTATGCTAGGTCCCTTTTTGTGAGTGCTCCATAGCCTCAGTAATAGTGTCAGAACTTGGGACCTCCATTTGAACTGGATTCTACTTTGGGCCCGTCGATGGAGATTCTTTTCCTCAGATTCCTCACCATTTCCATCCCTGTAGTTCTTTGAGACAGGAACAGTTTTGGGTCAGAATTTTGACTGTGGGATGGCAACCCCTTCCTCATTTGATGCCCTGCCTTCCTGCTGGAGGTGGGTTCTATAAGTTCCCTCTCCCTACTGTCGGCATTTCATCTAATGTCCCTCCTTTGAATCTTGAGAGTCTCTCACTTCCCAGGTCTCTGGTGCATTCTGGAGGGTCTCCACAGCCTCCTACCTCCGGAGGTTGCCTGTTTTCATTCTTTCTGTAAACTGTGTTATTAAACACCAAAATCTCTTATTTAGGAATGGTAATTTAATTTTCCACACGTATCATACATACAGGCTGGTAAGACACAGGTAACACACAAGACAATTTCAGTGTGACAGTAGTCACAAAAAGTACAGTGAGGAGAGAGGGACTAAAGGCCAGAGACTTTTCCCATCCAACAACAGCTCACACATAGTTTAGGTGAGACACAGTAGGCCTTGTGACATTGTTTCCACATGTTTCAAATCTCCAGAAATCTTTTGATATGTGGTGATAGGTAACCATGCTCTTCTCCAGTGTTCAGGTAGTCTGTTTGAGATAATATTGCCTTCTACTCTACTGCTGTTTCTTCATAACTTGCTTTTTCAATGTCTGTATCTAACAGTATTTCTGAGTCTTATCTGGTGTAGATATGTGGGTGTTTGGCCCAGGAAGCTAGTGAGACTATTTTAATTTCTCTGCTACTGACACATTTATCTTTTTGTATATAGCACTGACATATTACTATTTAATTAATTTTCATAAGTATTATGAAATATTTTAATGGATATTTCAATGACATTGGTGTCCCTCTTTGTTATACAGAGCCATTTTCTCACCCCAGAATCCAGAAAGTTAGCCAAGATTTTTAAAAGTGTCTGTTTAAGATGGAAAAACTGTCAATTGTGTCTTTTATGAACTTTCTTTTTAGGATATGCGTGTGTGTGCAAGTGTGTAAAAATGTTTCTGTATGCGTGCATGCTTTTGTGAATTAATTGACCTATTTTCTAACACTGAAGAAATGTATTTTTGCAACACAGTGATTATTTTATACTTTGTTTTCATCAATTGTGTAATATAGAAATAAAACTGGATTTAGAGTACAGCTCAGTTTTATTTTATTGTTAACAGCACGGTAACCAATAGCTGCACATTATTCATTGAAGAATACATCCTTTTCTAATTAAACTGAAGTTCATATTTCGGCATGCAGATTTTTATATATGTATGAACATATCCTGATTTGTTATTTTATTTCTTTGTTCTCTTTATCATATCTACACACATAGCATGCAGAAACTGCAGCAATGCGATAGTTCTATTTGTCATGTAAGTTTCAGTAGGTTATGAAGTATAAAATCAGTACCTTTTGCTCATCTTCAGCATTGTTCAAATAATACTGAATATTTAGTCTATTCTTTGTTTTTGCAGTAGCCAATAGTGTTTGAAAATTACTTTGTGGATTTTGCTGGAGCTATATGTGTTACTTCAGTTTGTGAAAGGATCTTTTATTATTTTGAAAATAGTAGACACCTACATGGTCTTCTACAGGGCTTATCGTAAGCCTTAACTCCTGCTGTTTTTGACATTCCGATTGCACTTGGTTATACGTGAAGCTGCCTGGTGTTTTCACTGGATTTTAAAACAAAACTACATTCTGAAACTGTTTCTGACAAGCTATTCTGCCTTTTGTCTCTATGTCTTCCAAACAACTCCACCAAGTCATTAGTAGTTCCAATAATTTCTAGTTTACAAACCGTGAAATCACATATAATGAAAACATCATGTGGCATCCCATTAATGTGTAGAGTCTTACAGTTTATGTACCAGTTAAAACACATTTAAGTGAAATGTAATTGTACATGCAATATATGTGATAACATTGTTCCATAGAATATCATTATTACCTATTAAATAGTTGCTAAACTAAGATGGTAAGTATAAATAAGCTGCATTGTGAGCTAAGCCACCCATGTTTTCTATCACATTTTTGTTAATAGTTAATTATAATTAATTTATCAATTTGAGTTGAGGTTGTATTATGTAGCTCTACCTGGCCTGGAATTCACTATGAAGCCCAAATATGTCTAAAACTTATTGTAGTTCTTTATACCTTGGTTATATTTTCTAGTTTTTTTTTTAATACTGCAATTGAAACTATGACTTCCCACATGCTAAGTGCTAACTTGGAGCTTTATCTCCAGTCTTTCTGTGACTTTAAATGTGCTACTTGTGTTTTGACATCATTCATTGTATAAGTAATCTGTTGCTAAGAACCAATATTATTCTTACTGTAACCCACATTGTCCCATGAGTCATCTTTTGCATAATGAACACTGTAGGATAACTATTTCAGTTATCGGCTTTCAGATTTAATGGATCTAATGTTGGAATTCTGCTACCCTGAGACTGTTTCTGTGTACGTAAAAGGGTACTTCTTTCCAACTTCTCTGCAGCTGACATTAAACTGGTGTGACAGAAATTCGTGCACTCTTTGGAAGAAATGTCATAGACTGGAATGTAACTCAGGATATAATGGGATTTGCTTTAATAAACTTCCCCAAATCATGACTCTATTATATTCTTCAAGAAGGAGATTTTGGATGGCTAAATATGAAATTGTAATATGTAAAAATAAAATGATCCATTTTCTTTCTAGTCTACAAGAAAAAATTATTTATTATTTATTCATATTTTTATCTATTTATTTATTCATTTTACATCCTGATCATAGCCCCACTGCCTCCTCGCCTCCCAGTTCCATTCTCCCATCCTCCTTTCCCCAATACCCCCTCCCCTTCTTTAAGTAGAAGGGGAACCATGCCCTCTGAGTACCTACCTACCCTGGCACATCAGCTCACATCAGAACTAAGTGCATCCTCTCCCACTGAGACCATATAAAGTATCTCTGATAGTGGAAAGAGCTCTAAGGGCTAGCAGCAACTTCTGAGTCAGAGACATTCACCACACCAGTTGTTGGGCTATCCCAAGGGAGGGCAAGCTGCGCATCTACTACATATGTGTAGCAGGTCTATGTCCAGGCCATGAATGCTGTTTAGTTGGTGGTTCTGTCTCTGTCATCTCCTATGGCCCAAGTTAGTTGGCTCTGTATGTCTTTTTCGTGGTGTCCTTGACCCATCTGGCTCCCTCAATCCTTCTTCTGACTCTTTCAGAAGACTCTTCAAGCTCTGCTTAATGATGGGCTGTTCATCTGTGAATATGTTTCTATCAGCTTATGGATTAAGCTTCTCAGGTGACAGGTGTGTTAGGCTCCTGTCTGCAAGCATAACAGAGTATTATTAATAGTGCCAGATATTGGCTCTTCCCATGGGATGAGTGTCAATTTGGGCCAGTTGTTGAATGGCCATTTCTTTAAGTTCTGCTCCATCTTTATTCCTACACATCTTTCAATCCCCACAGTATTGTCATGCAAACAGACAGGGTGATAGATGGAATTAAATCAAAGACCCAGAAATAAACTCACACACCTATTGACACTCAATTTTTAAAAAGAAGCAAAACCACACATCGGAAAGAAGAAAGCATCTTCACCAAATGGAGATGATCTAACTGATTGTCTACACATAAACAAATAATAAATAGACTCATATTTATCACCCTGCAGAAAACTCAAGTTCAAGTGGATCAAAGACCTCAATCTAAAACTAGATACAATATATTTAAAAGAGAGAAAATGGGTAATAGCATTAGTACAAATGGCAATTTCCTGAACAGAACATCGATAGTTCAGGAACATCAAATCAATAATTAATAAAGTGTGTGTGGGGAATTGGAGGGTGTGGAGGTGGGAGTGGGAGGTAGGTGGGGGCATATCCTCATAGAAGCAGGAGGAGGGGGATGGGATAGGGAGTTCCTGGGTGGGGGGAATGGGGTAAGGGGATAATATCTGAAAGTAAATAAAATATCCAATAAAAAATGATTGTATGGCAGATATTTAGAAGCATCACCACCATATTTATATGATTGAAAAATGGATATGGTTATTTAAGTTATTTTGAGTCATGAGGTGTTATTATGATATACTTAAAATAAATAAATAAATAGGACCTCATGATACTGAAAAAAAAAAAAAAAACTTCTGTAAAGCAAAGGACACTGTCAAGAGGACAAAAGGCAGCCCTATACAATGGGAAAATATATTCATGAACACTACATCCAACAAAGGAGTATTATCCAAAATATATTAAGAACTCAAGAACATAGACACCAACAACCAAAATGATCAAATTAAAAAATGAAGTATAGAACTAAACAAAGAATTCTCAACAGAGACTCTCTAAAGAAATGTTCAGTGTCCTTAGTCATCAGGAAAATGCAAACCAAAACTACTCTGAGGTTTTATCTTACTCTTGTCAGAATGACTAAGATTGAAAACTCAAGTGATAGCACACGTTGGTAAGGATATGGAGCAAAGGGAATACTTCTCCATTGTTGATAGGAGCCCACTTATACAACTACTTGGAAAATGAAGTTTCAGTTTCTCATAAAATTGAGAATTAGTTCTGCCTTACAACCCAGCTATGCTACTCCTGGCCATATACCTAAAGGATGTGCCACCATACCACAAGGGCAACTGTTTAACTATGTTAATAGGAAATATTTAATGAGCCATTACATATGTGAATATACTTTTTTAAATTTAATTTTTTATTGGATATTTTATTTATATTTCAAATGTTATCCCCTTTCCCCATTTCCCCACGATCCAGAAACCCCCTATCCCATCCTACCTCCTCTTACTTCTATGAGGATGTACCCACCCACCTACTCACATACCTTCCCTTGAATTCCCCAACACTGGGCATCCAGCCTTCATGGGACCAATGACCTCCTCTCCCTCCTATGCCCAACAAGGCTATCCTTACCTACACATACAGATGGAGACATGGATCCCTCCCTATGTATTCTCAGGCTGAAGGTTTCTACCCTAACAGCTCTGGTTAGTTGGTATTGTTTCTCTCCGCATGGGCCGCACACACCTTCAGCTCCTTCAGTCTTCTCTTTAACACCTCCATTGGGAACCCCTTGATCAGTACAATGGTCAGCTGTGAGTATTCACCTCTGTATATTTCAGGCTATGGCAGACCTATAAGGAGACAGCTATATCAGGCTCCTGTAAGCATGCATTTCCTGGCATCAAGATCAGGATCTACATTTGGTAACTTAACCTAGGATGAATACCTAGGTGGAGCAGTTTCTGAACAGTCCCTCCTTCAGTTTCTGTCCCAAACATTGTCTCCATATTTGTTCCCATGAGTATTTTGTTACTCCTACTAAGAAGGACCAAAGGACCCATACTTTGTTCTTCCTTCTTCATCATCTTCATGTGCTCTGTGATTTGAATCTTGTGATTTGAGCTAATATCTAATTATCATTGAATGCATTCCATGTGTGTTCTTCTGTGATTGGGTTACCTCACTCAGGATGATATATTCTAGTTCCCCCATTTGCATAATTCCATGAATTTATTGTTTTTAATAGCTGAGTAATAATGCATTGTGTAAATGTTCCACATTTTCTGTATCAATTCCTCTGCTGAAGAACATGGTTCTTTCCAGCTTCTGACTTTTATAAATAAGGCTGCTATGAACATAGTGAAGCATGTGTCTTTGTTATATGTTGGATCATCTTATAGGTATATGCCCAGGAATGGTATAGCTGGGTCCTCAGGTAAAGCTATGTCCAAGTTTCTGAGGAATCGCCAGACTGATTTCATTTCCCTGATGACTATGGATGTTGAACATCTCTTTAGGTGATTCTCATTCATTCGAGTTTCCTCAGTTGAGAATTCTTTATTTAGCTCTGTATCCCATTTTACTAGGGTTTTTGGTTGTCTAGAGTCTAATTTTTTGAGTTCTTTGTATATATTGGATTTTGGCCCTCTATCAGATGTAGGATTGGTAAAGATCTTTTCCTGATTTATTGGTTGCCATTTTGTCCTATTGACAGTGTCCTTTGCTTTACAGAAGCTTTGTAATTTTATGAGGTCCCATTTGTCAGTTCTTGCTCTTAGAGCATAAGCCATTGGTGTTCATTCAGGAACATTTCCCTTGTGCCCAAGTATTCGAGACTCTTCCCTACCTTCTATCCTATTAGTTTCAGTATATCTGATTTTATGTGAAGGTCCTTTATTCACTTGGACTTGAGCTTTGTACAAGGAGATAAGAATGGATAGATTTGCATTCTTCTACATGCTGACCTCCAGATAAACCAGCAACACTTGTTGAAAATGCTGTCCTTTTCTATTGGACAGTTTTAGCTTCTTTGTCAAAATCAAGTGACCATAGGTGTGTGGGTTCATTTCTGGGTCTTCAATTCTATTCCATTTATCTTCCTGTCTGTCTCCATACCAATATCATGCAGTTTTTATCACTATTGCTCTGTAGTACAGCTTGAGTTCAGGGATGGTGATTCCCCAGAAGTTCTTTTATTGTTGAGAATAATTTTCACTATCCTGGGTTTTTTGTTCTTCCAAATGAATTTGCAAATTGCTCTTTCTATCTTTATGAAGAATTGAGTTGGAATTTTGATGGGAATTGCAGTTAAATCTGTAGATTGCTTTCAACAAGATGGGCATTTTTACTATGTTAATCCTGCCAATTCATGAGCATGGGATATCTTTCCAATGTCTGAGATCTTCTTCAATTTCTTTCTTCAGAGACTTGAATTTCTTGTCATACAGATCTGTTACTTGCTTGGTTAGATTCACACCAAGGTATTTTATATTATTTGTGACTATTGTGAAGGGTGTCATTTCCCTAATTTCTTTTTCAGCCTGTTTATCCTTTGAGTAGAGGAAGGTTACTGATTTGTTTGAGTTAATTTTATATCCAGCCACTTTGCTGAAGTCTTTTTTTTTTTTTTTTTTTTATCAAGTTTAGAAGTTCTCTGTGGAAGTTTTGGGATCACTTATGTATACTATCATATCATTTGCAAATAATGATATATTGACTTCTTCCTTTCCTATTTATATCCCTTGGACTTCCTTTTCTTGTCTAATTGCTCTGGCTAGGACTTCCAGTACTATATTGAATAGGTAGGGAGAGAGTGGGCAGCCTTGTCTAGTCCCTTATTTTAGTGGGATTGCTTCATGTTTCTCTCCATTTAGTTTGATGTTGGCTACTCTCTTGCTGTATATTGCTTTTATTGTGTTTAGGTATGGGCCTTGAATTCCTGATCTTTCCAGGACTTTTACCATGAAGGGATGGTCAACTTTGTCAAATGCTTTCTCAACATCTAGTGAAATGATCATGTGTTTTTTTTTTCCCTTTGAGTTTGTTTATATAGTGGATTGAGTTGATGGATTTCCATATATTGAACTGTTCCTGGATTCCCTGGATAAATCCCACTGGATCATGATGGATGATTGTTTTGATTCTTGGATTCAGTTTGTGAGAATTTTATTGAGTATTTTTGCATCAATATTCACAAGGGAAATTGGTCTGAAGTTCTCTTTCTTTGTTGGGTCTTTGTTTGGTTTAGGTAGGAGCATAATTGTGGATTCATAGAACAAGTTAGGTAGTGTTCCTTCTGTTTCTATTTTGTGGAATAGTTTGAAGAGGATTGGTATTAGGTCTTCCTTGAAGGTCTGATAGAATTCTGCACTAAAACCATCTGGTCCTGGGCTTTTTTGGTGACTTCCTAAATGAAAAAAATTTCAGGAAAACATGCATTTGCCTTAGCAATTAGAGGATTAGGTGCAAAAACAAAAGCTATTCCTATCACTTTTTCTAACTCATGATGCTCCTTGTTGAAAATTATTTTTCTTCAGTGCTGTAGCTTCCCAATCTTAATACTGTTTGGCACTAATTTTTTTTTTTTGTAAGTGAAATGCCTTTGTTTTGTTTCTATGTCTTATTCCTCAATGTATTACTGTTTATTCCCATCAGCAGGCTCTTATTTTTTGAGATTTTGTGTCTTAGAAAATCCTTCAGTGTTCTTTTTTAATTGCTGTACATAACATATAAAAATTATGAAACATGTGTCCATCTTAGAAACCTCAATGTAAACAAATATTCTGCCTTCACCCAGTAGATCATTGTCATGATGCCTTACCCTTCAATAGTCACTATTATCTGTTTTCTCAAATGCTGATGATTTAATAATCGTCTTAAATATATAAAAACTTATTTTCCTTCAATTTTACTTCATAAACATTCAGTTATAACGGACATTTAAACCTCTTGCCTAATGGTGTGATACTTCAATTTTTTTCAGTGTTCATATAAGCTTTTTATGAATGGAATATATTCTGAGAGACAGTATATATTTATTTTATTTTATAGTTATTTTATAGACCCATTGTTAAACTTGCTGATATCACCATGAGAATTTTGCATATTTACTAAGGAGATCTGATAATTTATATTCCTATTTGTTTACACTTGTTTGTTCCTATAAACTCAGTGAATAAATATAGAGCTTCCTATATACCAGGCATATATGTAAAAACAAATTATATCTTGATACCTTTCATGAAGATTTAGGAGTAGTAAGCATGCCACATAGAATGACTTAAAGAAATTTTCTTTAGAATTTCTTTAATTTATCTTTTCTCGCTTTCCTTATGAAAGTCTTACTATTGTTTCATGTACTGATTTCCTTCAACGTGTTCTCTCTTTGGCTCCCGATAATTTGAATATTGTTTTCTATAGGTAATACATTGTCTTCCGTTTGACAGTCACAATTTGTGAAGATTACTGAACGTACAGTGTCTCCCATTTGTTGTTTGCTTTTAAAATAAAAAAATATCTCTGCCACATATTTCTTGTTTGCTCTCATTTTATATAATATCATTTGCAAAGTATTTACTTTCAATATTGCTTCTAAGTTATCATATAATCTTAGTTTAATTTTTCATCAGCTAAATCAGTTATTTCAGTAAAGTGTATCTTCATATACTTATGTTTACTAATTATATCTATGACTATTTTGTGTTGATTCAAAGGCATTTCTTTTTAGTTTTTTGGAGTTTTTAATTCTCTTCTTTTTTTTTTTTAAGACTTCTTTATGTATATGAATACACAATAGCTGTCTTCAGACACACCAGAAGAGGGCATCAGATCCCTCTACAGATGGTTGTGAGCCACCATCTGGTTGCTGGGAATTGAACTCAAAACTTTTGGAAGAGCAGACAGTACTCTTAACTGCTGAGCCATCTCTCTAGCCCTGTAATTGTCTTCTTATATCACCAGTCTCTCCCTGTGTTGTCTTTTCAATTAATTAATTGTCATAATTAATTCTAGTTATCTTGCATATTCTGCATGATAATTGAAAAATCCCAAACTATCTTGTTGGCATTTTTGCTTTGTCACTTTGGATTGTTTCATGGTGTGTGTGTGTGTGTGTGTGTGTATTTTACCTATTTTTTGTATAGAAATATTTAAGGTGAAAAATTACGGTCAACTAACTAAACATAGGTGTTTTTTAAAATGTGTTTTTTAACTGAAGTGATCTAGGACAAAATCTTTCTCATGTTTGTTTTTAGCTCACCTTATAATGCAGATTTCTCTGATTTCAATCTGTTTGCATCTCTCTCTCTCTCTCTCTCTCTCTCTCTCTCTCTCTCTCTCTGTATGTGTGTGTGATTATATGTATTTTATGTGTGGTATATGTGTGTGTGTATGTGTGCGGTGTATATGTTGTGTGTGTGTGTGTTATGTGTGTAGAGTATGCATGTGTGGTGCGTGCAGTATGTGTGTTTGTGCCTGTGTTTGTGTGTGTGTGTGTTTGTGGTGTGGGTGTGTATTGTATATGTGTGTGTATGTGTACAGGTGTATGCATGCACATGTGGTAACTGGAGGGCCACATAAGAGTCACCATAAGCAACAATGTCCTCCTCATTTGACACAGGGACTATCATTTGCCTGAAGCTCAGCCATCAGCTTAGACTGGCTCCCAGTCAAGCTTCAAGGAGTCTCTTTTCTCTGTCTTTTAAAATGCCCCAGTATACCAGTCTTTTTACATTTGTAAAAATCAATGTATTTATTTGCTATTTTTGTTTAAAAATACATAGTCCCTTTGAAATTATGTGTAGAGATTGGTTTTGACATGCCACTATTGCTTCAAAGTCATTCATGTTCCGTCCTCTTGTTGATATCTTGTGACAAGTTTGATTCTTTGAGAGTCTCACCCCACACTGACAAGCATCTTTGTTTTGTTCGTTTAATCTCACTGTACTTTTTCTCAGAGTGTCTCACTTTGGATCACATTAGTTGCTACTCTTCTACTGTCTTAGAGCATTTCTTTCATCATGTCTAATCTGTGTTCAATTTTATCTTGTGTGCTATTCATTCTGATAATATAATGTTCAACCATGGAATTTTCCTTTGGTTACTTCTCTCTTCCCACTTCCCTCAAGTCATCTCTGCTTGCTAGTTCAATGGCCCTGGCTACTTTTAGCTAAAATCCCTCCATAATAAATTTAATGAAAATTAAATTCTGGGATATTTTCCTCTGCATGTACTTTCATGCCTCCGAACTTATTTTAAAAGTCCGAGCTTTCTATCTTCTATCTATTTTGTTAAATTTACATATTTCCTTTTCTTTCAAAACTACTTTGTTATTTTGTATCATCTTTCCTGTGTTAACAAAATGAAAACTTCTTCTAGAGAAAGCTTCAATGAGAATCTGTTGCCTGTCTTTATCACTTGCAGTTTTCTATTCCATGACATCAGTGTATGAAAGTGTTGTATCATATTTTCTAATTTGTTAGTTGTTTAAAAAGCTTGAGAGGGAATACTGGTTCCTTTTATGCCATAATAACTGGAAGCAGAACACTCTATTTTTGCCTTAATGGCTAAGGTAAATTATAAAATCATGAATATTTTATTGTTTGCTCATTTCGACATTGTTTTTGCTTAGATTACTTACTTATAAAATTGTTTAGTATTTATTTTTAGACTGTGTCTATCCCACCAGTCCTCTGTGTATGTGTGATTTTAGACAGACTGTTTCTAAGTAGCCTAAGTTGTATTATTTTGTAGTACATATTCATGCTATGATCTCCAGTGCACTGATATTTCAGGTCTGCATCACCATGTCTGTTTATCTTTCCCACGATTATTCATGGAATACTATAAATGTAGTTTTTATTTCAAAAAATGAAGTGATGAGATGAGAGCTGAACACAAGCTTTGCAAATACGCAACTCTGGTTGTCCCATGGTGTTTCCTTCTTTGTTCTAAATTTCTCCACGCCTAGACCTGGAAGATTCTAGCGTCCATAAAATCCAATCTTCCAAGATGACTAATTCAATCTGTTTTTTCTTGGATAATTTTTCTCTTGCTGCTCTTAAGTAGCAGCTTAAGAGCTGTTCTTAGGTAAGTTGGGTAGATCCTATCTCTAACTCATTCTGTCAAACCTTTGTCCGATTCATCACTTTGTCTGCCACTCAAGTAGATGTAACTTTCAAACATGGCTGCTTCCTTCTAGAAATTAACTTTACTTTCATTGTTAGAGATTAAAATGTGTACTAAGGGCATGTTTTTGTTCCATGTTGCTGGATTAAAAATCCTCTAGAGAATCCTAACCCCAGAGTACAATGTTGTACACAGATAAGATCTTTGAATAGATGAAGTAATGAGTTCATGAGAATGAGGCTTTGGGAAATTGATTAATATCCTTATAAGAAGAGAAATCATAATCTCTCTCTCCATTTCTCTCCCCTACCTCTTCCTACTCCCCCTTCCTCTCATTCTTTGTCTCTCTCTGCATCCTCAAACAGTTAGCTACTTGCTAGCAGAGAGATAACCCCCACACACAATTAAATTGGATTCATTTGGAACTACATCCTCTAGAATGAGAGAAAACACAACTACTTCATTTATGCCACTTAGTCAATTGCATTTTATTATGACTTGCTCAGAAAAACTTCATGTTAAAAAAATTTAGTGTGTCAGGGTTAAGGGATGTACTTCTGAAAATTGATTTCTCTGCTGTATAGAAGGGAATTCTGTGAATCCAGTTATACATAGAATAACCCTGCTCATTATCTCTCATACTCATCTTAATTTTGTGTAGTGTTTGATGGTGATAGATTTTCTCAATTACTGGAGACCAGAACATGGTACTCCAAAATATCCCTTTTTGAGAAAGTGATTATTTTGACCTTAGGGTAATTGGAAAGAAGTTACAAAAAAGGCACTCTATCTTCCCTTTATTTGTCTGAAAGCAATATGCAGGCTTCTAACGAGAAAAGGTTTCTCATCTTTCCTGATTTCCAGAGAAAATGAAACGTAAGCTCTGAAAAGAACCCTAGGTCTTTATTTCTATGTGGAGATACAGCAAGAGGCGTCTCCACCAGCGTCATTTCCCATCAGCCTACCCTCAGCGTGTATCCAGCTTCTCAAAGTCCCTATCCTTGTCTTAAGAATTCTCTTAGGTTTTCATCAATAATTAAAACCATATTTCAAATCCATCTCTTTGAGAAACATTCCTGGAGCTAGAGTACTTGCAAGCATGTGTGCACACACATATAACAATGTAGACAAACAGACACACACACACACACACACACACACACACAACACACACATCAAGACACACATGTAGAAAAAGGGGGAAAAGAAGGCAAAGGTAAAGGTGCAGAGAGAAATTATAATAAAAAACAATCAACATGTTAAACTTTTATGTTTTTATGCCTTATTTAGGTCTTTGTATTTGGTGGTGCTGGGTAAAAAATTTAGGGCTTAATGCATATTAGGCAAATGCTGTGTCACTGAAAAACAGCATACTCCTTGTCTCCTATTTAAAATGTCTCAACCAAGAACATATGAAGGTTTCAGTAAAACAGACTTTTATATATTAACCAAATTTCTAACTTAAAAATAAAAAGATATCTCCTAAGCCATTAGATTTTAAATTTTAGCTCACAAATGTGTGTTCAAAGATTTGAATGACAGTTTTCTTCCAAAATTCTAAAACATTTTTAATTTATAGCTGAGATTAATTAAACTTTTCTTATTTTTCATGTGTAATAATAGATTCATATATTAAACACATTTCATTTACAATAGAATTATATGACTATTAACTTACATTAAAATTACATTGCATAGAATTACATAAATCTTCCTTTTCTCCCTCCAAATCCTCTCTTGCCTCTTCTTCAATTTATAGATATTATTTTGAATATTATTATATAAACATTTAATTATATATTCATATATATTTAGTATATGTTTTCATAAATGTATAAAGCACACCCTGCTGAGTCCATTTTTGTTGTTTTTTGTATATGTGGCTCCAGGGATGACCCCTTTGTCTAGAGTTGGTCCCCATCACATATTCTGCTTTCTATATTAATGTCCATATTGACATGTGACATTGTTTCAGTCTTGCTTATGTAGCCATTTCTATGAGACTATTTCAGAGCAAACTTCCTGGTTGATGTAGATTTGTTCATTGTGGCTGGGAGCCCCACTATACACTGATCTCTGTATTATAACCAGTTGTATATTTTTGTAAGCTTCATCTGCTGTAGGGAAAAGCTACTTTGATGAGAAGTGAAAACTATACTCATATCTGAAGATTCAGAGTTAAGAACAACTGAAAAGAGAGGACAAGAAGAGTAGGTCTGTGTTACATTACTCAATATAATATTTTCTAATTCAATGGGTTTTCTTTCAAACTTCATGACTTCATTTTCTTTTGTATAGCTGAATAGTGTTCCATTGTATATATGTACTATATTTTCCTTATCAATTCATTGGGTAAAGGACATTTGGGTCCTTTTTGTTTTCTAGCTATTGTGAATAGGGCAGAAATGTATCTGTGGATCCTTTGGCCATATGCCAAAGTGTAAAGTACCTACATCAGAGAATAGATTTGTTTTCAATTTTTAAAATAAATATTCATACATATTTCCATCCTGATTCAATTCTTAGTAATTCTTATTTAACTCATATCGTTTTGCCAAACTCAGGTGAAAACCTTTCAACACCATGTTGAACTGAAAGACTTCTAAATGAATTACCATTTGAGATGGCATTATATGTATAATGGTTTGTACTTTGATTTGATTAGCTGGTTATTTTATTGTTTGAAAACATACTTGGAACCATTCTAGTTTCCTTGAATTTCTAGCTTGGATTCTTAATAACACATACATTGTGAAATAAATGTGCTATCAATCATTTGCGAGTAAGGTGAGCTATGCATCAATCGTGAATAATGTTCTTTGGAAATGGAGATGACAATCAGCAACAGATGATAAGTTGAAAGTACTTATTTCATAGGCTAATAGATTTGTTTGTTTAGTCCTATCCTATAATAAAATAAAATTAAGTGGTAATGGGAGCATTTCTCACATTATGGCACTTGTCAGAGTGACATTTCTTTTATTTACCGTTCCCCAAACATTGCTGTCCCAATGTATTATATTAAAACACCCCATGACTAAAATAAATATGATATTGCTCCCTTTTGTTGCAATTATCTCACGTATAAAACATTTCTTCTCAATGTCAGACGATACTTTTCAGGTTTGTTGTTGATAATTATCTTTAGTTATATTTTGTTTCAATAAAAAGTTTATTTTATTACACTTCCGGGTCAGAGAAATAAGTGATTTTGTCTGTGAGCCTTATTTATTCATATATGATACTGTCCTGAAAATGTTAGAAAAGCTTTTTGCTTGTCCTTGTCACCCAAGGAACTACTGCTGGGTCTTTAAATATGAGGTATCATGGAAACAATGTGTATTTTTTCTTCAGCTGTCCAGTAATTTAGGAAAATTTGTATTCTTTTGGCAGTGAATGGTCTTGAAAATCATGTCAAGTCCATAAAGAATAGTGTTCCTGAGCCCATTACCCTCTTTATTGATTACCAATGATTTAGTCTCATAAATAGATAAAAAATATCTCATATTGTAACTGTTAGAATATAAATCAACTAAAAATTGCACTCACTTTGCAACTGTTGTATATTTTTTAAATATTATTTATTATGATTCATACGACTACACTGTAGCTGTCTTCAGACACACACCAGAAGAGGGCATTAGATCCCATTACAGATGATTGTGTGCCACCATGTGGTTGCTGGTAATTGAACTCAGGACTTCTGGAAGGGCAGTCAGTGCTCTTAACTGCTGAGCCATCTCTCCAGCCCCAAAGTGTTGTATATTTTATCATCTTTTAATGCTGATTTGGTCACATAAATAGATCCAAACAGTAATATATAAACAGTCTATTCCTAGGTTTCAAGATAGATACTGATAATTATCTGTTACATTACACCACAGTTTTGGATCTAACATGAAAAGCTATTTCAATGGATGGCCCTACCATGTAAAGTTAATAGTTGTTAGGATCATTTAAGTAATTTCAATACCATTTAAGAAATATTTATTTCTCCTTCTTCTCTGCCTGCATTGATCTCGTTCTGAAACTTTAATTAAATCTCCACTACCCAGTTTTCCCATTCTCCTCTTCCTGTCACTGGTATCTTGCTATTCCTCTGTCTACAGAACCACCATGCCATAGTCGCCCTTTTTTTTTTTTTTTTTACATTTCTAGTTCCTGTGGAAACTCTGGGTTAAACGGTTACAGCTGAATATTTAGAGCAAGGAATCACAGCTAAGAAAGAACATGCAGAGTTTGTCTCTCTTGGTTTAAATTACCTTTTTTTTTTTTTTGGATATTTTATTTATTTAAATTTCAAGTGTCTGCTTTTCTGGTTTTCCCCCTGCAGCCCCCTATTCCCATCCCCTCTCCCCCCGCTTCTAGAAGGGTGCTCCCCCACCCACCCATCCACTCCCTCATGGTCCTGGTATTCCCTTACAAGGGCATCAAACCTTCACAGGACCAAGAGCCTCTCCTACCATTGATGCCAAATAAGACCATCCTCTGCTACATGTGCAGTCGGAGCCATGGGTCACTCCACATGTACTCTTTGGTTGATAGTTTAGTCCCTCAGAGCTATGGGGGGGTCTGGTTGGTTAATATTGTTGTTCTTCCTGTGGGGTTGAAAACCTCTTCAGATCCTTCCGTTCTTTCTGTAACTCATCCATTGGGCTCCCTGTTCTCAGTCCAGTGCTTAGCTGCTAGCATTCACATCTGTATTTGTCAGGCTCTAGCAGAGACTCAGGAGACTGTCTTCCTTCTTCTTTATTTTCGTATGGTCTGTGAGTTGTATCATGGGTACTCTGAGCTTTTGCCCTAGGATCCACTTATCTGTAACTACATACCATGTATGTGCTTTTGTGACTGGGTTACCTCACTCAGGATGATAATTTTTAGTTCCTTCCATTTGCCTGTGAATTTCATGAAGTCATTGTTTTTAATAGCTGAGTAGCACTCCATTGTGTAAATGTATCACATTTTCTGTATCCACTCTATCAATATGTCTACAAATTTAATTTTCTTTCTTTTACAGAATAATATGATACTGCATACATGTACTAGATTTTCAGTATCCATTTGTCAGCAGGACTCTTAGGTTGATTCAACTGTCTAGGTTCTTGGAAAATCCTGGTAGTGAATAAGGTTATCAAAGTATATATGGAGCAGGATGTTGAGTCCTTTAGACATATCCCCAAAACTGATATAGCTGGGTCATATGCTTTTAGCTTCCTGGGAATATTTCATGCTAAATTCCAGTGTGGATGAACCAGTTTGAACTCTTATCAGCAGTAAATGAGGATTCTATTTTTCCACATCTTCATCATCATTTGTTATAAGATGTAATAAAAACCCAGTGATCAAAATAAACAAACAAATAACTCAACCAAATATGGTCACAACCGAACTCTACCAGACTTTCAAAGAGTACCTACAGTCAATAGTTATTAAATCATTCTAATAAAAAGCAGAAGTTCCTATTTTTTAGTTCTCAAACATAAAATATAAAGCTGGTATTACTCTTATACCATAACCAGTAAAAACACAAGAATATTAAAAGCAGTAGTAGCAGCTACAACAAGAACAACAAGATATTAAAGAACAATATTCTTGATGAACATAGATGTAAAAATCCTCTATAAAACAGCAAACTGAATACAGGAAGATATCAAGGTCATCTACCATAATCAAGTTACCCTGAAGAGACAGGGATAGTTCATCATATGTAAGTCAAGAAGTGTAATAAATTATATAAATAAATTTAAAGACAAAAATCCTGTGGTCACCTCTAAATATACAGAAAAAACCCAACATGCTTTCACGATAAAAATCCTAGAGAGACTAGGATTGGAAGGAACATACTTCACAATGGTCATAGATTGTCTAGCAAATTCCACTACTATGCATAAGAAACAATTTTGTCAAGTGGTTGGTCAGACAACTTCAACTGATTCTGAAAACAATACATACTATTGCTGTTGAGTTTGCTATCTTCTCAGAAGTTGAAGGTAAGAATCATATACTTTGGACACAGGACTTAAATGATTTCAGTTGGATATATCTTGAAACTCTCCTTTCTGCCTTACTATAGTCTTGGTTTCATTGTACCAGAAGGTGCTATGCAAGCTGCCAAGGGTGGGAAGCAATCAGTAGTCCAATCTAACTGTAATGCCTTTTAATCACAACAGTGTCCAGCATGCCAAGATATTCCTGAAGATGCAGTAAAGACACCATATGCAATCATAACCTGGGGAGTTTGAGATGAAGTCCCTGAGGCCACTTTGGCCAATTACTTGAAAAGATCTAATCTATTCCTGGTATTTTTGGGAATTTATTTGGTAGCATATAGTTTTTATTTGAGGTGTTGTGTCCACCAGTATGTGGTAATTCCATTTAAAATTATTTTGTATATGTATATACTTTAGGATGCTATGAGAGTAATAGATTTTCATATAGATTTTTAAAACTAAGTATTTACATGTACCTCCATATGAAACATGGAATAACACATTTTCCAGAAAGTCATTAATAACAAAATACATAAAAATTTCTAGAGCAGGTAAACAATAATCAAGATTCTACAATGGTAAATAACATCACACAACCTTATCTTGCTTTGTTCTCAGTTCTAGAAGCAACATTAATATTCATTAAAATGTGAGACTTTTAGTTGTTGCACCGACTTATAAGGGAACAATCTACATGTTTCTTAAGACAGAAGTCTTTGATCAGTGTTCTGTTCCTATGCAGCAAATGGGCAGTTCATTATGAAGATCTCTATGTTCCATCTGGATTCTTCCAGTTTGGCTGGCTCGTTCTATTTATTTTTCTCTATAAAACATGTCCTTGTAGAACTCAAATCTTGAGGTATGTGCTCATTATTGTACATGTTAGGTGCATTTGAGGTGTCATACAGAGGGAATTGGTGATGGGTAATGTTTTTCCCGACCCTGCCAGCTTTCAATGATTCGTAGTGACTGTATAATTTCCTGTGATGAAAATGAAAGCATTCTTTCAAACCTGCAGAAACAAAACAGCATTTGCAGTAGAATTGAAATAGTTATTCTTTACCTTTTTTTTTTTTTTTTTTTTTGGTGGTGGCTCTTGCCTTTATTTTTTTTTTTATTGGAAATTTTTTATTGTAAATTTTTTATACATTTCAGATGTCTCTCCTTACCCCATTTCCCCCCCTCCCTCCCAGGAACTCACTATCCCTTCCCCCCTCCTCCTATCTCCACGTTGGTGTACCCCCTTCCACCCTCCCCTGTACCTCACCTCCCCACCCTCGAGTATCCCCCCCCACGACGTCCAGTCTTCATGGGACCAAGGATCTCTTCTCCACTTATATATTTCTTTACCTTTTCAATGAATTTCCAGCTGTGATGCGCGTATAGGACATGGGTGTGTCAAGCGGCATCACAGGAGACCTCACTAAGTTGTAGAATACAAAAAGAAGGTTGGCATATGTGAAATGGGAGCATTGTGTGGTGAAAAAGTTAATAATAAATGAAACAATTATGATTGAGGCTGGAGAAGTGGTTCATTAGGTGAAGTTCCTACTGCATAATTAGGAGGCCTTTGTTTAGATCCCAAGTGCCTTCATATAAGCAAGACCCTTTAATAGACACTTGTAATCCTATCCCGGTGGAGGGATCCTTGGGAGCTCTTGTCCTGGAGGTTTGGTGAGCATCCAGTCTACCTGAAACAGTATAATATGGGGTACGTGAGCCTGACCTGAAAACAATAATGTGGAGAAGGAACGCTAGCCTCCTCCTCAATCTGCTTGTGTGATTATACCAGTATACATATGCATACATCAAAAACAGAACAAAGAAAAATGTTGGGACAAATCCAAATTTTACTAATTTATACATGCTGCTTTCCAAATCATGCAATTATTTCTCAGCATGGTTACGTGCTGATAGGCCCATTAATCAGGACAAAGGAACGCCACTGCTGGATGATAACAGTACTAAAGACAAACTAGAATCAAGGAGTGTTGAAAGAAAGGAAAAGATTTGCTGTTATAGGACCAGGTCTAATCCAGATGCTACCGGAGACAAATGGGGATTTTGTAATAAACTAGTTGGCAGTGGTGGGAACTGAGTTACAAAACCAGAAACGGATGGAGGGATGGGGGATTTAGATATATTTAGTTGACATTATTCTTGTTGAACACAGATTTGAGTGGCTTATGAGAAAACATAATTAGATGGCTGGTCAACTATGTAGGATGGACAGATGTTGATGGCAAGGGACAGTTGCTAAGCTGATAAGTAGAGTTCTTGATAATGCTAAGCAATAAAGAAAGAACAAAGAAGCCAAATGTTTGCATAGTTGGGGAAAGAATTAGAAGGGTCCACATAAAATTTATCTAAGAGTGAGCCATTATTACCAAACTAAAGTTTAAATAGATGACACCTCTTTTTTTTTTTTTTCAGCCTGAAAATTTATGGTCCTTAGATATTTCCAGAATTAAAACTTTTACTTACAATTAGGTAATATCTAGAATTAAATAATGGATAAGATTATGGATTGCAGCACTTCTGTTTTTTGCGTCTATACTTTAGTCTTAATTTGAAAATAATGTTTGTTCAACATCTGTTTCACAGAGTGTGTGTATGGGATAAATGTGTCAGGGAAAATTACAGGATTGATTATATGTAAAATAGACAAAAACGCTAAAGAGGGCAGATTGGCTGTTAATAAAGATATTTAACTCCGTTTTATCACAGTTTTGTTTTTTTTCTTTTCTTCTGGAAACAAAACTGCACTTAAAATATTTCATGTTCTACTAACTTTATAGCGTGTCTTACTGTTGAAGTCAGAATAATGTAAAGCTACAGTTATAGATTCTGAATTAATAATAATAATTAATACAAAAAAATCAAGGAAAAACAAGAGAATAATTCAAACAGCCTGTAATTCTTTTTATTAGAAATCAATCATTCTAAGAAATTAATTTTAATCAAGTGAGTTGCTAGCAGAGCAAATCACATACTGATACCTTTATTGATTGTTTTGGTAAACAATGTATATGCACAGTTTATTTTATACATGATTTATACAGAAAGAAAAAAAATCAGATTAAAATATAATCCTACACAGTGGACACAGCAGACACATGTGTATATAATATTGTTATTTATATTCTTCCTTTATGCTCCTTTTTTTACAAAGATATTTTTAAAAGAGTACAAGAACATAGGAGTTGTCAAAATATATTTGTTAAATAAATGAATTGCTGTTTAAGTTTCTGTTTTTAATTTTGAATTGTCCTGTAATTTTCCCTGACACATTTAACCCATACACACACTCTGTGAGACAGACATTGAACAAACATTATTTTCAAACTAAGTCTAAAGTATAGACACGAAAAATCAAAGTGCTGCAATCCATAGTTTGATCTATTATTTCATTCAATTTTTAATTTTTTATTTATAAAATTTTTAATTTTATAATGATTTGAAACAGAAGATGATACTTGAAATAATAGCAACAACAATGAGCAATGCTATGCATTTCCTTTTGGAAATGTCTGATCATTAATTCTAAAAATCAACAGAATATTAGCTATGATTATAAATATCTTTAGACCATTAATTCTCATAATGGTTTCACTGCCGAAGGTGAGAGGAAGAGAAATCAGTGCGAGCCATGAAATAGAGGATAGCATTTCTAAGATTAGCTACAGAAGAAAATGAAATAAATAGCCTCTGTATTTTCAATTTAAACAAAAAAATAGATTACAACATGTTTGCCTGCTTTGTCTCTAAAGGAGGACTTTACATGACAGTAAATACTTCAGTTTTTTAAAAATTATTATCAGAAAAAAAGTTGGTTAAGTTACCATTATAAATGGAAAGGAAGTATGCAGAATGCTAGATTTTAACTTTTATCTCATAACTTTTATATCATAACTCATAAATATCAGTTCGATGTGTGTGTGGTACTTGAAAGTCCTTTTGGGGCTCCTCAGAGCAGGGTTTTATTGGCTTTCTTTAAATATAGTACACAAACCAGAATGAAGATGGTAGAGAAAATTGGGAGCTGGTATGTGTTGCCCTAAGGTATCCTGGGAAAATTAAGAAAAAGTTACATATGTGTATGTCTGTCTGAGTATGCATATGCATGTACATGTGTTTATGCATGTCTGTGCATCTTGTATGTATTTGTGCATGTACATATGCATATGTGTATATGCCTGCATGCATATGCATACTCATATGTATGCATGGGTTTGTTACTAGAGAGTGAAACTGTCTAAGAAGGATTAAGAGGTAAGATATTGTTGGACTATATGCAGTCTTCTTGGGGCTTTGAGCAATGGTTCTCAAACTGTTGGCCTTATGAACCCTTTGGTGGATCATGTATCATATCTCCTGTATATCAAATATTTATATTCATAACAGTAGAAATGTTATAAAATAACAATGGGATAATTTTATGGTTGGGGGTCACTACAACATGGGAAAGTATATTAGAGGGTCACAGCATTAGGAAGGTTGAGAACTACTAGTTTTGAGGATTCAAAAGACCATACAGTCTACTGCCCCCTCCTCCTCCTTCTCTTCTTTCTTTTCATCTTTCTCTATCTTTGTGTCTGCTGCCTTGTAATCAGAATGTAAAACTCTCAGTTACTGCTCCGGAGCAGTGACCATATGATTCCCACTATGATGATAATGGACTAGTCCTCCAAAACTATAAGTAATCCCCCAACTAAATACTTTCATCTATAAATTGCCTTAGTCCCGCTATCTTCTTACAGCAATAAAACATTAAGACAATGTATATGCATTTGTGGATGTGTACATATTCGTGCATATGTGCATTATAGCACATTGGATGTCCTCATTATTATTCTATTATATTTTATTTAGACAGATATGGAACTCATTTATATATAGCCATTAATCCCACAATATCTTCTTATCGTCACTCCTTTTCCAGAATGGGGTTACAGGTATATGATCTATACAACTCTTTTTACATGCATGCCGGGGCATGAACTCAAGTCCTATTGCCTGTGCATCAAATCCCGCATATGAGACTTGTCTAAGAGAAAAGGCGTAAAGAGTATGGCTATTGAGAAATATATATTATCCAGTAGGTCGAAAGGACATTCAATTCTATATTTGAGGCATATACCTTCATATACAAGTGACATTAAACAGAAGGAAAATACAGAAGGGAAGACTCATAGGCTCATAGGCAACAGGGCAGTGGTGGAGTGGGAGAGGAACATGGAGACAAAAGACAGCATAGGTGGCATATGGTTAAACACAAGATACATTTGAAAAATATTTTATTTATGAATTTCATGATTACATAACAATTTATATATAAAAATAGCATGTGTGCTTAAGAACCAACATAAAAATTGAATATATATATATATATATATATATATATAATATATATAAACGATAGGATCAATCACTGACATTAACATAAAATAATCATTGGCTATTTCACATAGTATTAAGAAGTGAAAGGACATGAATAGATTTGGTATTGTATCTCATAAATAAAAGCTTGTTAGATTCAGCACAAGGTACAAATTATTGAAAGGGTCAACAAAACAAGAATATGGATTTGTAAACTTTAAACATAAAAATTTGTACATTTTCAATATAAAAATCAGTCAATATTTGTAGCACATAACCATGTTTGGTAAAGTGCAAAAATAACATTCATTAAGTGATTTTTAAATTATATATATTATATATTATATTCAATTATATATATGTAATTATAGTTATTTTTTAAGTATTGTATCAGCCTAGAATCATGTTACTGATTTTAAGAATATGGGAAATCAAAGGCTGAGTCCATTTCATATCCAAGAACTGGTATGAGTAAATGAAAACAGGATTGTATTTCAAGAAATCCTAGAGAGCTATGTGTGAACCTTGGGTCAGGCAGTACTGACCACTATGTACTTTAGAGAGACTCTAAGTACGGATTGGGTGCCATTTTTTTAATGCATGAGTGCAGGGTGAAGACAAGAGGATAAACCAAAGTTAACAAACTTATGAATGCCAGCTACGAATCTTGTCATGAGCTTGAATAACATGAAAAATATTTGACTCCTATAAAGATGAACTGTGGGCAGTGAGAAGAAAGAAGTATAAACTATAATTTCCAGGGGGTAACAAATAATCCCTAAAGCCAATATTTCAAGATTACATTTCCAGAGACATGTAGTATTCCAAAGCCACAGTTCTTGATTACTACATGTTACAAATTATAATAAAATGTAGTCTGTGAACCTATTCTTTCTTTCCACTGATGTTATAATATAAAAATTCCCTGCTAGTCAAACTGGTTGACTTTTCAAGTGCTTGTCTCTAGGACTTCTAGAAGTCTAGTTTTATTCTTAATGATTGATTATATGATACATAAAGTGTATATATTCCTGATTGCACATAAGGCCTAGCTATTACATACATCTATATATAAGACAATAAGATTTAGCCTATACATTAAATTCAGATTCTTTTGATTAAAATAGGAAAAAATGTGATGATCATTGTGAAAAAAAATGAGAGAATTGAAATGAGAGATGGAAATGAGTGATGGAAAAGAAAATTAAAAGGGTAGAGAGGACAAAGATATATTGGTGGCATTAGTTTAAGAACAGTGTTACTAATTCTTCTGCCAGGTATAATCAGCATGACTAAGCCAAATTTTAAAATAGGATTCAGGAGTCATGCTCTTTCCTTCTCAGTTTTTAATTTGTGAATTAGACATTGGACCTTGGTGTACTGTAATATATTTTACTGTTATGGTATGCTAAACTCCATGTGACTCCAGTCTCTTAGCACAACTGGAACTGATTATGGAGGCACAGGAAATTCACCTCAGCTTCTTTTTATATTTAAGCACCATGTGTCTGAGTATTACCCTTTGTCTTAATGAATAGGCTTCTGTCCTAGTCAAGTTTAACTGTCAACATGACATAACCTAGAGTCATCTGAGGAAGGATTCCAAGTTGAGAGCCTGAAAGCCCATATCACACTGGCTTGTCTATGAGACATTGTGTTGATCATTAATTGATGCCCCTGTGGGCAGCAACATTTCCTCAGCAGGTGGTCTTGGGCTGCATATGAAAGCTACTTCAACATGAGCCAGCAAGAAGCATTACACCAGGATGTTTGCTTCAAGTTCCTTCAAGTGATTCATTGATGGATTGATTCAGGCATTCAGAGATGGACTGGGACCTGGCAGTAGAAGCCACATAATCCTTTAATATCCTAAGCTGCTTTGGTCATGGTGTTTGTCATAGAAACAGAAAAGAATCTTAAAATAACTTCTAAGGCCCCATACTTGATCATTTGCTCAGTGAAAAAATGATGAACTAAGTTTATCTAGAACTGTAACTAGCACTGTAGTATTAGCACAATGGTTCTTGACCTGGCAATCATGGCTCATTCAGTGATATGACCCTTTGTTGGTAGAACAACCCTATTACAGGTGTTACGTTATGATCGTCAGAAAACACAGATATTTCTTATGATTCATAACAGTAGTGAAATTATAGTTATGAACTAGTAACCAAATAAAATTATGGTTCACAGTTACCACAAAATGAAGCACTGTATTAAAGGGTCAAAAGTATTAGGGAGATTGAGTACCACTATTTTAATACAAAGTATGTATAATATTAAATTTTATGAAAAACAGAAAGAAATTTTGTTTTTTTTTCAACTCTTTGATAACTTTCTAAAATGATAATCCAACATTGGTGCAGTTTCTTTGGCTTTATTTTATGTCTACAGGTGTTTTATCTGCAAGCAGTAATGTCCATAGAGGCTAGAAAGAACCTTAGATTCCCTGGAACTGGATTTACAGATGTGTGTGCAATAAAATGTGTGCAGGGAATTAAATCCTGGGTACTTTGAGAAAGAAGCCAATACTCAACTTCTGAACCATCCCTCCAGCCTCCGTGTCCCATTTTTACATTTTTTTGTGTTTTGAGCTCTTTGCATACTCTGAATATTAATTATCACTCAGAAATATGTTTAGAAAAACTTACTTATTTTTCCCTCTCTGTATTTTCTGATCACTTGGGTGATTTTTTTTTCCTTCCTGTAGAATAGCTTTTTAACTTTATTAGTTTCTACTTGTCAATTGTTGGCTTTAATTTTTGGTGAATGGAAACCTATTCAGAAAATTTTTTCATAAACTTGTATCTTGTAGGGTATTGCTGAAAAGGGTGCATGATTTTAATGTGTATTTTTGGTATTATTGTCAAATAACAGATGACTTTAAAAGATTCAGTCATGGTTAGTCTTATAATTTGATTCATTGATCCTTCCACATGTCTGTTTTTATACAATCCCCATGACGTTTTTAATAATATGGTCCTAATACATCTTGAAATTTTGTATCCTAATCCTTGCAGAATTTCTCTCCTCTCTCTCTCTTCTTCTCTCTCTCTCTCTCTCTCTCTCTCTCTCCTCTCTCTCTCTCTCTCTCTGTGTGGTGTGTGTGTTGTGTACCCAGGTATCCAGGGTTTTCAGTCTGTCATAGGAATTTTTGGACCGACTTTACATTTTTGCAAAGAATTACAAATAAAGCTGCTGTGAGCATAGTGGAAAACTTGTCCCTGTGTTATGGTGACACATCTTTTGGGTATATGCTCAAAGTGGTATAGATGGGTCTTCAGGTAAATCTATTTCCAATTTTCTGAGGAACCTCAAGATTTATTTCCAGAGTGGTTGTAACTATTTGCAATCCTACCAGCAATGGAGGAGTGTTCCTCTTTCTCCACATCCTTGCCAACATATGCTGTCACCTGAGTTTTTGATCTTAGACATTTTGATTGGTATAAGGTGGAATCTCAATGATTTGCATTTCGCTGATGACTAAGGACTTTGAACATTTCTTTAGATGCTTCTCAGGCACTTGAGATTCCTCTGTTGTAAATTCTCTGTTTGTCTCATTATGTCATTTTTTGATCGGGTTGTTTTTTTTTTTTTTTTTTTTTTTTTGGAGGTTAGCCTCTTGAGTACAGTACATGTGTATTTTGAATATTAGCCCAAGTCATATATGGAGTTAGTGAAGATTTTTTTTTCCTAATCTTTAGGATGCTGTTTGTCCTATTGATGGAGTCTTTTGCCTTATAGAAGCTTTTGCATTTCATGAGATTCCATTTATTGATTCTTCTTTTTTTTTACTTTTTTTAATACTTTAATTTTTATTACTTTATTTTTATTGTATATTTTATATTTTTATATTTCAAATGTTATCCCCTTTTCTGCTTCCCACAAACCTGGAAACTCCCTATCCCACCCTTCTTCCCCTGCTTCTCCCACCCACCCATTGACTCCCATCTCTTTGCCCTTGAATTCCCCTACTCTGGGGCATCAAGTCTTCAGAGGAACAAAGTCCTCTCCTCCCATAGATGGCCAAAAGGTCATCCTATGCTACATATGCAGCCAGAGTCATGGGTTGCTTCATACATACGCCTTGGTTGGTGGTTTAGTCCCGGGGAGCTCTAGGGGATCCAGTTCTTTCCTATTGTTGTTCTTCCTGTGAGGTTGCAAACCTCTTCAGCTCCTTCATTTCTTTCTCTAATTCCTACTTTGGGGACCACATCAGGGACCCCATGCTCAGTCCAATGGTTGGCTGCAAGCATCTGCCTCTGTATTTTTCAGGTTCTGGCAGAGCCTCTCAGGAGACAGCTATATCAGGCACCTGCCAGCATGCACTCTTGGCATCCACAGTAATGTCAGGGTTTGGTGATTATATATGAGATGGATCCCCAGGACAGGCAGTCTTTGGATGACCTATCCATTAGTCTCTACTTCACATTTTGTCTCTGTATTCCCTTCTCTGAGTATTTTGTTACCCTTTTAAGATGGATCAAAGCACCCACAATTTGGTCTTCCTACTTCGTGAGCTTCATGTAGTCTGTGCATTGTATCTTGGGTATTCTAAGCATTTGGGCTAATATCCACTTATCAGTGAGTGTATACCATGTATATTCTTTTGTGATTGGATTACCTCACTCAGGATATTTTCTAGTTTCATCCATTTGCCTAAGAAATTCATGAATTCATTGTTTTTAATAGCTGAGTAATACTCCATAGTGTCAATGTACCAACCTTTATGTATCCCTTCCTCTGTTAAAGGACACCTGGGTTTTTTCAAGCTTCTGACTATTATGTATAAGGCTGCTATGTACATAGTGGAGCATGTGTCCTTGTTATATATGGGAAAATCTTCTGGGTATATGCCCAGGAGTGGTATAGATGAGTCCTTAGGTACTACTGTGTCCAATTTTCTGAGGAACCATCAGACTGATTTCCAGAGTGGTGGTATCAGCTTGCAATCCCACCAACAATGGAGAAATGTTCCTCTTTCTTGACATCCTCTCCAGCATCTGCTGTCACCTGAGTTTTTGTCTTAGACATTCTGACTAGTGTGAGGTGGAATCTCAGGCTTGTTTTGATTTGCACTTCCCTCATGACAAAGGATGTTGAACATTTCTTTAGGTGCTTCTTGTCCGTTAAGTATCCCTCAGTTGAGAATGTTTTTAGCTCTGTACCACATTTTTTAATAGGGTTATTTGATCCTTTGGAGTCTAACTTCTGAAGTTTTTTGTAGATATTGGATTTTAGCACTCTATCAGATGTAGATTTGGTAAACATTTTTTCTGATCTGTTGGTTGACATTTTGTCCTATTGACAGTGTCCTTTGCCTTACAGAAGTTTTGCAATTTTATGAGGTCCCATTTTTTGATTATTTATCTCAGAGCATAAGCCATTGGTGTTCTGTTTAGGAAACTTTCCCTTGTGCTTATAGATTCAAGGCTCTTCCCCATTTTTCTCTTCTATTAGTTTCAGTGTGTCTGCAGTTATGTGGAAGTCCTTGATCCACTTGGACTTGAGTTTTGTACAAAGAGATAAGAATGGGTCAACTTGCATTCTTCTATAGGCTGACCTCCAGTTGAACCAGCACAAATGCTTTCTTCTCTCTCACCTGATGGTTTTAGCTCCTTTGTCAAAGATCTAGTGACCATAGGTGTGTGGGTTCATTTCTGGGTCTTCAATTCTATTCCATTGATCTTCTTGCCTGTCTCTGTACCAATAACATTCAGGTTTTTTTCCATTTTTTACTTGATATTTTATTTATTTACATTTCAGACGTCCTCTTCTTTCCCCATTCCCCCTCTCATAAACCCTTATCCCATTCCCCCTCCTCCTTTTTGCTTTTATACCATTTTAATTACATACAAGTATTAAAGTCAGTTCTAGGTTGAGGACCTAGCAATACGATAGATGCAAATAGTTAAGGAACAGCCAAGATAATAAACAAAATAGTCCTAGAACAAGCAAGACAATAAAAAAATGTTCCCTGACACTCCTACGATCACTGTTTCTAAGTGTTTATCAGGATGAGCAAAATATCTGAGCCTATTTTCCTGTCTTAGCCCAAAGTCATTTTCATGCTTAAAGCCTACTTTTTCTTCTAGCCTAAGATTTATATTACTGGCTGGAACTACTTCTTTGTTCTAGCCTAATATTTAGATTCCTGCCTGAAGTTCATTTCCTTGTCCTTGTCCAATGTCAGATTCTTGCCAAGCGATCCCTCAAAAGCTCTCTGCCTTTCCCCCTTTTTAAATTTCATAAACAAGACTGAGCCTGTCTTAGGTCATTCTATCAAAAATGCATTCTTTACCCATCGTGGAATATGCATTACCAAAAGCAACGCACTTATGTCTTAGGTTGGTAAGGCTCTGTACAGAATCTTACCTGTCTTTGGATTGCCAGCCTGTTGAATTAATAACTCTGTCTAGGGTCTGTTTTCAGTTTCAAGTCATGTATTTTGGCTGCCAACATGTTGATGTTGTTAAAGACCAGCTTTAACAAGATGGGTAGGAATAAAAGTATTCCCAGACTTTGGTCTTACTTGTTCATGAGCTTCATGTGGCTTTTAGTTGTATCTTGGATAATGTTGAGCTTTTGGGCTAATATACAATTATCACTAGTGCATACCATGTTTGGTCCATCTTAGAAGGAGTAACAAAATACTCATGGGAGCAAATATGGAGACAAAGCATGGGACAGAACCTGAAGGAGGGGTTGTCGGGAAACTGTTTCATCTGGGTATCCATCCCATGTGTAGTCACCAAATGTACACATCTGATGTGGATGCCAGGAAGTGCATGCTGACAGGAGCCTGATAAAGCTGTCTTCTTAGAGGTCGGCCAGAGCCTGAAATATACAGAGGCAGATGCTCACAGCTAACCATTGAACTGATCATGGTGTTCCCAATGGAGAGTGAGAGAGAAGACTGAAGGAGCTGAAAGGCTTTGTGTCCAATGGGGAGAGCAACAATACTAACCAACCAGAGTCCCAGGGTCTAAACCACCAGCCTGGGAGCACATAGGGAAGGACCCATGGCTCCACAGCTGTATATGTAGGGAAGGATGGCATTGTTGAGCATAGGTGGGGGAGGAGATCCTTGGTCCAGTGAAGTCTGGATGCTCCAGTGTGGGGAAATTATGGGTGGGGAGGTCAGAGTGGAAGATGGGTGGGGGCACATTCTCATAGAAGCAGAAGGAGGGGGGTGGGATAGGGGTTTCCTGAGGGAATGGGAAAGGGGATCACATCTGAAATGTAAATAAAATATCCAATAAAAAAAGTATTTCAGGACAAAAAAAGGCTTGCATGATCAAGCTATATATAGCATTCTTGAAGCTTGACCAAAATAGAAATACTGACCTTATCCGTGTATAAATTTATCAGCAGTATCTGCAGCATCAAAGCTCAGCAAACCAGCATTCTTAAATTCATAATCTCATTAAGCAAAGTTAAAACATCCAGAGAGATGTTAAAATTATGCCAAACACCATGCAAGTATCTTTAAATTTTCCAATATTGGGAATAAAGTCTTCATTTGGAAACTGGATCTGGACATTTTCAGAGACATATTTGCAAGTTAGCTGCAGTTTTCTATTATGTTAGCAAGAGATAAAGTTGGGACAGGATCTGGATTTCAAACAATTGTTAGTGCATGTGTCAAGGCTCTTTTAATTGTCAAGTTAAAATTACTTTTGTTTCTTCTACAATGTTTACTGTAAGTTGCATTGAATTTCTAATTGTGTCAGTGTGTTGAAACCTGTCATGTCTGTTACCAGGCTCTATCAACCAGCTTTTGGTTTTTTGCCCTGAGTACAACAGAAACTTGGTCTTCTGAAAAAAGCTTGCAGGTGCTGCATGAACTGAGTTAGGCTTTAAGCAGAAGAGGGGAGTGGGCTTGATTATTGCTGTTTTAAGAGCCTTAATTACATTAATTACTAAGCACCACTGCTTCTTCAAGATTGCTTTGACACAAGAAGTTAAGACAGCTACTTTTTCTAATCATTTAGCAACAACAAAAAAAAATTACTAATGTGTTGAGTATACAAGAGGATTTAGATAGGCATTTGGAACACTGGATTGATGCTCTTTATCCTATTCAGATTATTGGAAGGAGGTTCAGAGTTTAAGAGTAAAAAGCCATCTCAAGCATCATGCCAAATACCAGTGGATTGTGTTACTTCTAAAATTTACCATGCAATTTTCATACTATTGCTCTGTAATATAGACTGAGGTCAGGGATGGTGATTCCATGAGAAGTTCATTTATTGTTGAAAATGTTTTTGCTATCCTGGGTTTTTGTTGTTCCAAATGAATTTGAGAATTGCTCTTACTAACTCTACAAAGAATTGAGTTGGAATTTTATGGGGATTGCATTGAATCTGTTGATTGCTTTCAGCAGGATGGCCATTTTTAGTATATTAATCTTGCCCATCCATGAGCATGAGAGACTTCTCCATCTTCTGAGATCATATCCGATTTCTTTCTTCAGAAACATGAAGTTCTTGTTATACAGATCTTTACTTGCTTGGTTAGATTCACACCAAGGTATTTTATAGTATTTGTGACTATTGTGAAGGGTGTTGTTTCCCTAATTTCTTTCTCAGACTGTTTATCCATTAAGTAAAGGAAGGCTACTGATTTGAGTTAATTTTATATCTAGCCACTTTGCTGAAGTTTTTATCAGGTTTAGGAGTTCTCTGGTAAAAGTTTTGGGGTCACTTAAGTATACTATCATATCTGCAAATAGTGATATTTTGACTTCTTCCTTTTCCAATTTGTATCCTTTGACCTCCTTTTATTGTCTAATTGTTCTGGCTAGGAGTTTGAGTACTACACTGAATAGGTACAGAGAAAGTGGGCAACCTTGTCTAGTCCCTGATTTTAGTAGAATTGTTTCAAGTTTCTCTCTGTTTAGTTTGATGTTGGCTACTAGGTTTGCTGTATATTGCTTTTACTATGTTTAGGTATGGGCCTTGAATTCCTGATCTTTCCAATACTTTTACCATGAAGGAATGTTGAATTTTGTCACATGCTTTTCAGCATCTAATGAAATGTTCATGTGGTTTCTTATTTGACTTTGTTTATTTAATGGATTACTTTGATGGATTTCTTTATATTGAACTATTACTGCGTCTTTGGGATGAAGCCTACTTGATAGTGTAAATGATCGTTTTGATGTGTTCTTGGATTCCGTTGAGAATTTTATTGAGTATTTTTTCATAGATGGTTCATAAATTGGTCTGAAGTTCTCTTTCTTTGTTTGGTATTTGTGTCGTTTAAGTATGAGTGTAATTGTGCTTCATAGAACGAATTGAGTAGTGTTCCTTCTGAAATGATGGAAGGGGACCAATGATGGAAGGGGACCAATGATGGAAGGGAACCAGTGATGGAAGGGGTTGTCTCAGCAGGCCCATGCCAAGGCACCATCTCTTCTCCTGAAGGACCAGTCACACAACGATATAGCATAAAATAGAGTTTATTCAGGGCATGGGGAGGAGAACAGGAGGGTAGTAGAGGCAAGAGAAGAGAGAGAGAGAGAGAAGAGAGAGAGAGAGAGAGAGATAGAGGTCAGCCATGACAATGACCACGTGGAGAGAGGGGAAGGGAAGGGGGAGGGGCAAAGGAACAGAGGGAAGCTAGAGGCAAGAGAGCAAGAGAGAGAGAGAGAGATGGGGGAGGGGCAAGCAGCCCATTTTATAGTGGGCCAGACCTACCTGGCTATGCCAGGTAACTGTGGAGGTGGAGATTAGACAGAATACTAACACCTTCTGTTTCTATTGTGTGGAACATTTTGAAGAGTATTAGTATGAGGTTTTCTTTGAAGGTCTGATAGAATTCTCCATAAATCCATCTTGTCCTGGGCTTTTTATGGTTGGGAGACTTTTAATGACTGCTTCTATTTCTTTCAGGGTTACTGGACAGTTGAGATTGTTTATCTGATCTGATTTAACTTTGGCACCTGATATCTTCTAGAAAATTGACGTTTTCATCCAGATTTTCCATTTGGTTGAGTATAGGCTTTTGTAGTAGAATCTGATGATTTTTTTTTGAATTTCCTTGGTTTCTGTTGTTATGTCTCCCTTTTCAGTTCTGATTTTATTAATTTGGATATTGTCTCTGTTAGTCTGGTTAAGGTTTCATCTGTCTTGTTGATTTCTCAAAGAACCAGCTCCTGCTTTGGTTGATTTTGTATAGTTCTTTTTGTTTCTACTTGATCGATTTCAGCCCAGTTTGATTATTTCCTGTTGTCTTCTCCTCTTGGGTGTATTTGTTTCTTTTTCTTCTAGAGCTTTCAGCTGTGCTGTCAAGCTACTAGTGCATGATTCTCTAGTTTCTTGTCGGAGGCACTTAGAGTATGAGTTTTCCATTTTGCACTGATAGTTCAGTTTGACTTAGATGGGTAAGATTCTCCATTTTGTTCTTCTTCCTACCTCCTAGAGGTACAGAATTCTTATTCTCAGTCAATGAGAGACAAAGAAAATCTATATGCAGGCTTAAAAGTATACAGGAACATTGTAACTTTGTTTCTATAATTTCAGTCATATACTTAAAGAAACAGGTATGTATGCATGTATATATGTATATAATACATATATACACACATATATTCAGTTGAAATTCAAACTGCAAAAATAGCTCTATTTTTTCATTATATATAAATTTTTTAATAATTATGAATTCATAAGACAAGAGACAGACTCAAGATACATTATTGTTCACCTCTTCTTCAACAGGTCATAATTCCCAAACAATCTGAAAGGTGGCCTGTTAATTTACATTTTCAAGATGACTATTTGGGCTGGGTAAGCTTTACCACCTGCTACACACACTATACTTGATGTTGTCAGAGTGTACTATGTCAGACAGAGTCAGAGTGATACTGCAGGCTTGGACACTTTAAGCTTTGAGCTTAATTGTGCTTTGCAACTAAGCCTAAACAAAATTACAGCAGCAGACTTAGGAACAAAAATAAACTTTTATACAATAAACAAACAAATAAATAACTGGTAACCAGGGAGTAGAACACAATCAGTGAAAAGCATCCCTATTCTTATTTTGTTTTCCATCAAAATCTATTAACAAATTGACTTAGCAAACATATCACACAAAAGAGTGTAATTACCACATAGAAAAAAATCTTGGATTTCCCATTACAAATTATGTCATTGAAAGCATATAGCTTTCAAACTTGAGACAGTGACAGATATATTTGTTTTTCTAATGAGGGAATCAGCAAGATGGTGACTGGATCCCACTCTCTATTCATTGTTCATCAATAAACAATACCCTCCTTGTTGGTTTCCTAGCATCATCCTCATTTTCAGCTTTTTCACTCTACTATTTTCTTCAAAGATACAGTGTTGTGATACACCTACAATAAAATTATATACCTTTATATATGTTTTTGTTTGACAGAATTTTATAACTGATATTGTCTTAGTACTTAATAGAGAACAAAGTGATTTTTCTATAATGATAGTCAACAAAAGTTGTTAAATAAAAATAATGTAATGAAACTATATTTTAGAGCCTATTCATTCAGAGCCTGTCTCCATTTTGTACTGATCACCTGAACACTGGAGTAGTAATGAGGAGATTCATTAAGAATATGGGCCTAATGTAGGAATGAGGAGGGAATTAAACAAGATCACTGCCTAAAGCACTAAAAAGCATGTGCCATTACCTCTAGATTGAGAAAACTGAAAGCAAACTCAATATTCAAAGTAGAAAGATAAAATGAAAACAGAAATCTATTTGCTATCCTTAAAAGTGGCTGTATTCCTAGTACTAATTGTTTATAATATTTGAAAGTGACTAGATAGGTAGAAACTACAGCTACTATGCAGTGTCCCCAAATATATCTTCAAACTACCTTCAAATCCCTAGGTTAGAAATTTTATTACTTCCTATTAAAATGAAACTTACATAATCAATGCTGCGTGCATAGTTTCTTTCATTTTAAAATTATGTTATTTATTTATGTCCCAATACTGCTCCCTCCTGACTTCCCTCCCAGAGTTCTTTACCCTTTCCCCTTTGCCTTTGAGAGGGTGCTTCACCCTCCTACACCACCAGGTATCCCTCTTTCCTGGAACATCAAGTCTCTAAAGGTTAGGCACATCCTCTCCCTCAGCGGACAAGGCAGTCCTCTGATACATGTGTGCTGGAGTCTTAGATCAACCCATGTATGTTCTTTGGTTGGTGGCTTAGTCTCTGGGAGCACTCAGATTTCAGGTTAGTTCATACTGTATGTTTTCCTATGGGGTTGCCTTCCTTTTATCTCATTCAGTCCTTCTTCTAACTTTTCCATGGGGGTCCTTGACCTCAGTGGGGTGACCATAGCCAAAATACTCAACACTGGGGAGGTGGAAGCTGCAGAGAGATACTTGCAGTAATTAGGCCTCCACTGAAGGGATGGGGACATCAACCCACCTTCAAAACATTTGAACCAGTATTGTTCTTGTCTAAAAGAAATGCAGGGAAAAAAAATGGGGCGAAGACTGAAGGAAAGGCCTACTACTGATAGGCCCAACTTGGGACCTATCCTAGGAATGGGCACCAAAGCCTGACACTATTACTGATGACATGTTGTGCTTGCAGACAGGAGCTTAGCATGGCTGTCCTCTGAAAGGCTCTACTAGCAGTTGACTGAGACAGATGCAGATACTTGCAGCCAACCATTGGACTGAGGTAGGGAACCCCCATGGAAGAGTTAGGAGGGGAAAGATTGTAAGGGCAAGCTTAGTTTCTAATGATTTATTATGGTGATTCCCTTAGTCTTTTCCAGAAAATACTACTTTTCATGTTAAAACCTTTCTATTGAAAATCAATAAGCAGTAATTGAGTGTTAGTTTTAAATTAAATAGTGGAAAGATCAACACAGGCTTTTCTCTAAAATAACATTTGATGTAATTGGAGAGATAAGAAATGCACATAGGGAAGCCTATATGAGATATTTATAGAATCTACTTAACTGGAAAACTCAGTTCTGTAAACTAAATGCACTTAAGGAAGTTGTCTGCAGGGGAATAGATCAATGGATTTGCAAACAGAACAGCAAAAGCAGTCTTGCTATGAAGAAAGTACTGTGCATCTTTCTTGATTGTTTCATACAGTCAACCCCCCCCCCCCAATAGCCTAGAAACTGCATTCTTCCCATCTCAGGATGATGCCATTATAGCACACAAAAATCAATACTACTCAAGTAGTTCATGGCAGAATTGTCTGAAACTAGACTTTCTGACTCTACATTTCAAAGTGCTATGTTTTGACAGTTTATTTTCAAAATTTAAAGACTATGGAACAATTATGTTTTCCTTTAAAATTTAGAGTAGAAATGTGATTTTTAACAGAGAAGAAAAGGTAGCGCCTCTTTTACCAACCCAAAATTAATTTTCTTGATTTTTATTTCTTTGATCATCTATGACATAATGAATGCTTCTACACTGCCCAGTAGGAAGAGCATTTGGCCGTTTCCAGGTTTAGATTATTAGATTCTGGCCCAGCTTCAGTCATAAACTTTGTCATGCACTAGCTTCTAAACACGGAGAAAACACTTTGCTTAATAAAAGCTTAACAAGACACAATAGAAATAAAGAGCCTGGATTTTATCTTTTGTATTACTGTATTTTGTCCAGGACTCCACAATTGGAGGCCAATTAGGTTCCATTCCACTTGTGAATGGACAGAGCCATGGACTTGACTCTGGAAGGATTACATTAAACTTTTAGCCCTATTACCTGTATTTCCTTAGTGACACATTTTAGGTGCATACTGCCATATTATACAGTACTAGGAATAAAACCAAGGATGTCATAAATGCCAGACATACACCCACAGAGCTAGCTCACCTTACACAAACTTAAAAGGAACTTATTTATTTATTTTTTATCTGAAACCACATGAGAGAAGAAATTTAATATCATCCTCTCATTATGCAAGAAAAAAATAAAAGAATTTTTTTCTTTATATCTAAATATTAAGTCTTAATAATGAGCTGTGGATTCTTCTAGATTCAACTTACAGTTAGATAATCTCTGTCTCCTGGATTACCAGATGGCAAGTGTTTTTACTCTAGTATACTCAATACAAGAATAGTATTCAACTAGAATACTGAAGTTGCTCAGTTTCCTTCCTTTCCTTCTAAAATTCATAATATCCAGGATAGCAAGAGTGTAGAGTTGGTAAAGGTACTGACTGCCAAGCCAGTTCACCTGAATTCAAAAGCCACACAAGGAAGAGAAATGACTCTCACAAACTTTCACTGCACATCAGTATACATGCTGTGACATTCACATATACTTCATTCATACAATATATAAACAAATGTTTTAAAAAGTCACAAAAATATATTTGACAACATGTTATATATTAGTAATATATTACTGATCTTTTGTCTTAGTAATCCTTCTAGCCTTTTAATGTTATAAGGAATATGTGATAATTTATGCTTTTAATTGCTTTTTCACATGATGTATAATTTATTTCATAGCCAACATACTTATCCAGAATGCATATATAGCCAGCACCAAAACATTCACCTCTTATTATTGAGCATATATTTGGAAAATAGGTAAACTCAGCACAGTTTAAAGTGTTTGATATTATGTCTTGTGATGGCTAATCTTGTTTGTCAACTTGACCTCACTGGAATCGTCCAAAACCCAAGGTACTAGTTATTTATTCTTCTAAGAATTCCTCGATTTGGATACCTGAAGCAGGCATACCTACCCTAAATCTTGGCAGAACCTTCTGGAAACATCCCAGATAAAAGGACAGGGAAGAAGGAAACTGCTTTTGGCCTTCTTGTTCTCACTCCTGCTAGAAAGTTTCCCTGTTATGGTGGCATTAGAATCAGTTCTACAGGATTCAAATGTAGACTGAAGACCAGCATCTCTTGAGGAATCCTTAAGACCCCCAGAGCCAGATTGGTACTGTTGAGTCTCATATACCGAGAAATTACCAGATTGTCAGTTTCTGTGCATGATACATCAATTGTTGGACTGCTAGGCCTGCATTCTATAAGCTAATCTAATAAGTCCTTTCCTTTTAAAGTTTGCAAAGGAGTACCTGGGTTAGAATCTTTTCAGTAGCCACCACAAAGTTCAAGTTGGCTATAAATTAAATTCAGGAAGATCAACTCTTTAAGGTAGGTTGCTCTACAATGAAAAGTCAAATCCCAGTTTGAAGGATGTCTGCAATTAAAGAAAGAGAATTAAATGGAAAAGCATGGGGTCCTATACATTGGGATGGAGGTATGTAGGTCATCCAAATGAGACAGGATTTTTAGTATCTCAAGGGTTTATCTCACTTGAGAAAATAATCTCAGAACATTTAGAGGAAGGGTTCAATAATAAAGTAGACAGGATGACTTATTCTGTGGATAGTTACCAACTTTCTCTAGCTATCTGCCAATCTGCCAATGCAAAAAAAAAAAAAAAAAATGTCAGTGGAAAACGGTTGCAGAGATGGAGGTTATTCACAAGCTCAAGAACATGAACGTTCACTCACCAAGGCTGAACTGGCTGTAGGTGCTTCTCAGTGACGAATCTTCCTGTAAGAGAGACCATCAGTGAACCCTGATTATGACATCATACCTCAAAGTACACGACTGGTGATTTTGTGGTAAGCTCACTACATTTAACCTTGTCTTTCACAGATAGGAGATCCTCTGTACTTTCTGGCTATGGAGTTGCCCTTTCTGAACATCCTGCTTATGCCACCAGAGAAATTTCTTATCTACTCTCATGATATTACATGTAGCATTAATTTTGACAAAGGAACCCAGTTCACAGTGTAGGTTGTGATTTTTTTTAAAAAACGACTTTTAGTAAGGGTTCTTAAACAGTTCAACCCCCTCTTCTAGCCACATTTCCAAAGATAGGGAGAAAAGATGGGAAATAGGACAAGGGACTGTGGTCCTGTTTAGAAGTCGTTCCTTGGGGCTATTCCAACCTCTGTTTATTAGGATACCCAGCAGTCCGGTTCAGTAGGATCAGAATACCACACACAAATCAGCAGCGGTGGCATTATCTAACAGAAACAGCCAGGCCTCTTTCAAATCGGCATGAGTCAGCAGGAGCAATCAGAATCAGTGTGGATGCCAGGAGAAGTTCTAGGCAGTGCCTCTCTCAACAAAGCAAAGATCAGTGAAGAAAGGAAACCAAGAAAGCCTTGCAAAGCTAGCAATGCAAGCACGTCTTCACTGTCCATTGAGTCCTATTATATTCTCCAAACATCATGTGTCCTCCCATGGGTCTTGCCTCAACAAAACACCATGTGAGTCTGTCTCAGCAAAACACAACTTGAGTTTGTATCACATGACATATCCAGAAAGATGCACTTTATCAGAGAAACATGACAGTGGACACAAGCTTACAGGATACACTCTCTCTTACCTTGTTCTCTACTATTTTAAAGCAACTTTCCTGATATAACAGTATGTCATTATTTCATGGGGACAGGGTTAGCATTATGTCGCTTCACCCTACTTTCAGTTTTCTTTCTCTGAGTCATGTAGACATTTGAAGATGTGAGTGCCCAGTCCCGCCACTGTGCCTGTTGCTTGTCTCAGTTTCTCCTTGTGTCTATGGAAACTATCTTTCTGAAACAACCAGCTCAAATGAACTCTTAGTTTTCTAAGTTGTTTCCATGAATTGTATTATTGGAGAATCAGAAAAGGAACCAATTCAGGGGGAGAGTTAAGTAAATGGAGCAGTAACTATGAAACCGTGGTCCTCAGCACGACATTTTGAAGATGAAGAAAATCCTTAATAGGTCAGTGGAGTTGGAGATTTTGGTCATTTGTTAAATTGGCCCCAAAGGGGGGTTATGGGAAATGAAACTGTTGTGTTTTATTCTTTCAACTTGACATTGTGTCAGTAGCCTTCTAAGCCAAACACTCCTATGATAATGGACTGGTGTAGCATAAGTCCATACCAGTGGAGCAGATGGTCATAAACTAAAATCTCCAAAATTGGAAGCCAAATAGGCCTTTCTCTGCATAAAAAGGTTATATCAGGTAATATTTCACTGTAACAGAAAACTAGCTGGTACTTTGACTTTCTCTTTGTCTTCTAGTTTTGTTTTGTTTGGTTTGGTTTTTTACACGTGTGCTATGGTTTTTGCTATTTTATGTGATTCTATTTTCTTTATTGACAGTTTCAAATTTGTCATTACTAAAAGTTCAAATTTATCATTAGTGAAAGTCCTTTTTTAGATACTTAGATCAGTCATAAACAGCACCATCACAAAATCATCCTCATTTTCCTGTCCTGTTTCTTTTGTCACAGAAGACATCATTTCTCATAGGAGAGCACACAGTGTTAAGCACATTTTATGCTCGTTGTGAATAGTATTATAGGTAAGAACAATTAAGAATGAGAAAGCATGAGCACATCTTAATATTACTTCCTCAGTATTGCTCATTTTTCATGGAGACCTAGGTTTCCGACTTTTATCAAGTCAGGTCTGCTGGCAACCAAATAACTCAACTTTTTTACCTGGAAAACAAAATCAAACTTCATTTTACTTGATGCTTAAAAGGTAATTTCTCACAGAGAGATGAGCTCTGCTGCCATGTTTGAGAACTTGGAATATCCTCTGTTGATGGCTTTCGCATTTATCCTTATATCTTCATTTAACTTATGCTACTCTTTTTACTTACACTAAATTTATCAGTCAGATATAATTCTTCTGTGTCCTTTTCTAAAATTGTTAATTTCTGTCATGTTTTCTTTGGCACGTTTCCTTTGTCTTTGATTTTCCACATATTTAAAGTGATAGGCCTTGGAAGTCTTTCCTGTTATGTATAACTTTTGGTATTTTAGGAGGTCCCCAAATCTATGGTTTGTATTTTATGATAATTTAGGATATATTTCTGTTAACATTATTTCATAAATTTAGCTTAATTCTTTCTCCATCTGGCTCTCTCTTGCATTTCTATTTTACATATGTTCTAGGTTATATGTTTGTCCCACAGTTTAGATTATTTTTTTTTTAATTTTTTTCTCTTTGTGCTGTTCATGTCAGTGTTTATTTTGAGTTTCAGTTTTGAAAGTCTTTTATTGAAATACATTTAAGCATGGAAATTTTGTTTCAGCTGTGCCTAGTCTACTTGGTATTTGAGGTTGTAGCTCTCTGTTAATATTGTCCAGCTGTTCTTTCATGGTTTCTTTTTTGTCTAATAAAGACAAACATCTTAATTAGAGGTTTGTTTTTGGTTTTTTTTTAAATCTAATTCTAACATTTGATTCCATCCAACTTGCAATTTGTTGTTTTCTTCCTTTTTTTGAATCTTGGAAATTTCTGCTTGACAACTGGTCATAAAGCTGTTGATGAAATTGTATGTTGTTGGAAGATCAAATCAGACATTCAACAACCAACAGGGCATTACATTTTGAGGAGCAGACACCATTGCTAATGCTGTCAACATTCATCAATGTATTATGATCCCAAACCTCTACATTATGAATTTCACACAGAATCCTTAATGTCCCCTGACCTAGCAGGCAGGTGCCTAGCATAGGTCATAGCAATATATTTTGCTTCCACCAGGTCAATTTGTCTGAAAAAACTACAAGAAGTTAGGGTTGGTTAAAATCTTGTTAAAAAGTATAGAATAATTCAAGTTCATTTTAAAGATATTATTTTTCTTTCCCTATCCATGACAGTATGATAATATAAATATACATATATGAAGTATGTTGTATATGTATGTGTATATACGTGCATACAAACACACACACACACACACACACACACACACACACCTTTATGAAAGGCATGATGTCACAAAATAGAAGCCTGCATAATTGCAGGGGGAGGATCACCTTTGCCCCTTAATGGATATATGTTCTCAGGTATTTAACACTAGCTAACACCATTGTTTTACATAGATAGTTTTCAAAAACATCAGAAATCCACAGTATATGACATTTAAGGTTATTTAATCATTTGATGTTGAGACATATCTGCTCCTGACAGAACCCCCTTTTTGGTTCCAAGAAGATACTGAGCATCTTCACCTCCAGGCAAGGTTGTATATCATGGCAAGGTAGCCACTGGGCAAAAATTGCCTATTACATCTGAAGACCAATAACGTCCAGGAAAAGGACATGTTATGCAGAATTGTCGACTGTTGGCTTTGCTGAGCCAGGATGAGCTGTCCTTAAAAAATTCTGCTTTGCTAATGTCTGTCACATAAATGATCCTGGGACAGAAAGCCAAATACAGATGCTCAAAAGTTTAGAGGAATCAGAGGCTGTCCAGATAGACAGCTATCTCTACAATTCGTTTATGTTAGTTATGTTAGCTATGTTAGTGCTTCCTATAATTTTCAGGGAATATTTAAGTTGCTCTTGGATTCTAGTGGGGCTGAAGACTGGTCATAGTCTCATAACCAACTTAAGCTTTTCAGCATTCAGAAGATGATTTTCACATACTACACAAGCTAAAACCAGGACATAACAGGTGTAGAATTGTAAGCCTTCTAAGTTACTATATATGGTATAGTGCTTTTTCTAAATTTACAAAATTGATGGACTAAGTGTTAAGTGTATCTTATACTTTATAAATTACATAATGATAATTGCTGTGCCCAATTTATATCTGAGAGAAAAGAGCCTTTTAACTGGACATAAAGGAGTAAATGTTGTGGATTGCCTTGGGAGTGTTTGTGTTTTAATGCTAATTCTGCCCCTGATGAGGAACAGATCACATAGTCCCTAATTTAACTGAAAATAAAGGCTATAATCTGTGATTCAGCAGTGGAAGAAAAAAGGTGGGACTGGAAGTTTTGGAGAAGGAGAGAGAGGAAGGAAAGATGAAGACGAGACAGCGGATGGAAGGCAAAGAAGATGGAGGAAGAAGAGGTGGAAGATGGAGCAGACCCATGTGGCCTGGAAAAGCTACAAGTAGCTAGGGATTTCATAGCTGGGCAATAGAGTAATGTAGTGGTATATTTGACCAATCTAGGAGTGCAGCTTTTAAATATATTAACTGAGTTGTGTCTTATTTGCAGGGACATATTGGGGTTAGAGATTTACTGAAACAAATCTGGCTGGTTATAAATATGAGTCTCTAGTGTTTTCCTTTCACAGGGTTAGAGGTAGCTGAGTGAGACTGGAATGGTCTTTGGTGTTCTGTAGACCAGCCAAGGAACCCCGGCCAGATGGCCACTTAGAGCTTGCAGTCAGGGCTGGGTGAGAGTGCTGCTGCTGATACCTAGCAGGAGAAAGCATTGGGTTCATTTTAAATTACATGCTACATGTCCCATTCCAATTTGTTCTTCATTTGTGTTTGTGTATGTGTGTGTGTGTGTGTTTCTGCATTTAAAAATTGAACCATACAGATTTCCAATGAATAAGTAAGTCCCTTGGAACTCTGAACTCTTAAACTTACTCAAGTTAAGGGTCCAGAAATCAACTCATCAGTTAGACCTTACTTGTCTCTACTTACGTAGATATTTTCATTGAGTTTTGTGTTGTGTGTTCCAGCAAGCTACTGTTCTCTGCATACACCTGTTTGCTCATTGCTATTTTAAATCACCTCTGGAAAACTATTTGATGTTGACTTTTGCGTCTATCGATTTTCCCTTGTTCATATTGAGTGTCAACTGAAAACCTTTTTTATTCTAGTCCAGAATTCAAAATTCAATATTTTTTAAATTTTGGAATCAAATCTTCTGGTGTTACTAAATCATCTTTGTACATTCTTAGACTGTAGCATAAACTACAAATTATTTTATTATTTTCCTGCAAATTATTTATTCTTTTCCCTATCACTTTATCTATTTATTCACTTGACATCCCGATTGCAGCCTCCTTCCTCTTCATCTTGGAGAAAGGGGAGGTCTCCCCTGGGTACCAATATACTGGGTACCCTAAGTCACTCTGGACTACTTACATATTCTCTCAGTGAGGCCAGACAAGGAACTCCAATGAAGGGAACAGGATACACAGGCAGGCAACAGTGTCAGGGTAAGCTCTTGATCCACTTTTGGTACCCACATTAAAACCAAACTGCACATCTGCTGCATATATGATGAGCCTAGATCCAGCCCCTGTATAATCTCTGGTTGGTGGTTCAGTCTCTGGGAGCTCCCAAGAGTCCAAGATAGTTGACACTAGTGGTCTTCTTGTGGAGTCCCTATTCCATCTCGGTTTCCCATTCTTTCCTGAAGTCTCTCACATGACTTCCTGAGTTCTGTCCAAAGCTTGACTGTGGGTCTATACAATTGTTTCAGTCATCTGCTGGGTGGAACTTCTCAGAGAACAGTAATGCTATGCTCCTGTTTCAGGCATAGCATAGTATCATTAATAGTGTGAGAGATCGGTTCTTGACCGTAGGATGGATGTCAAGCTGAGCCAGTCACTGTTTTTCTCCTCTCTGCTTCTTTTCTTTACCTCATTATACGACATTATCTACTGAAAGGTCCTTTGAAATTTCTTGTCCTTCCTTTGTTGATTATTGTTTCATTTCAATTTTATTTTATCTTAAACTCAATTTTATTCTTTTTCACATCCTTTAGTGTTCACTATATTAATTTTAATCTCTGGCATTATTTTATTTCCAATTTCATATGTAATAACAAGTTCAAACATGGCTAATGAATCAATGTATACAAGTAAAAACGTCCCTAAGCCTTAAAAAGTGAAGGAAGTATTTCCTAATATCTGTGTTGGGTCAATAGAAAGGCTTTGAGAGTCTCTTTATGTTTAAGAGTCTATTTAATAAAACTTTTGTTTTATGATCTTTTGACGTTTCAATTGATATGTACCAACTACTTATAATCTTTCCTTCTTTGCAGCCAATTGTGACAGCATGTAATATTTAGTCAATGTCTAATATACATAATATTTGGACTTTTATTACTTTCTTTCAAATCATTGTTGTAATTCTGGTTAATTCCTTTTTCATCTGTTGATATGATATATATAGAGAACAAAATGTTAAGAATTCATGTTAGCCATATTGTAGATAATGTTACTTCCTAGTTTTCTTGCTGCACTGTGATGATTATGCATCTATCTTAAAAGTTGCTTCTTCCTTTCACACTCTAGGTGTTTTTATATCCTCATTGTGTGTGTTTGTGTGTGTGTGTGTGTGTGTGTGTGTGTGTGTTTTGTAATGTTTTAGTATCATCTCTTAGCCATGGACACTTTTTTGTCTCATATAAAATCATAACTTTAATTCAATCCAAGATGTCTTTCATAGTTAATAACTATCAATACACCACCTACTTGTGAACATTTAAATAATTCTCAATTTGTCTGTCCAGAGGTCCATTGTATAGAAATAAATATTTTCTTGGTGTTGACTTGATATCATTTCCATGTGTTTATTGATGTTGTACAGGTCATAAAATTCTGTGGAGTATAGAATATATGCATTACATTGAGGGCCATATTACTGGTGTTTACATCCTGACTCAACAAATGCATAGTCATATCATCTTGTACATATCTTGCTAACTAATTATGTAGGTCTCTTCATTCATAACTGTGAAAATCATAAGATATAACTAATGATGACTGTAATCAATAGATTAGTAAATATACTTAAAACACCTATATATGTCATACTACTAGAACTGTGTTAGTTTTAAAAATTGATGATGTTTGATTTGTAATGAGTTTATGAGGATCTTATCCAACTAAGAAGGTTGAATTTCTATTATCTTACAAATAGTTATGGAAACACCAATTAGCCTAATCTAATTTAAAATGTTCCAAGCCAAATAATCAGAACACAAAGAAGCCTATGTAAAATACAAGGACTAAACAGCTACCATAAAGTTTATTGTTGCTGCATAGGAGTTTGTTTCTAGTCTAGCTGAAAAAAGCTCAGGCTTTTGAAGCCTTCAATTTAGGTTATTACATGAGTACTTCCAGTAACAGAATTAAGATTGTAGGATATCAGCAAATAAGAGCAATTTTATTTCTCTTCCTCACAAAAGGAGTCTGTAATATGTATGTCTCATTTTTAAGAAGTAAATTACAGATGATGCAATATAAGAATATGAATTGAAATGCAGAAGAGCTAAGACAGAATATATCTTCCAAAATTACTGCCAGTATGATTCAGAGGCATGTATATTTAGTGTGCATATATTTACACGAGGCAGAGAATATCTAGCTAGATATCTTGCAAAAAAAAAAAGCAGCAGTAAAATGTATCAGAAAAACTTATCTGAGGAAAAAATAACAGCTGATGCAAACTTGACTGGTATATTCATTGAATGGCCTTTGATATCCCAGGCATGATCTGTTTCTGCATTTTTCTTCAGATACATTTCTAAAACCATAACTGCAAAACAGTAGCCTATCTCTGAGTTCTACAGTATAACACTTCAATGATTATATTTTAGTGAGACCATGCTACCCCCTCTTCTTAAATTTAGAGCCCTTTCCTTTGACAATATCTATTTGTTCATAATTATTTTCTAAAATAGTAACGCACTTTTATGCACTTTTATAGCTTTTTCATTTCTAAGTATAGGATCTAGTTCTATATTTTGTCTTTATTTTCTCTATTTTATTTTAACAGTAAAAGGAACCATATGACCTGTCCTTGCTTGCTAGCCATCTGTGCTTTCATCCTAAGTTTCAACTATTGCCCTACAGAGTTGCCCTGGCTTCAAGGTTGCGCTTCATGTAGAGAATTGGTTCATGCCACAGGGGGACTATATCTGTTCACAGCAAAAAGAAAGAAGCACTGTTTTATCATGAACCCAAAGTAAGCCAAAGGAAAGTATGTAGGTCAACGTCCTAAGCACAAACTTTGTAAGAAGAGATGATAGATTTTAGATTTAGAAAAATAGTTTAGACTGAAATTCAATTTTGTTGGTTTAGTTTTGTCAACTCTGTACTTTGTATTTTGCATTCTTCCTCTATTCTAGAATATTAACTTATCCATTTAGCTGTGTTTCCTTAACTAAATTAAGACAATTTATGACTTGAATTTTTGACACTCCTTGTTTTTGTAGGTAACAGAGATGGAGTTAGTGATAAAGGAATCAAGGTTATTTTCATTTTCTATAACTTCTAACTCAGAGCATCAGATTAGGTAGTGTATGAGGGATATTGCATTCAGAGTTCAGGATGCATCTAAATTGTTTTCAACTGAGGTAGAAACTCATTTCAAACACCATGTCATTTTTGTCACCCTTTCTTCACTAGATAATGATACTGTGGGGCATATACCCGAGTCTTCAAGATCATATTTCATTGGTAGCCTGGCAACCTGTTCTTCCCCAAACCTCATGGGTACAATCATAATATGAAAAGCACTTACAGTTCAGTTTCCTCCCTTGATCCAGCTTCTAACCCAGTGAGTTTAGTCACACACAAAACTAATATGGCTACTCCAGAACTCATGGCTTTACTTTGAAACCCCTTCGTTACTTCTTTTTGGTGTTTCTCATGGCATAAACCTAAAGTAACAAATAGCATCCTCCTGTGTGTGTTTGCATTGTCCTCTATATCCAGTTTCAGTTTCATTACCATAAATGTGAGAACACTTTTTCTAAGACGGATAATACCATATCTTTATGTAAAGTTAAATTAATGGCAGTATCATTTTTCTTATTGCTTAATTAGCTTACCATCTAGATCATCTATGACTTCCCTAGAAGATGTTCATGTACATTTCTTATGCATATATGTTCCTTACATGATTGCATGACAGTTTTTTCAATTACCCCAAAACTAAATGTTTCCTTAAACATAATTGTTTTATATAATGGTTGTTCTTACAAATCACAAGTTTCCCCCTTTTCATTATCTATTCTTGTTACACATTGGGTAGTTAATTTTGCACATTCATTTTCTTGTTTTACAACTTGAGACAAATTTATTCTTAGGTAGCCTGGTTTCTTCATTTTAATGCATTCTGCAATATTTCACTTGTATTAATGATTTGCATTACTACATCATAATATTTTACTGTTACTTAGTACAATCTATTATCATTCTAAATTTGCTACTAATTATTATTACTGTATATTATATCCAATGATTGAAATTTTGATCCCATATTCATTTTGCTATAATCCGTTTTGAGCTAGTATATGAGAAAAACATAACAAATTCAGTCTTATAAAGAAAATCATTTTTTAATATTAACTAACTAAATAAATTTATATCGATAAAATGGACCTATTATCTTTTTTATTATAATTATATATCTTATGTAATATAGGTAATTTTATTCTCAGGTGGAAATATTTAGATAATAATTAAAGAAAATTATATGTTTTATTCACCATCACAATCTTTGAAAGATTTCTTCAGCCTTACTTATGATTACTAACATCAAAATTTTGCTTTCTGTTCTATAAGGTTAAATATTACAATGTATCATTTATAATATAGTACTAAATCTACCTCATTTTGTGTTACCTTGACTTTCTCTCTACCTTTTCTTTCTAGTAGGGTTCTATGAAAATGCTCAGAACAAACATCCAAGATTCCTTACCTTATTCTGTTCACATCCATTTCTATTCTCTTTGAGGCTTTATTTATTATCTTCACAATAAGCACTTCAACAATAATTTTGTTTGATTCAAGATTCTATGTTTAATATTGGACACAAAATTTTTAAATGTTATTTATTTTTCAACTTAAAGTTTCAAAGGAAATTGAATGTCGCTGTATTCAATATGTTATCCATGCCCATCTCACTGTTGCACTGCCTGGTTTCTCTTAAGCCATCAAACTAATAAGAAATGTCCACTGCCTTAGTTTACTGTAGTGTACTATCATCTAATACTTTGTTCTAAATAATTTGGCTGAAATAATATCCTCTCCATTGTCATTCATGACTGCTTACAAATAACATTTAGAAAGCTGTTTTTTAAAACTACATTTTTCCTTCCCTCATTTCACATCAAACGTACCTGAAAATTCTATCAATCCAAAATGTAAACAACTTATCTGGTTTAAATGCCTTTCTTCATCTCATGTTATTTTTGAGGGAAAAAAAAATGAAAACTTGACTTATTGACCTCTCTATACCTATTCCAAACTACAGCACTCCACTTTTAAACTATTTTATTTATTTATAATTCAAATATTGCATCCCTCCCAGTTCCCCTCCCAGATTTCTTCCCACAATTTCACCTCCCCTTTGCCTCTGAAAGGGTGTTTTCACATATCTCCTGACCCTGGGCCTCAAGTCCCTACAGAATTAGGTGTATTGTCCCACTGAAGGCAGATATGGTAGCCCTCTGTTTCATATGCTCCAGGGTCTGCTGAATTAGCCCTTGTATGCTCTTTGGTTGGTGGCTCAGTCTCTGGGTACTCCCGGGGGTACAGGTTAATTGACACTGTTGACCTCCCTATAGGGTTGCCACCCCCTTCAGTACCTTCAATCCTTCCCTAACTCTTTCATAGGGGTCTCCAACCTCTGTCCAATGCCTGACTGTGAGTATCTGCATCTGTCTCCGTCAGCCTCTGATAGAGCATCTCAAATGACAGTCATGCTAGTCTCTTCGGTCTACACGCACAACATAGTATCAGTAATAATGTCAGGAACTGGTGCCTATCCATGGGATGTATCCCAAATTGGACCTGTCACTTCTCAACCGTTCATTCAGCCTCTGCTCTGTTTTTTGTCTGCATTTCTTTTGGACAGTAGCAAATTTGGGTTGAAAGTTTTGCAGGTGGGTTCCTGCCTCCACCCCTCCATTGGGAATTCTATACAACTACTGGAGGTGGTCTCTTCAGGTTACATATCCCCACTGTTGAGATTTCGGCTAAGGTTACCCACATTGAGTCCTGGTAACCTCCTCCATCCTAGGTATTCAGAATTTTCTAGAAGTTCTCCCACCCCCAACTCCTGTAGCTGCATATTTACATTCATTCTCCTGGTCTCTGCTGTCTTGCCCATACCTGATCCTATCCCCCTTTTCTCTACTGCCTCCCCTTCCCATGCATCTCCCTTCTACCTTCTGCCTTCCATGAGTATTTTGTGCCCCCACCCATCCATTTGAGGTGGGATTTAGGTATTCTCACTTGAGACTTCCTTCTCGTTTAACTTTTTAGGGTTTGTAAGTTGTATCATGGGTATTCTGTACATTGTTGCGAATATCTACGTATCAGTGAACAAATGCCAGGCTGCCTTTTTGGTTCTGAGTTAACTTACTCAGGATGACGTTTTCTAGTTCCATCCACATGCCTGCAAAATGTATGATGTTATTGTCTTAATAGCTGAATAGTATTCCATTGTGTACATGACCCCCATTTTCTGTTTCCATTCTTCAGTTAGGAGACATCTGAGTTGCTTGCAGTTTCCGACTAGTATAAATAAGGCTGCTATGGACATAGTGGAGCACATGTCCTTATGATACTGTGGAATATCCTTTTATGTAAATGCCTATGAACCTTATAACTAGGTCATTAGGTAGAACTATTGCCAATTAATTTTGAGGAATTGCCAGATTAATTTCCAAGGTGGTTGTATCAGTTTGCAATCCCACCAACAATGGTGAAGTATTCATCTTTCTCTACATCCTCACCATTGTGTGTCATCTCTTGAGATTTTGATCTTAGCCATTCTGGTTGGTGAAAGGTAGAATCTTGGGATCATTTTGTTTTGCATTACTCTGATGAGTAAGGATATTGAATGTTTCCTTAAATGTTTCTCGGCCATTTGAGCTTCTTTTGTTGAGAATTTTTTGTTATCTCTGTGCACCATTTTATTTAAAAGTGTTATTGTTTTTGTTTCTTTTTCTGGCGTGAGGGAGTCTAACTTCTTGATTCCTGTATGTATTTTGGATATTGGTCCTCTATCAGATATAGGTTAGTGAAACCATTTTCCCAATCTGTAGGCTGCCATTTTGTCCTATTGACAGTTTCCTTTGCATTACACAAGTTTTGCAGTTTCAAGAGGTCCCATATATCAATTGTTGATCTTAGAGCCTCAGTCATTGGTGGTCTCATCAGCAAATTTTCTCCTGCATGTTAGATTCTTTCCCACTTTCTCTTAGATTCAGTTTATCTGGTTTTATGTTCAGGTCCTTGATTCACTTGGACTCGAGCTTTTGCAAGGTGATAAATATGGATTTATTTTCATCCTTCTACATGCAGATAGTCAGTTAGGTCAGCACCATTTATTGAAGATGCTTTCTTTTTCTTTCCACTCTATGGTTTTGGCTTCTTTGTCAAAGATCAAGTGTCCATAAGTGTATATGATTATTTCTGGGTCTTCAATTCTATTCCATTGATTAATATGTCTACAGCATGTAGTTTTATAAAACCCACACTGGTTCCAGCTAGGTGATGGCAACTGCGGTTTTGCCCATACCCCATGGCTAGCTTGGTGCCATTCTGCTCTTTCCTCCCTGGTCTGGAGGCGGTATCTGTCTGTTCCTAGTCCAGATTAAATAATTAGGGAAATTCCCCTATACCTGTCTTTCTGTGTACCGATACCGTGTGGTCTTTTAAACTATTGTTCAGTAGTACAGCTTGAAGTCAGGGATGATAATTCCTCCAGAAGTTCTTTCATTATTCAAAATGGTTTTTTGTTAACCTGGGTTTTTTTATATTCCAATATGAACTTGAGTACTGCTCTTTTAATGTGTGCAAATTTTCTGTTGGAATTTTGATATGAATTGCATTGACTCTGTAGATTGCTTTTGGGAAGATGGCAATTTTCACTGTTTATCTTACTGACCCTTGAGTTTTTGGAGATATTTCCATTGTTTTGAGTTTTGATTTCTTTTTCTTCTGGGCCATGCAGTTCTTGTCATATGAATCTTCCACTTTCTCAATTAGAGTCATACTTAAATATTCATATTATTTGTGGCTAATAAGAAGGGTGTTGTTTCCCTGATTTCTTTCTCAGCCTGTTTATCATTCCTATAATGGAGGGCTACTGATTTATTTCACTTAATTTTTTTATCCAACCACTTTGCTGAAGCTTTAGCAGCTGTAGGAGTTCTCTTGTAGAACTTTGGTAGTCATATCTGTATATTATCACATCATCAGTGAATAGTGAAACCTTGACTTCTTTTTCAATTTTTATTCCTTTGATCTCCATTTGTTGTCTTACTGCTCTAGCTAGAAGTAGGAGAGAGTGGGCAGCCATGTCTTGTCCCTGATTTTAGTGAGATTATGTCAAATTTCTGTCTATTTAATTTGATGCTGGCTATTGGATTGCTGTATATTGTTCTTTTATTATATTTAGGTATGTGACTTGAATTCCTTATTACTCCAAGACCTTTAACATGAAAGAGTGTTGGATTTTGTTAAAGGCCTTTTGGGGATCTCCTAAGATGATCATGTGATTTTTTTTTTTTGAGTGCGTTTATACAGTAGATTACATTCATGGATTTTTGTATATTGGATAATTCCTGCCTCCCTAGGAAGAAGCCTACTTAATTAGAATAGGAGAAAGGAAGGGCACTCTTTGTCAGTGAGGTGAATGATGATTTTGATGTGTTCTTGGATACAATTTGCAAGAATTTTATTGAGTATTTTTGCATTGATAGTCATAAGTGAAACTGGTCAGAAGTTCTCTTTCCTTTTAGTTCTTTCTGTCGTTTTATATCACAGTAACTGTGGCCTCATAGAATGAATTAGGTAATGTTCCTTCTGTTATATTTTGTGGAATAGTTTGAGGAGTATTGATACTATTCTTTATTGAAGGTCTGGTAGAATTTTACACTAAAACCATGAAAGCTGTTTTTTTTTTTTTTTTTTTTTTTTGGTTGGGGCGAAGATATTGACTTTTTCTATTTCCTTAGCAGTTGTGAGACTACTTAGAAATTTTAACTGATCTTGGTTTAACTTTGGAACATGGTATCTCTCTGGAAAAATCATTCATTTCATCCTGATTTTCCAGCTTTGTCACGTACAAGTTTCTGATGATTTTTTTTTTTTTTTTGGAATTTCCTCAGTTTCTTTTATTATGTCTCCATTTTCATTTCTTATTTTTAAAATTTGGAAACTGTCTCTGTGCTTTTAAGTTAGTTTTGCTAAAAGTTTGCCTATCTTGTTGATTTTCTCAGAGAACCAGTTCTTTTTTTTTTTTCATTGTCTTCTTCTTCTTGTTCTTCTTCTTGTTCTTCTTGTTCTTCTTCTTGTTCTTCTTCTTGTTCTTCTTCTTGTTCTTCTTCTGTTCTTCTTGTTCTTCTTGTTCTTCTTCTTGTTCTTGTTCTTCTTGTTCTTCTTCTTGTTCTTCTTGTTCTTGTTCTTCTTGTTCTTGTTCTTCTTCTTGTTCTTCTTGTTCTTGTTCTTCTTCTTCTTCTTCTTCTTCTTCTTCTTCTTCTTCTTCTTCTTCTTGTTCTTCTTCTTCTTCTTCTTCTTCTTCTTCTTCTATTTTCATTATTAAATCTTCTTTTACAGTCCTGACTTTATCCCCCTCCTGGTCCACCCTATTACTGTTTCTCATCTAATACGTACTTCCCTGTCTCCAATAGGATGTCCCTACTAACCCACTCCCACCCCAGCAGACCTCCGCTCTCCCTGAGACATCAAGTCGCCAAAGGATTAGGTGCGTCTTTTCTCACTGAGGCCAGACCAAGAAGTCCTCTACTGTATATGTACTAGGGGCTTCATGTCAGCTGGCATATGCTACCTGGTTTGTGGCACAGTGTCTGAAAGATCTTGGGGGTCTAGGTCTGGTGAGACTGCTGTTCTTCCCATGGGGCCACCCTCCTCCTCAGCTTCTTCCATCTTTTCCCTAAATCAATCACAGGGGTTCCCAGCTTCTGTCCATTGGTTGCGTATAAGTATCTGTATCTGACTCTTTCACCTGCTTGTTTGGCCTCTTGGTGGGCAGTCAAGCTAGATTCCTATCTGTAAGCACACCATAGCATCAGTAATAGTATCAGACCTTGTAGCCTCCCCTTGAGTTGGATCCCAATTTGGGCCTTTCCCTGGAGCTCGTTTTCCTCAGGCTTTTCTCCATTTTTTTCCCTGTAGTTCTTTTGAGTCCTGAGAGTCTCTCACTTCCCAAGTCTCTGATACATTCTCGAGGGTCTCCCTACCTCTTACCTCCTGAGTTTTCCTGTTTTCATTCTTTCTGCTGTCCTTCAGGGCTTCAGTCCTGTGCTCCCCCAATACCATCCCTTCATTTTGCTAATTCTTTGTGTTGTTTTATTTGTTTCTTATTGGTTGATTTTAGCCTTATGTTTGACTATTTCCTGCCATTTAAGCCTCTTGGGCATGTTTGCGTTTTTTGCTCTAGAGATTTCAGGTGTACTTTTAAGTTATTTGTATAGGGTCTCTCCAATCTTTTAATAAGGCACTTTGTGCTATGAACTTTCTTAACACTGCTTTCATTGTGTCCAATAAGTTTGGGTATGTTTTGCCTTGTCAAAGTCTTTATTTCTTCAGTGACCAAATTATCATTGAGTAGAGAGTTGTTAGTTTCTCTTAGTATGTGGGCTTTCTGTTGTTTCTGTTGTTGTAGAAGTTCAGTCCTAATCTGTGGTGACCTGATGAGAGAATTTAAGGAATTATTTGAATCTTTTTGTATCTCTTGAAGTTTGTTTTATGTCCAATTACATGGTCAATAATGGAGAAGGTTCCATGAGGTGCTGAAAAGTTGGTATATATTTTTGTTTGGGGGAGAAATGGTCTGTAGAGATCTGAAAATCCATATGGTTCATAACTTCTGTTAGTTTTATTGTGTTACTATTCAGTTTCTGACCAGTCCCTTGGTGAGAGTACTGTGTTGAAGTCTACCCCTATTCTTGTGTGGGGTTCAATGGGTATTTGAGCTTTTGAAAGTTTCTTTTACTACTGTGAGTGTCTTTTAATTTGGAGCATAGATGTTCTGAGTTTAGACTTCATTTTGGTGGATTTTTCCTTTGATGAGAATGAAGTGTCCTTTCCTATCTCTTTTGATTACTTTTGATTGAAAGTCTAGGTTATTGGTTATTAGAATGGCAAATCAAGCTTGTTTCTTGGGACCATTTTCTTGGAAAATGTTTTCCTGCCCTTTATTCTGAGGTAGTATCTTTCTTTGTTGCTGAGGTTTGTTGATTCATCAACAGAATGATGGATCCTGTTTACATATCCAGTCTGTTAACATGCATCTTTTTATTGGGTAATTGAGTTCATTGCTATTGACAGATATTAATTACCAATAATCATACGTTCTTGTAATTTATTTTTTGAAGGTTGTCCTATGTGCATATGGCTCTCTTCTTTGAGTTTTTTATGAGATGCTTATTTTTTGGTGTTTTCTTGAATGTAGTTTCACTCCTTGTGTTATATTTCCCTCTAACATCCTCTGTAATGCTGGATTAATAGAAAGCTATTGTTTAAATTTGGTTTTGTCATGGAATATCTTGGTTCTCCATCTATGGAGACTTAGAGTTTTGCTGGGTATAATAGTCTGGGGTAGCATCTGTGGTTCCTTAGGGTCTGCAAGAATTTGTCCAGGATCCTCTGGATTTTAGATTCTTTGTTGGGAAGTCAGGTATAATTTTGATAGGTCTGTCTTTACATGTTAATTGGCCTTTTCCAATTAAAGCTTTTACTATTCTTTCTTCCTTTTGTACATTTAAGGTTTTGATTATTATATGGTCGAGGATTTTCTTTTCTGATCCAATCTATATGGTGGTCTGTACATTTATAGCCATTTCTTTCTTTATATTAGGAAAGTTTTCTTCTATAATATTGTTGAAGATGTTTTCTGGCCCTTTGAAGTGGAAATCTTCACCCTCTTCTATTCCTATTGTTCTTACATTTGATCATTTCATTGTGTCCCAAATTTCCAAAAGGTTTGTGTGAGGAACTTTTTATGCCTGGCATTTTTTGACTGTTGTATCTTTTATGGTATCTTTTATGCCTGAGATTTTCATATTCATCTCTTATATTCTGTGGTGATGCTTGCATTGGTAATTCCTGTTTTCTTCCTAGGTTTTCCATTCTTCCAAGGTTGCCTCCATTTGTGATTTTTGATATCCTATTTTCTATCATCTTTCTACTGTTAATTTCAATACCTTTTCTTTATATAAAGATTATTATGAATGTTTATTTATACTGTACATATTTTTAACTAAGATATAGAACTGGTCTATATCCTTCAATATTTGACCAGGAAATCAGGGTTGCTGTGCGTATTAGGAAATAAAGGGAATATTAGTGGAAGTGGGATGAATGGTTATCATAGGCAAGTCAAAAACAGTCTCCATCTAGCGCCTTGCAATTGTAGTACTGATAAGTAACCCTGAGATTCAGAAGGTACATGGAGAGTGTCTTCCAGGGGAAGCCAGAAATGTAGGTCAACCTGTGTAAAAAGGCTATTGATACCCCATTTGGTGTGGTGTATTGGACAGCAGCAAAAGCAATTGGAAAGAAGGACTGAATATAGTGTGAAGGAAGTAAAACCAAGAGATTCCTTGCCACCATATCTAAATTCTTTCTCCGTTAATCTTACTATGAGCACATTCACTCATTTTTTCTAAATATAAACATAGTTGTCTCTATGGAACCCACAACTTAATAGTATTAAGTAAGGTATGAGTTTTTAATACACTAATTTAAGTGAGCGGCAAAATAAAGCCCATATTAATGCTTAAATCATTAATCATTGGGCTACTGCTTAGTAAGTTATTCATAATTTAATTTTTAGTCAAATGTGATGTTTCTTCCTGGAATTTCTGTCACATAGTTACTTCTTTGTGTATTGCATTGCTGTAGTTTTCCTATGTCTCATCACATAGAAGTGTGCTGTGCAAGTAGCAATGTACAAGATGCCTCCTTTCTAGAAATGAAACTTTTAAGTCTGTGCTGTACTAATAATTTACTTTCTCTTAATGATGAGGATAATCAGCCTTTTGTGAGCATGGTGGTTCACTAGCGTGAGATGTTCAAAGTGACCAGAAGGCACTTTTCATTTTCCACTTTAATAAAATCATTGCTGTGTCCCGAGGTAGAAATTGTCTTCTCTCTCATGCTAAGATTCTTGGAATAGCAGAGTCAGAGCTTCAATAATGAGAAGGAGAATTTCCACTGGAGGATCATTAGATGCAGTAATGGAGAGGGCGCTTCACCTTTGCTCAAAACAACTCTTGGATCTGTTAATGCTGTTTATGTGAGCAGCAGCTCTGTGCCTGCTCCACCATTTAGTACTTTCCCAGGACTATCCTATTCTAGAAGACACTGCCCCAGATCCACAATGTATTACCATAACAATAATACTGTAATTAAGTGTTCAAAATGCCATTCCATCTTCCTCCATTGCCCCTCACTAATTCAAAGGGCTGGCAGCCATAATAATATAAGCAAATTCCAAAGTGAATTTTTTTTTTTTTTTGCCATCAACTCTTATTTTAATTTCTTTTTGAACTTACTAGTGTAAGTTCAACTAGTGAGCAACAAACAGGCAGGTTTCTCTTCAGTACTTGTATATATACTTAGTGTTGATGAATTCCTCAGTACCTCACCTTCCATATATTCCTCTGCCCTTGTTCCTTGTCTGGACTGAACCCCTCAACCCTCAGTATTTTCCTTTCTACTTTCACATCCTATGTGTTACATAATTACTCTACACCCATTTTGGAAGGTTATTTCCTTCTACCTCAATGGCCCCTTTATAGTTTCCTGGTCTTAGGTAAAAATTTTGGTTATGTTCTAAGTAAGCATAATGAACATAGATGGCCAACAAATCTCTAGAAGGAATTTCTATTACTGTGACATTATTATGATATGCTGCTGATTCTGTTTCATTGGCAGATCAACATTAACAACTCAGGTAACAAGCTCTTCCCATTCACAGAATGTATCAATGCTTATCTGTTAAACTATTACTGCTGTCTCTTTATGATTATTCTACGGCTACTTTTTTATAGCATGAACATGAAATGGATGGTGATTTAGATTATTAGTTATTATTTTATCTTTATACTTTGATCTACTTGTATTGGGCATTTTCTCTTTTTATGATTTTTTTAATTAAGAGAGATTATTTTACCAATATGTTTTGCATAAGGTTCTCCCAAATCCTTCCAGATTTTCCCAAACTTCCTACTCACCCAAATCTATACATTTCCTCTTCACCCCTTATTAGAAAATAATTAAACATCCAAAAATAAAAAGAAAATAAAATGAAAGAAAAGAAAAGGAGCCAATAAAAAAGCACAAAACTTCAGATATCCACAGAGGTACACTTTTATATACAGAAATTCCATAGAGACATATACAAAAATCAAAAATCATAACATATAAACAAAAGACGTGTAAAAAATATAAACACACTGACAAAGCATTATGAGAAAACCAAAAAGCAAACAGAAACAAAAACAAAAGTACCATCTAGTTTGTTTTGTGTTGTCCATCTGCTGCTGACTATAAAGTCGGCCCTTAAGTATGGAATGGAAAACCAATGGAAATCACTGGAAGAAACTGATCTTTTCTTCATGAGTGGTTATAATTTGGAGATTGCTTCTGACATAGGACAGATGAGGGCTTGGGTCCACTTATTGTCTAAGCACGGGGACCTCATCTGGCTTAAACCTGTGCAGATACTGAGCATGCTTTCAGTTTCTGTGAATTTATAAGTCATCCATCCTACTGTGTCTATAAGGCCTTATTTCCTTTTCCATTCCCTCTGGCTCTTATAATCTATATGCCTCTTCTACATATCTCCTTGAGCCCCAAGAGAAAGGATTGCTGACAGCTCATTTAGGACTGAATGTTAATCTTTGACAAAGGAGCTAAAACCATCCAGTGGAACAAGGACAGCATTTTCAACAAATGGTGCTGGTTCAACTGGAGGACAACATGCAGAAGAATGCAAATCGATCCTTTCCTATCTCCTTGTACAAAGCTCAAGTCCAAGTGGATAAAGGACCTTCACATAAAACCAGACACACTGAAACTAATAGAAGAGAAAGTGGGGAAGACCCTCGAATACCTAGGCACAGGGGAAAAGTTCCTGAACAGAACACCAATGGCCTATGCTCTAAGATCAAGAATTGACAAATGGGACTTCATAAAATTGCAAAGTTTCTGTAAGGCAAAGGACACTGTCAATAGGACAAAATGGCAACCAACAGATTGGGAAAAGATCTTTACCAATCCCACATCCGATAGAGGACTAATATCCAATATATACAAAGAACTCAAGAAATTAGACTCTAGACAACCAAATAACCCTATTAAAAATGGAGTAAGGAGCTAAACAAAGAATTCTCAACTGAGGAAATGCAAGTGGCTGAGAAGCACCTAAAGAAATGTTCAGCATCCTTGGTCATCAGGGAAATGCAAATCAAAACAACCCTGAGATTCCACTTCATACCAGTCAGAATGGCTAAAATAAAAAACTCAGGTGATAGCAGATGCTGGCGAGGATGTGGAGAAAGAGGAACATTCCTCCATTGTTGGTGGGATTGCAAGATAGTGCAACCACTATGGAAATCAGTCTGGCGGTTCCTCAGAAAGTTGGACATATCACTACCTGAGGACCCAGCTATACCACTCCTGGGTATATATCCAGAAGATGCTCTAACACATGACAAGGACATATGCTCCACTATGTTTATAGCAGCTTTATTTATAATAGCCAGAAACTGGAAAGAACCCAGATGCCCTTCAACAGAGGAATGGATACAAAAAATGTGGTACATTTATACAATGGAATATTACTCAGCTATTAAAAACAATGAATTTGGTAAATTCTTATATAAATGGATGGAACTAGAAAATATCATCCTGAGTGAAGTAACCCAATCACAAAGGAAGATACATGGTATTCACTCACTGATTATTGGATTTTAGCCCAGAAGCCTGAAATACCCAAGATTCAACTCACAGACCACATAAAGCTCATGAAGAATGATGACCAAGTAGGGGGGGCTTCAGTCCTTCTTAGAAGGAGTAACAAAATACTCAAGGGTGCAAATATGGAGACACAGTGCAGGACAGAAACTGAAGGAAAGACTGACCATTCCACCTGGATATCCATCCTATGTGCAGTCATCCAAAGGTAGAGGTTGATGTGGATGTCAGGATGTATATGCTGACAGGAGCCTGATATAGCTGTCTCCTTAGAAGTCTGCAAGAGTCTGACATACTCAGAGGCAGAAGCTCACAGCTAACCATTAAACTGAGCATGGGGTTCCCAATGGAGAAGATAGAGTGAAGGCTGAAGGAGTTGAGAGGATTAGAGACACCATGAGGAAAGCAACAATCCCAACCAACCAGAGCCCCCAGGGTCTAAACCACCAGCCTGGGAGCGCTTAGGGAGGGACCCACGGCTCCAGCTGTATATGCAAGGGAGCTATATATAAGTGGGAGAAGAGGTCCTTGGTCCCATGAAGGCTGGACATCGGGGGGTGGGGGGGATATCCGAGGGTGGGGAGATGAGGTACGGGGGTGGGGGGTACACCAATGTGCAGGCAGGAGGATGGGGGAAGGGATAGTGAGTTCCTGGGAGGGAGGGGGGAAATGGGGTAAGGAGAGAATATCTGAAATGTAAAAAAATTTCCAATAAAAATAAATAAATAAATAAATAAATAAATAAATAAATAAATAAATAAAGGATTGAATGTTCCAAGGTCTTTCACTCTCTGCATTTGGTTCAGTTGTGAGTCTCTGATTTCATCCCAGAATACTGAAGGTGGAAGAGTCTCTAAATACTGGCTGAGTAAGATATTTATCAATGAATATAGCAGAATGCTATTAGGTGTAATTTTATTGGTATTTTCCTTTAGCAGACAGTGGTATTTTGTTTTCTCTTAGGTGCATGATCTATATAGTCACAAGTTCATTAATCTTATGTGTTTGTGCGTATACTTGGCTTTTATGAACTTGTAAGTCCAGATGCTACAAAGTTCACAAAAGTGTGTCAAATCCCCTAGATATAGGATTACAGGTAGTTCTCAATTGGTAGCAAACTTTAATCTTCTTTAAGCATAATATGTAATCTTAATTGCTGAAACATCTCTCCATCCCCTCCTTCTCTCATTGTGAACATTTAATAGTATCATAATGTTAATAGTAAGTTAATGTTAACAAAATTATCCATATTCCATTATAGTCCAAAAGTTACTTGGCAGGATGTACTGGGGTTTCGGAGGGTCACTTCCTTGTCTGGTTTAAATGCATGCTTTCACCTGGTTTCCAAGATCCTTTAAAAAGCTCAGTATGCAGTGATAACTCAGTGGTGACAAATGTGCATGTGCTCTCTGAACACACTATAAAAGATATGATCATGCACCACGTTTTCTTGGTATCTTGTCATCAGTTTATCTATCCAGAAGGACATCAGTCAACCTTATGAATTAGAGAAATTCTCTTAATCATATTTAAAGAAAGTCTAGAAAGAGTATATTGCTCAAAGTTCTGACTTTGAGCAGTGTACCTGTGGGTATCTCCCTTGAACGCTATCCTCGTAGGTCTAACATTTCACTTAATTTATATATATTTCACTTAATTAATGTATATATCACTTGGAGAGAGACTCATTCTGTAAGAAGAGCTTAGACTTTATCTGGTATCCCAGAATGACATCAAACTTGCCTCACTCTCTTAAATTTTGGATTCATAGGCATTAAGTATCATGCCCAAACTCTTCAGAAGTCAAATTTGAATACTATTTTAGCATTACATTATTGCTGCGAATACATCTTATTATATTCAACAAGAGCAAATACAATCTGTTTACCTTTCAAGAAACTTAATATGTACTGAATTACTGGTAGATTCTCTTTTTTTGGAATTATCAACTGTGTAGTAGAGCAATGTAAAGTTATATCAGCATTTCCTTATTCTTGTGAATTTGGAATTTGAACTTGATTTTTGTTTTGCAGTCAATTTATAACTAATACACAAGGTGAAGGTAACAATGTCTGTCTTATTGGCAAGATTTCCTCATGACATAAAGCACTTTTGTTTTTAAGTCTACATGGTGAGCTGAGGTTATTAGTGGAGATGTGCTCTCCTTTATACTAAAAGCATTTACATTGAATGTAAATGTCTTTGAAATTTTCATACAAGTGTCCATTATATCTCGATCATATCAACCGTCTATATCCTCTCAGAACTCTCCCATCACATTTTTCTTCCAACTTTATGATGTACATTATGAATGTATATATGTATGTATTATTTACTCACTGACTTCCATTAGTGTTGCCAATGCATACGTAAGCAGGAGTTATCTGCTGGGGAATTGGCAACCATCCAATGGCCACATTCCTAAACAAGTACACAGTAATTTATTTTTGTATTCAGGGAACCTCAATATATTTATGTCTCAGTTTGATATTTCATGACATAATCCATAGATCAAAGTCTTATATATATTTTCCAAAACGAGTAATAGTTTTATACGAATTTATTTTTCAATTTTACCCATACACATTGGTTTATCTTCATTTGTCACTTCCTTTAATAATTCAGATTTCAAAAACTTAGGTTCAATGGTGTAAAATAGCATATTTAATGAGATCTATAATTGCTTTTGAACCAACACAAGATTATAACTTATAATGTTGTTATCCTTGACGTGTCCTCATAGTTAGCCAATATTCTCTGTAGGGAATCAAACGGAACTTAACTCTCCCACTTCTCTTGCATTTGATAGGCATATCCTCTCAATCTACATTTTATTATTTGTTAATCATTTTCAATAGACTAAAATACCTATATATGAATGTTAATCTACAGTTTATTTTGAAATATAGGTTTAATAATTGAAAAAAAAATTGAAGCTCAACATTATACATATATATATATGTCTCTGTGCATTTGTGTTTGTACAAATAAATATAGATTATATATATATATATATATATATATGATATCTCATATATTATATATATATATATGAGATGATACATTTAAATATAGATTATTGATTTAGGCAACAATGTGTATGCCAGCAACACTTCACAAATGTTGCAATGAAGTGGAACAGAAACCAGGCTGTAAATTATTTTTTTAAATAAATGGGGTACTACTATCTTGTTAAGCAAGTATGGTGATGATGGTGAATAAATATTCATTGTTATATTTTATTATTTTTCCATGCTTTAGCTATAGATAATAAGATAGAAAGATCTCTACTTTACTTTAAGATACAATAAAGAGCAGCATGTAGGATTCAAATAATCTAGAGGTCTGAACATTTTAAGCAGTTGTTTCCTTTGGAAACAGATACCTGTCAAGTGATTTGAAGTCAAACAGTCCTCATGACTTTAAATAGGGTTAAAAGTAGCCAAGGGAACATTAAAGCCTAATGGGTGAATAAATGAAATGGAGCAAAAAGATCTGGAAACTGTAGATGAAAATCTTTGGAGTTCATATAGAAGTAATGATTCTAGATTAAAGTAATAATTCATTTGCTCAGCATGTAGCACAAAAATCATTTAATCCAGTAAAGAAAGATTTTTTTTAAACTTGAAATGGTGTCTTTTATTTGAGTTTAGAATTTACTGAAATGAAAATACAATAATATGACTAGCTTGTAAGGAGAGTGATCTCAGGATAGATGAGCTAAGAAATTAGATAACTATTCTTTAAAAAGTTGCAAGGTCTAGAAAAGGTTCTGAGGAATAAACTCTGCTTACTTACAGCAGAGGAAAAAGAGGTTTGTATACAATCTCACTATGTATACTTTTGATTCTTTGTATGCATTGGATACAAATCATGAATCCCTGTGTTCCATTATTCCAAAAATCTTTGTCTCTGGACAAAGCAGTATTGTTTTCCAAGACTATCTAAAATATTATCCTTACAAAGAGATAATTTTCCTTTGGAAATATCAACATATAAAATTTATATATAACTGGGAAAATGCAAATATAATTAAAAATTAAAAACATATTTTTGATGCACATATGCATACATATATATATATATATATATATATATATATATATATGCATTTGTACACTCAGTTTAATGTATACAATACAGAGTCACTCATTTACAAACTCAGGAATCTATTAAAAAACACTGAACTTAAAGCCATAATATAAACACAATGGACCTGGTACAGACATTGAAGATACAGTGTATTTTGTCTCTGTCTCTGTGAGTTTATATGAGCTTTGATCATGTTAAAATATCATTCCTTTTGTCCTCCATCACCTCTGGCTTTCATACTATCTGCCTTTACTTCCTCAGGATTCCCTGAGTCCTGTGGGGAAGAATTTTATGTTAGGTCTGGGCATTCCAATGTCTCTCACACTCTTCCTACTGTTTGGCTGTTCTAAAATCTCTGACCCCCTCCTTATTGTTTGTCTATGATTCTTGGTAATTGTTCCCATGTGCTGTATGAGGAAGTTTCTGTGATGATGGTTGAGCAAAACACTAATGTATAAGAATAGCAGAATGTCATTACAAGCCAATAAAAATAACTTCTTGATTGTCTTTGACATGGAGATTACTTAGAACAAATTAAACCTATTTATACTTGCACTGTAACATAATCTAATAATAGCTATGGTGGAACCCTTCATAATTCTTGATAATTATCAGAATATTTGGCTATGTGATTAGTTTGTAAATAATTTCTTTTCCTTGAGATGAACTCCTTTATCAAGACAGATATTTTATAACATTAGAAATTACTAAAAGATTTATATCATTCTTCCTTTTAGACGATGTTTAATCTTTTATATTATATATTTATATTTATATTATTTATATTTATATTTATATTTATATTTATATATATGTGGTCATCTTTGTTTGTAACTAGTGTTTTCCTAAGCAGGACCATAGCAACATCAAAGAGGAGAAATGAAATGGCAACTGAGCAGTACATTATCCCCTATATAATGGATCTTGAAATGAGAGAGTGTTTTTTTTAGGGTCATATTCACTGGAGGACATGGTTAGACTTGAGTGATTTTTGTCATTTGCATTTCCCTACTCAGAATTCCTGTTGTGGTAGAAAAAAAGCCCAAACAAGAGTCTGTAGAGAGCAGAGTGATGTATGAAACAGTAGAAAACAATTGGGGCTTCAATCTAGAGAACTGAGAAACTGGACTTCCTAAAAGGACTAGAGGAATTTTCATTCTAATTCTACCAAGTCCTGAGAACTTAACAATAAGCCATGGGGATAGCATTCAAATTAGTGTAGATAGACACCCATGGGCTGCAGTTCAGTCAATCTGACCTTTTCCGAACACACTGTAGTGCTTCCTTCCATAATGATACCAGGGCTAAGAAGGGGGCCATGGGGAAGGACATAAGGGAAAAATATATTCACACCTGCATCACATTTTTATCTGCCCCAGGCAATTTGCTAACAAAAAAGAAATGACTCAGAAATGGAAATGGAGTATTAAACTAGAATTTCTGGATTATATGAAATAAATCGGTGTGGAGTTTAGGCAATCTGTGGAGAGAAGAAATCTGCTTTAGAAAACAAATGCTTATACATACATACATGAGAACACACACACACACACAATGGTAGCTGCTGTTTATAGGAGAGGTATGCTAAAGAAGAGATAATAGGGACATTTATTTATGGAAGAAATAACTGTCCTGTTAAATTCCTACACTTTTTAAAGAGCTGAGGAATCCCAGTGCTTGGAAGACCCAGGAAGGAAGAATGGGATTTGAATTTGAAGGCCAGCTTCAGCTACATAATGAGTTTAAGGCCAGCCTGGAGAAAGTGTATCATTGACTCAAAAACACTTAGCTATGTAATGGTGAATTTGGAAAATGGTATTTAAAACTGAAATTTGTGTTACAAATTAAGGAAAGCTAAATGCTAGTATAATGCTAAACAAAACTTGTGCTGTGTAAACACTCATGAAAAAATTTACTCACTTTTAGAAATGCATGAATTCTTTGACTATTTGTGCTAATGTTTTATGCATATATCTATCTATATCTATCTATCTATCTATCTATCTATCTATCTATCTATCTATCTATCTATCTCCCCTATACACATATTACACTATATGTACTATTTAGAAAATAATCATGTGTCTCTTGAAAATAGTATAATTCAAATGAATGTTTTCAATGTATTTTTTTTTTACCTTTGAAGCACACAAATGTTTGAAAGGAAATTAGATGAAGCTTTATAATATCATTACATAAACACTAATGTAATATTACATTTTTGAAAACTATACAAGTTATGGATAATGATCTCGTATCGTTTGTTATGTATTACCATTGAAAACTGCTAGAAAATCTTCATTTCTAAATAGTTTCTCCATTTGATGACTGCTTGGATGATATGTCTAACAGTGTGAGATTCTGACAGGTTGGGATGCATTTTCCTTTTATTTTGGATATTGTGTTATCCTTGTCAATAACCATCCTCAAGGAAGTACTAGGTAGAGCAATTCAGGGACAAAATCTGGTAAAACTAAAATCCTGGAGAAAATGTTACTTTCTTATGCATTCTTCAAACATGCAACTTGAAGAAGCTTTTTAGTATTTCATTTGTTTGTTTGGTTTTTAATATTTGTCTTGATAGTCCAACATAGGGAACTCTAAGTTGGAATACGGAAAGAAAGAACTAAAGGACTGGCAGCCTTTATAAGGATGTCTTATGTCTTTCCCCATTTTTCTACAGAGACTCCTGTAAGAAAATCAATGGGAATCAAGGGATTAAATAAATAAAGATAATAAGTTAAATGAGTTTTAGTGAAATGCAGCATTGCTTTTTAAAAAGGTGTTTAATTAATGAGTGCTTTACACAATTAAATTTTCAACATATTTGTGAAGAAAATAAAGTGAGCATGTCTTGGACTGAATCTGCAATGATGATCCTTTGAGATAGGATTAAAAATGGTAGCTCCCATTTATGTGTGCGTCTGTTTTTAACTTAACTGTTTTTTCTATATATATGGCTAAAAATAATTTGTAACTTGAAAGAGCATATTAAAAAATCAGTCTTTCATTTATTGTATACTCTTAATTTCTTGGGGGAGCCAAGCTACCATATAATAGTTTTGTTGTTTATTATGTTCTGTTTTGTCTCTGTATTTCTGTGTGTCAATGTTGAATACCATTGTCTCTTCTGAATATTCTTGGAGGCCACAATATATTTTCTAGGCACCATTTAACAGAATTTAAATTTCATAAGTTAGTCAGAATCAAAACACTTCTAAAATTTTAATTATCTCAGATAGTTTTTCTACCAAAACCAACTCTCTTCCCTCTTTCATGTATTAAAACAGTAAACAACACTTTGAGTGGAAACTCATGTAAATAAATTTAGTATTTAATACATGTGATAGGTAGTACACTAATGTGTGTACTAAACATAATTTTGATGGCAAGTATAGACATTTTGGAAAAAAGAAAATTTGTTTATGAAGATAACATATTTTCTAAAATAAGTTTTGGCATTACGCTATTTATATCTATTCATGACATTCACAATAACTTCTGGAGTATATATATGGTAATCTTTATTTCTCTTTTCATGAATATTACAGTGTGATTCTCTCCTCTTAGTTACCTTTATTTTTCTTATTTCTTTTTTATTGGATATTATATTTATTTACATTTCAAAGTTATCCCCTTTCTCTGTTTCCCTTCCACACAACCCTATCTTTTCCCCACTCGCTTGCTTCTATGAGAGTGTTCTCCCACCCTACTCCCTCACTCCCACCTCACTGCCCTGGCATTCCACTACACTGGGCATCGAAACTGCACAGGGCCAATGGCCTCTTCTCACATTGAGTACACATAAGGCCATCCTCTGCTACATATGCAGCTGGAGTCTTGGGTCCCTCCTTGTGTACTCTTTGGTTGGTGATTTAGTCAACGGGAGCTCTGGGGGATCTGGTTGGTTGATATTGTTCTTCCTATCGGGTTGCAAACCCCTTCAGCTCCTTCAGACCTTTCTCTAACTCCTCCATTGAGCTCTAAGTCCAGTGTTTGGCTGCTAGCACCCACATCTGTATTTGTCAGGCTCTGGCAGAGACTCTCAGGAGACAGCTATATCAGGCTTCTGTCCTTGTGACAAATGTCAATCAGCTTCCTTTTGCCTGATAATTGTGGACTACATTTTTTATATTTGTAATTTTAAATATTTCTCACAGTATACATATTCTATGAAGGAAGAATTAGAGTTTTAGGAAAAAATAAAATAATGTCCTCATTTACCTTTCTAAGAACAACTGTACATTTTGCTGAGAGAACCAAACTCACTAATGCTACTTCTATAGAGGGCCCTTGACAATCATCAGCTTCTTTTCTTGTTGATCTAAATGCTCTATGAAAATACTGCTCTACCATTGAACTCCCTAGGTACCAGATCGTTAGATTCCTAACCAACAGGTGTTGCTAAAGCATGCTAAAGCAACTTTGATAACGCAGAGGGTAACAGAGAATTTCCCAGTTCAGACACACTTGCTGTTCTAGCCATAATCAGTACTAATATCATGGCATGCTTTTGTTAGATGCGCCTCTCTTTCATTCCCTCCTATAATCCCAATCTTTAATTCAATATTATGACAAGCTGGAGGGAAATATGGATAGATGAATTAGCCAGGGAAGTTATTTAATTGAAAAGTATTAGTTTTACTAAATAAAATTATACAATAGCTTATTCAATGATGTACTATTATCAGGAAAGTCATATTCTAAATTTGATCAATAAAGCAGAAAGGCGTTATGAAATAGCTATAGATTTATTATTGTATATTAAAAACATTGCTGTTATTATGAAATTCATGTAAAAATATTGCTAAATATCATTCTTCACATAAAATATTAATAAAATTACTGTTACTAGATTGTGATCAAGATGGTGATCAATAAAACTCCTAGCCGGGCGGTGGTGGCGCACGCCTTTAATCCCAGCACTTGGGAAGCAGAGGCAGGAGGATTTCTGAGTTCGAGGCCAGCCTGGTCTACAGAGTGAGTTCCAGGACAGCCTGGGCTACACAGAGAAACCCTGTCTCGAAAAACCAAAGAAAAAAAAAAAAGAAAATTCCTAGTAACCAGTCAAATAACAAAGATTAAAAAATATAAAAAGCTATTTACTCATCCAACTACTATCATAAGAGCACAATTAACCAGGAGAGGGGCTATATTAACTAGCATTAGTATACTAATCATAAAAGACATATTTATGAGAAAAGAAGAGGAAGCGTTATTCACTTTCCTTTTCCTCCATAGCAAGCACTGCAACATGGAGAGTCAGGAATGTAATAAGCATGGGACTTTGCCATGGAGTTTCTTTCTACAATGATAACAATATCAGAGGAATTGAGGCCTTCTTGAAAGCACATACTCTAGGCTGAGCCTCCAGATCTGTACATTATGCATAAACATGGTCTCCTGGTTCATTCTATAGCGCTCCAACTAATATGTGATTAGAGGCCCCTTGAGAGTTCTCACATCATTATTCCAATGAGTACTGAGATGTAAGTAACATAGCAGTAGCCCTATCACCAGGCTATGTCCATGAGCAGAGACTCTGGATCTGCTGTGGTGCCAAGTGGAGAATTGCATTTCTGAGTAGTTTAGCCAGCATAATGTGTAGCTATTTGCAAAAGTAGGGGTCATAGTTTCAACTTCATGTGAATGACACACAGAAGCATGGACTTGTGTGTATTCTGGTGCTTTGCTGGTTTAGGCTGAGTGAAATTTCTAGTTGCATTACAGTTTTGTTTTTCCCAGCCCATGTATCCCTCATGCTAGGCAGCACAACAGAGAAAGAGTAAATAAAGCTCTTTCTTGAAACAGAGGACAGGTCTGCTATGATGAGGTTCTGATACCAGTGGAATTCTATGATGCCCAAGTCTAAAGTAGACTTTGCTTTTATAAAATATGTGATTTAATTTTAATATAATTACAACATGTATTCTTTCCCTTTCTTCCATTCAAATCTTCCCACATGCAGTCCTATCACTGTCTTTCAAATTCCAGGTATCTTTTTCCTTAATTATTGCTATATACAACTTGTTCTTGGTGCTTCCACAAATAGGAGTTTCTGTGGTTGAAACACTCTAAGGTCCATTTCTAATTTATTCTGAATAACATATCAAGTATGTGTTAAATATCAACCTGTGCTTAGTTTATCCTTTCTCACTGAAAGAATGAGAACACACCAATTTTGGGTTTGGTATAATATAAGATTTGCATACCATCTAGTGCGGAAATATTGGAAGTGTCTTCAGAGTCTCAGATAAAATAAGTGACTATTTAGAATTTTGGAAAGAACAGTCTTAAAGTCTCATTTAAACAACTAAAATACATACCCAGTTTTCAATGAAAAGTAATATCCAGAGTTAAAGGCATCACCTCTCAGGGAATCCTTATGGTCTTAATAAGGCACTGGAAAAATCCATGCAGCCGTCTGTATCTGCAGCCTATCATATAACTCAAATAGTTGTAATTAAGGACACCTAATGAGACTTATGAAAATAGAAACATTTTTGTATCTTAACATAGAGTCTAAATTTTAAAAAAATTAAACAGAAACCCTCAAAGTAACAAGTGCACTAATCAAAAATAAGAGCACAAAATGTGCATTAATACTATTACAGATCAAATGGAGAAATAGAATTAGCAGTTTCTCAAAAAAAGACTGTTATAAAATATATAAACTATATAATAATGTTGTTACATGCATAACTATAATCCTAGGACTTAAGCAGCAAGACACTAGAAGACACTTAAGCAGCAAGAAAAAAGAGAGAGAAGAAAACTCATAAAGGTTTACCAATTCATTTGGCAGCAATGTGTCTGAGGAATTATTACGAGGCAAGAGGGATTCACAGGAAATTTTCAAAAAAAATAGTGACAGTAACAAAGGAAAAAAATACATGTCTGCCAGCAACACTGTTGACAACAGCTGTCCTTACAGATGAACAACAGAAATTCTAGAACCTAAATGAACAAAAGAGGGAAGAATGTAGACCATCAGTCATCTCCAATAAAAAATTCTTAAGACAGTTATTCAAATTTTCTTTATTTAGAATACATGGTACTGGTAAAAATGTATTTATACAGACAAATCCAGGAAGCTCTTGTTCTGTTTGTAAACATGGTACACAATCCATTCGCATCTAACAGTGGAAAAAACTATGTTATATACTAAAAGACTGACAATATAGAAAGATGGAAAAGATGACATTAAAATGTCACATGAATGCTGGCATATCATTTACTTATTAAATAAAAATCTAGTGTAATCATGAGGACCTATATTGTTATTCACAGACCTCATATGAATCCATACCCAATGTCCTGCCTCTATAACCCCAGAATTCTGCCCTTCATACACAGCAATGCAATCATACTCTCAAATACTAGCATGTACTAATGGGTGCACACACATATGCAAATCATGATTTTAAGTATCAAAACATGATGAAGATATTAGCACAAATGTATAATATTTTATTATTACTCATTATAGCTTGAATGTGAGTACCTGTTCCTGTCTTAAAACACTTGGTCTCCAGTAGGTGGCCATGCTTTGAGAGGTTGAGTAATCTCTGGATTGGGCATGACCTGTGGAGAAGTATCCTGGAGTCAGGACTTTTATCCAGTGTTACAGTCTAGCTGGAAGCATAAGCATGAGATAATACATATCACACAAATGACATGGAAAAGAGGGTAGGAATTATCATATTGAGCCACATAAAAAAGATTTAAATCAAAAGAAGTAAATATAGTCAATAAGGAAAACTATTCTATCACAAGCCTCAAGTCAGGAAGATGACAGAAATATCACAATAATAGGAAGGCTTACATAAACAAGCAAATATGGCTATAACGAAGATAGATCATACTATAGCAATGCTAGGTGAATTGTCATCTGACCTTTGGCAATAAACAGATATCCAGGAAGAATCTAACATAGAAATCGTGGTTTTTTTTATGTTCAATGGCAGCCTAAACCATATGACAAAAATTGGAAGAACTAATGGAAATGCTTAGTAAATATTTCAAAAAGTAAATAAGAGGAGAATGTCCTCATATATTAGATGAGGTCAATATTTCACAAATGAGAAAACTAAACTAGGACAAATACACGAGTTAAATAAATTAAAAGTTGAAAACAAATTTCCTTAATGAAGATGGATACAAAATTTCTCAATACCTTGCTTTTGTTGTTAATATTTTTTAAATTTAAACTTTTATTTATTTATTTACACCCCAGACCCCATTCTATTCCTGGTTCACCCTCAGACCATTCCACATCCCATACCTCCTTCCCACCCTGTCTCTACAAGGATGCCCACACAACATACAATCTACCCCACCAGACCATAAACGCCCTGGGGCCTCAAGTCTCTTGAGGGTTAGTGCATCTTCTCTGACTGATCCCAGACTGGGCAGCTCTCTGCTGTATATTTGCTGGGCTTCCTATCAGCTGGTGTATGCTTCCCAGTTGGTAGTTCAGTGTTAGAGAGATCTCAGGGGTCAAAGTTAATTGAGAAAGCTGGACCTCCTACAGGGTCACCCTCATTCTCAGCCTCATCCAGCCTTTCCAGCTAAAATCAACCGATTGAAAACATAGAGAACTATACAAAGAATCAACAAAACCAAGAGCATTTGAGTTCTCTGAGAAAATAAACATGATAGATAAACCTAAAGGGCCTACAGGCAGTATCCAAATTAACAAAATCGGATATGAAAAAAAAAAGATATAACAATAGAAATGGAGGAAATCCAAAAACCCATCAGATCCTACGATAAAAGCCTATACTCAACAAAACTGGAAAATCTATTAAATGAATGGTTTTCTAGGCAGATATTACATACCAAAGTTAAATCAAGAGCAAATAAACTATCTAAACAGACCCATATTGTACAAAGAAATAGAAGAAGTTATTAAAAACCTACCAACCAAAAAAATGCCCAGGGCCAGATGAATTTAGTCCAGAATTCTACGAGACCTTCAAAGAAGACTTGATACTAATATTTCTCAAACTATTCCAAAAAAATAGAAACAGAAAGAACACTCCGTTACTTCTTCTATGAAGTCACAATTACTCTGATACCTAAACCACGGATACTGAGGCTATGTGAGCACTCCATAGGCTTAGTAATAGTGTCAGGCCATGGGACCTCCCTGTGAGCTGGATCCCAACACCTTAGTCACACAAAAGGCCTAGTAGCCAATTTCAAAGGTAATTAAGATTCAACAACAAGGCACAATTATGGTTCCTATGCAAACTTGTATTTAGAATATACACAGATTGTAGTACAAATAACACAACTATATGATTCAATGAAATTCAACATCCCATCATAATAAAAATCTCTGAGTGAAACTGATCCAGAAGAAATTGGCCTCAGCCTAGTATATATCATATATAAAAAAAACCCTAATGTTATAATTAATGTAAAGTAGATGAAAGATTCTTTTCTAATATATCTAACAAGAGCAGAAAACCTACTTTTACAACAAATTGTTCTGAATAGTACTGGAATATAGATGTTAATAGAAAAATAAACTAAAGAGCCTAGAGAAAAAGGCAGAAACTGAAGAGTCCCTGGTTTTACATAACATGATGTTATATACAGAAAGGCTCCAGTAAACAACTATAAGTCATCTTTGATGAAGAAGCTAAGAGGATACAATAGGGAAGGAACAGCAAGGTTCAACAAATGATGATAAACACACTGGATAATTACACAAAGAAGAAATTTTATCCTCTATGAAAGGAAAGGTTACTCAAAATAGATTAAATATCTTAGCAAGAAGTGAACGTACAAAAACAGTAGGAGAAAATATATGAAAAATGTTATAGAAACATATTTTTTTTAAATCTAGGAAACAATACTAACAGAAAAAAATACAGTTGTGGAAAAGTAAAGAGTATCTGCAAATAAAGAAAAAATTGACTGAATGCAAAGTCAGATCATGGAATGGAAAATCCTACAAATAAAAGTATATCTCTGTAAAGAGGTTGATATCTAGAAAGTTCAGTAAACTTAAGCCAATGGCCAAAGCATCCTAAAAGATCTGGCAAAATATGCAATTTTGCTAAATTATTTTTCAGAAGATAATATTGAGGTGTTCAATAGGTACTGTTCAAAATATTTATCTTTATTATATTTTAAAATAAAAACAAAACCTCAGGGAGCAATTACCCCACTCCAGTTAGAGTAGTGAAAAACTATAAAAGAAAACACACTTTGATAAGCATATGAATTAAAAGAAATTGCTCCACACTGAACATTTCAAACTGTAAGTGGAATTGTGAGTTGATATTGCCATTTTGGCAAATACAAAGATTTTTCTAAAGTTAAGATAGAAATATCAGAATATATATTGTAATTATCATATATTATACACACAAAGATGCATACCCATTCCTTCCAACTACTTAATATATAAAAAAGGAAATGAAGTAAATGCATTAAGGACATATTTGCATGACCAATTTTATTATAGCACTATGACTGCATAATGAAAATGATGACTGTATCTGCCAGTTAATGAAAATGTTGAGATAAAATGGAATAAATATTCAATAGAATGGTATTTAGCCATAAAAGTGTCAAAATCCTATTATTTGTACAAGTAGATAGAATTTGATATTAAGGGAATATGCCAAGTACAGAAAAACAAACAGTGCATTTTCTCAGAAATGTTTTGCAACAAAGTTGTTATCATAAAGTTTGATTGTAAATTGTAGTCCAGCTACTGGACTAGAAAGAGGAGCGCAAAGGGAAGTATCTGTAGAGCTCAATTAAAATGTATTAAATTAGAGGTATTTGAGAGAAAAATTTTCTAGTATATGTTTTTCTCATCAGGGAGACTAAAGATAACAAATATGCACATATAATATATATGTAAGTCAATTAATACATTATACATTATATATTATAATCATAAGGAAATTATACATATGCAGATGCAAAATACACACATTATATAATAGCTAAATAAATGTTTGTGGAGATAAATGTTCAAATCCTGATTTGAACATTTTGATTTATATGAATTCAAAACATGATACTTTACTCATTATAATGTAAAGCTTAAAGTATCAATTAAAAATATTAGAAGTATAAAAATCTCTAGTAGTCAGATTTATTTTATAATTATTTTCAGATTTGCTGTTCCTAAATGACATATGACACAGGCGCCATGAAATGGTTTCTGTTATTATTTAATCATATCTCTTAAATATTTCAGTACAACATGCACAAAATCTCAAATTAAATATGTAGAATGTAAAATCTTTTCTTGGGGCTTAAGTGCCATTTAAAATAGCCCTTAACAATTATAAGACCTCTGGCATAGCACTCCAGGGCATAAATATTTTCTGTGCACATCAATAATGAATACTGTTTTCCATCCTCATTCCCTAAGTAGCAAAAGTTGTCAAGCTGCCATTGAACTATTCTATACCCCAGCTGAGAGAGCCAAAATAGCTATTTCTTGGGCTGGAAGGCAAATAAAATAATTCAAAATGAAAAACACTTTTCTTTTACACAATTAGCTCTTATTGATATTAAATGTTGTAATACTGTGGGGTTTATTTGATATGCTAAGCCTGAGGTAGAATGATTTGAGATTCAATTAAAAGATAAATCAACTTGACGATGAGAGAGGCATTTTTGAAATGTAATATGAGCAGGAGAAAAAGTTCAGTTTACTTATTAGGTATTAAGGTTTATATTTTATTTAAAATTATTGTTGTTTAGAGTATCCATCAACAAGGTGAGAGACAACCTAAAGAATAGGAGAACATAGTAACACACTATATTTCTAACCATAAGTTCATGGCCAAAACACATATAGACTACCAAAGACTGAATAGAAAAAAAAAACAAATAAAAAATAGTCTAATTTAAAAATGGGCAATAGGGAAATTTATAAATTGAAATGTTTTGGAATATCATTTACAGCTACTACACTGTAATATACAACTCCAACCATATGGAAATAAAAATATATTCCTGCACAATTGCAAATAGGTAATTATTACAATGGTATATAATCATATAACAATGAATAAGCAGAAGGAACCAAAAATCTATTCCGTATGCTAGAGAAAGTATACAGTAATGCTATATCATATTGCCCTTATTGAAAATCTGACCTGGAAATCATATTCCTAGAAGCACATTTACACATTACAGAAGTACTGCGGTCACTGATGGAAACAGCTCAGTCTAGAGCTTGGACTCTAGAGAGGCATCCCTTTGCCTTCCTTTCCTGGTTCCTCCATAAAACGTACTGTTTTAAGTGCTTTTATATGCACATGTGTATGATGCTAGGTGATTTGAACATTAATATGTATCATTTCTTCCAGTCATAAAATATTATAAGGATTTATTCACATTTTTAACATACCAGTAAATAATTTTGTATAGTTGTGTTATATACACCTACTATTAATACACATCATTTAATCAGATGAATATAGAATAACTTACAAACTGTTCTTATTGATGATATTGAATATTCTTAATCGGCTGGCCTTTAGGTATTCTTATACATATCTTTCTAGAGACTGTGATTTTTTTTTATGTTGAAATCTGAAAAAGTAATCTTTCTAATTATGGAGTAGATATGTGAATTGGAGCAATCTTAAATAATCAGCCAAAGATATTTCTTATATTTGTGTGTGCGTGTTGTTTCTTCGTTAAATAGATATTCTTTACAGTCAAACTGTATAGCTGCACTCTTAACATTAACAAACCCAAATAAGTCCTTAATGCCTATTATGCTTTACTGTTTTATTACTGATAGTGACATGGTTACTTGTATCATTTTTATTGAAACAATAGAAATGTCACAGAAAAATGTGCTATTTTCAGCTAGGGAGATGGCTCAGCATTTATGAGTACCTGTGGACCCAAGTTCAGTTCCTAGGCATTGTATCAGGCAGCTCACAGTTATCTGTGACTCCAGCTCTGTGGGACTGGAAACCTCTGACCTCCAGAAACACCTATTCTCAGATGCACACACCCACAGATAATTGCATACATACATCCATGCATTATTAAAACAGTATTTTAAATGTTACTAGAAATTTGTTTCAAGTCTGTTTTCAGTGAAGTTATAATTATTGTGTAATCATCTTGTCTGAAGGTATTATTACTATTATTATTTATTATTATTATTAATTAATTTATTTATTTACAATCCAGCCATTGACTCTCTCACGGTAACTGCTCACACAGTTCCTCATCCCATTCTCTTCCCTCGTGTCTCCGCTGAGAGGATGCTCCACCACCACCAGGTCTCCATGTTCCCGTGTGCCTCAAGTCCATTGAGGGTTAGGGGCTTCTTCTGCTAGACTGGGCAGTTCTCTGCTATATATGTGTCAGGGACCTAGGACCTCCTGTATGTGCCTGGTTGGTAGCTCAGTGTCTGAGAGCTTCCAGGGGTTCTGGTTAGTTGAGACTGCTGATCTTCCTATAGGTTACCTTCCTCTTTGGCTTCTTTCATCCTTCCCCTAATTCAACCATAGAGCTCCTGACATCAGTCCAATGGCTGAGTGTAAGTATGAGTGTCCCAGTAAGCTGCTTGTTGGGCCTCTCAGAGAACAACCATGCTAGACTCCTGTCTGTAAGCAGTTTTCAGTTACATGTTTTGATAAATGTCCATGCAACTCCTTTATAATTTGCTGTTTTCATTTGACCAGATTTACATGGGAAAATCGTACATTGAAGATTGAAGTCAAATGTGTATCATACTGCATATGATGAAACTGAGACTATCACTAAAATCTGAGCAAATGCTATCCAAACTGAAAGCTTGTTTTATATATTTATGCATACATTGTTCAGATCATTGAAAAGTGAAGTACATTCTCACTTTTTGTCTCAGTGGTTAGTGATGAAAAAAATATCAATCATTAGTTACTTCACAACTACTACACTTGGTTGAGTAATTTCAACCAAGGTTGGACAAACTATATTGGTTATATTTTTATAATGAATTACTTGCAAGTAATCTATGAGACATAGAATTATGCATATTATGTTGACATTTGAGCACATGAACTTTTATAAATAAAGTTATTTTTCAGAGAGTTGCTGCAAATATTTTGAAAAGTGTATACAACTTTAAGAAGTACTACGCTAATGATTTTATGTCAAAATAAATAGTAGACAGGCCCTTTTTTTTAAGTTTCCAGATTTCTTTATTTACACATTTATCGTTAAACAGTGTGTTGTTTTGTCTCTATAAGCTTGCATATTTTCCGTATTTTTTATTGTGTTTTGACTGTAATATCCTCTTTGTGGACTGGTTTCTTAATAAATAGGCAGTGACCTTTCTCACCTTGCCCGACTTGTTTCAGATTGAAGTCTGTCTACTCAGACATTAGGATGCTAAACCAGCTTATTTCCTAGTTTCATTTGCTTACAATCCCTCTTTCCATTCTTTAACTTTAAGGTAGTGTTTATCATTGATGTTAAAATGTGTTTCTTTTATGATGCAAATAGTTCATCCAGTTTTCTAATCCAATTTGTTGATCTGTGTCTGTTGAGGAATTTAAACTGTTGACCTTAGAAATTATTACTGAGAGTTGTGGTTTTTTTTTGTTATGTTGGTTCTTTGGTTTTTTTAGAATATATTTTGATCAACTTTCATACTTTTGCTTATTACTCTCCTGTGACCCCTACAGTCTGTTTGTCTTTTTCTTCAGTTGAAAGCATATCTTCCACTAGATGGCTTTGTGGTCATAAATTTCATAAATCTTCACTTACTGTAGGAAAATTTTCTCTTTCAGGTTTAATAGATATAATTTTGTTGTTGATTGTTCTGGTCTTTCAAAACTTGGCATGCATATATCTAGGCTGTTCTCCTTTTAAAATATTGCATAAGATAATTGATTGTCTATATTTAATGTGACCTTTCAATATTCCCATTTTACTTTCATTTTCTGATGTTTATTACCTTGTGTTTAAGTTTTTATCATCATCATCATCATTTTATTTATTTATTTACATTCCTGTGGTTCCCGTTCTCCTAGTCCCTCTTTCCGCAGGGGTCATTTTGATTTGCATTTCCCTGGTGACTCAGGACTTTGAACATTTCTTTAAGTGTTTCTGGACCATTTGAAGTTTTTCTGTCTTGAATTGTCTGTTTAGCTCTATACCCCATTTTTTTAATTGAGGTATTTTTTTGGAGGTTAACTTCTTGAGTTCTTTATTTTAAATATTAGCCATGTATTAGATATAGAGTTAGTGAAGAATCTCTGAAGAAAGAAATCAAAGAAGACCTCAGAAGATGCAAAGTTCTCCATACTCATGGATTGGAACGATTAACAGTGAAAATGGCCATCTTGCCAGAAGCAATCTCCACATTCATTGCAATCTCCATTAAAATTCCAACACAATTCTTCACGGACATGAAAGTAAATATTCTCAACTTCATATAGAAAAACAAAAACATGTAGCATTACCAAAACAATTCTCAACAATAAAAGATCTTCTGGGGAAATCACCATCCCTGACCTCAAGCTATACTAGAAAGCAATAGTGTTAAAGACCTCATGGTATTGGTACAGAGATGGACAGGCTGATCAATGGAATAGAATTGAAGACCCAGAAATATATGCACACACCTATGGACACTTGATCTTTGACAAAGTAGCCAAAAACATACAGTAGAAAAAAAAATGAAAGAAAGAAAGCATCTTTGATAAATGGTGTTGGTCTAACTTTTAGTCTGTATCTATAAGAATGAAAATAGATCCCTATTTATCACTTTGCACAAAACTCAAGTCCAAGTGGTTCAAGGACCTCAACATAAAAACACATACCTTGAATCTAATAAAGAGTAAGTTTGAAGGAGTCTCAAACTCATTGGCACATGGGGGAAACTTTCTGAACAGAGCTCCAGTGGCTCAGACTCTTAAGATCAACACTCGATAAATAGAACCCCATGAAACTGAAAAGCTTCTGTAAGGCAAAAAGACACTGTCAATAAGACGAATCAGAAACCTACAGATTGGGAAAAAATCCTCAGTGCCCCTTTTTGTGGTTTTGTTGGGGTAACTAGTTTGCTATGGGTTATTTCCTGTCTATTTGTTGTATTGTTGGACTCTTGTACATGAGTGAGCATCTCTTTCTCTTGATTTGGGACACTTTCTATGTAAGTTTATCAATTCTCTGTGTATTTGGTAATTTTCCCCTTCCTCTATGCATATAATGAAAGTTCATATCATTTTTCAATCTCCCAAAACTGTAAGTATTTTGTTTTGTGCTGGTGTTGGTGTTGGTGTTGATGGTTTGTTTATTATTTTTGTTTGGGTTGATTTGTTGTCATTGTTTAATTTTATCATTAAACTTTGTTTATTGATCCGATATTATGATGTTCACCAAATTTCACTGTATTTACCACATGACATTTATGCTCTTTTGGTGAGTGTTTTCATAACATTTTGGTTTGGGATTTATTAAGTTCTCATTTCCAGCATTTTGTTATTTTGTCTACTTATTGAATTCTATTTCGTATATTGGATTGACAGCCTCATGTCATTCAGCCCTTTGCTTGACCTTAGTTGAAACACATTACATCCTTTTAAAATACTTGAACATAGTTGTAGTATTATTGTGACTTTCCTGGAAATTTTTCTGTATTCTTCTCAGTCAAAGCCAGATTTATGAGACTGATAATTTGGGGAGTAGACATGTTGTTCAGTTTTCCTATTACTGTTTTTTCTATTATGGACTAGCACATCTCGAGAAGGTGGCTGAGTGAAAGTTTCCTTTGTTCAAATCACTTTTTTTTCCAATTAAGATATGTACAATATCAGCAGAAGACAAGGTCAAAAGAGAAGTGAGATCTTGTGCATTATGGAACTTCTTTTGAGGACATCAGGTTTCATTTTACTCTTCTTTTCTGAGTTCTGTACTGACAGTCAGTAGGCAAGGTTCATTACAACACTGGCTGGCCTTGTCCCCTACCACTTTCTTATCTGTATTTTCATATAGAGATTCCCTTATAATGGTTTAACTCAGGTGTGCCCTTCATTTTTCAAACATCCAGACTCTTCTATGACTGTCATGGGACATTGGGAGCCTGGGAATCTTATCACCTTCCTGGATTTTCATTTTCTGTCAGGCATATATACTCTGCACTTATTCTCTGAGTCAACCCTGACCCTTTCCCTGGATCTGTGGCTCTCCTGCCTGAGTTGTTGATCTTGCCCTTTATACATTGCTTCTCTATATTGATACTTACTGCCTTCCTATAATTCACCTTTTCATATTCCACATGTAAGTGGTATCTTTCAAGACTTCTCTATGCCTGACTTGCTCTTTTTCTCAAAGTAGTAGGCTTAAAATCTACCCATGTTGTTTATTGTATGGATCAATAGTATTACATTCTATATTTTCCACATATTATTTGTTCATTTTCAAATTGGTGGTGTCTTTACTTAATTTCATTTACTGGCTAAGGGGCTATGAGTGAATAAGTAAAATATGATGTGATTTAAATAATTAAATAAAAAAGAAGGGAAAAAAAAAGAAAGGATAGCAGCAACATAATTGCTCTGTGGCCAGCCCTTTTATTAACTCCAAGCTGGCATACTGTTTTGGTGAACATCTTTCTGTAAACCACTGCACTGAGTGGGAAAACAAATTCTATCCATATGGTGAACGATTCTTTACAACACTCAAACAGAGGCTAGGACTTTCCTCCTGTGAATCATCTGAATTTGTTAGTGCTTTGACACTTGGCTTATGTAGGAGGAGCTAAGGTGGGAGAAGTTAGGAGAGGAAAAGGAAGAGGAGGAGTTAGGAGAAGAAGAGATAAAAGGAAGAGGAGAAGTGAAAGAGAGCAGAGATGTAGGAGTGATGGAGACAGATGTTCACCTGTCTGTAGCAGTCAAAGGTAGTTGGTATGCTTAGGTTGGGTATTGGATTACACTTCTGATTGTATGGGTATCTTGTTACCGATCATTACCAAATATATAAGCTTTGATTAATCTATAAAAAAAAAGAAGCGCAGGTGTCTACTTAAAACTGAGTTTATTTCCTGTGGATCTTAAGAGCTAATCATAAAATAGGTGAACTTTTAGATTGATGAGCAATATATATATATAATTTTTCTGTAATAATTATATCAATTTTTCTTCAAACAGTGATTAACTATATTCTGCTTTCCTTCAGGTTCCATTGTAATTGCTATTTTTAATTTTATTACATTTATTTATCATTTGAATGTATTTGTGTACATGAGTGTACTACACAATGCATGTATGGGCTACATGGTGTATGTGTGATGGTCAAAGAACATCTTTTAAAATTAAGTTCTCTTCTTCTATCATGTGAATATCACTAATCAAACTCAAGTAGTCAGGTTTGGAGACAGCTGACTTTACCTGCTGAACCATTTTTGTAAGACATTGTTATACTTAGCATTTGACTATAGCCATCTAGTTTTAAGTGTGGTATGTGATAAGATTCAATTTTTCCTGATGAATTGTACTGTTGACATTTCTTTCCAAATAAAGCTGGTAATTCGTATGTCTTTATTTGAAATATTTTTGTCAATGTTTATTGAGTATTTCTATTTGGTTATCTTTTGTAAATTCTAATTTATTCTTTTATTTTGTGTATATGAGGATCTTCTATGCACGTATGCTATGTTTTTGCCTGTTACCAAATGAGGCCAAGAGAGAGCATCAGATCCCTTGGGATTGGAATTAAAGATGGTTGTAAGCCACCATATGGCCATAATCTGGGTATTGAACTGAAGTACTGAAGATGCACAGGAAGTTATCTTAATTGTTAAGCCATCTCTTCAACTTCAATTTGGTTATTTTTTATTTCATTCTTTTTTTATTATTATTGAGTTTGGTTTTGTGGGATGTGTGGCTGAATGTATTTTTATGTGTCCTTGTGTATGTGTGGTAAGTATACACTGATATCTTTGAATATGCATTCAGGCCAATTCCTCAGTAACTCTCTACCTTATTTTGCCAAGGCAGGGGCTGTTGATAAACATAGGGCTAATATTATTTTTTCCATTAAGTTAGCAGCCCACAAATCTCACCAATTTTGCCTCTACCCCATTCAGTAGTGGGGTCACTGACATACATATGATAATGCCTGTCTTTTGGGGAGTGATGGAATTGAAACTCCAGTCCTGATGTTTCTACATCAAGCACTCTTAATTACTGGACAATCTTTCAAGCTCACTAAGAATCTATTGAATATATTAATCAGAGCCATCCTCTTGTCAGATGTGCATTTGCAAGTATTTCTTTCCCTTTGTAGTATATTTCTTTGCTCTCTTTTTGTTTGTTTATTTTTTTCTGTGCCAGAGGAGTGTTATTTAAGGTATTCCAAATCTAATATTTTTGAGATATTTTCAAAGAAACATTCCTCATTTCAAATTCTGGACAATATTATACACTATCTTCTTAGAGTATACACCAAAATTAATATTTTTATTCATTTTGAATTTGTTTTTCAAACTAGTGAGAGATTGATGTCTAATTTTCATCTGACACTTGTAGACACTAATTTTTCCATCATTATTTACTAAAGAAACTGACATTTGTTTGGAGTGTATTCTTGGCACTTCAGTTGAAACGCAGTTGTTATAGATCCACATTCTGCTTCTGGTCTCTTCATTTTGTTTCTTTTATTTGCGCATCTAAATTCGCACCAACTCCACACCGTGTGACTGCTACAGTTTAGTAGTAAATCCTCAGGTGATGCTGCCTACTTTGTTTTTCCTTAGCTGTGGCTGTTAATTGTTACTTTCACATTTTTCCCATACAACTTAAACTTAGGATTGTTTCTATTTATTCAAGTTTCTTATACATTATGATATAATATATATGATATTATATATTATATATCATATATGTAATATATGATATATTCAACTTTCTTACATATATGTGATTTCATTTTTAGATGTACATTTTGTAAATATTTTCCAACTCTACAGAATGCTAAAACTTCTAATGATATATTTGACAGGCAACAGTTTAAATTATGATTTAATTTTACTTATCAACTATTTCATGAATTTAAACAGTCACCTGTGTAATATTCACAGGGAAATGTGTAATGTACTCTTATAATTCAGAAAAGTGCTAAGAGTTTCACAACTTGCCTCTCAAATTACTGAATATTTTATGCTATATTCTCAAAATGACTTTAATCTTTGGATTAAGTTAAATATCAACATACATATTTAAAGATTTTTACCAATATCAGCATACTATCATTTATTTATAAATTATATGACCACTTAATACTCATAGCTATAAGCCTCTAATGTAACTCTGAAAAAAAAAGGAGGTAAAGCCCCAAATTCAGTATTTGTAAATAATTCTGATGCAGTTAATGTTATTTTGAGTAGCTCCAAGCTATTAATAACTAAGCAACTCATGCATTAACTTTCACTCATGTCTGTTGCAGGCTAATAGAAGACAGAACAAAATTCCATTTGCATGTATACTTGTTTGGCTTTTCTTTTACACTTTAAATCAAAGTAAATACTTTGTTTACAATGTGAGTGCTTTAAAACAAAATCATATACATTTGAAATAAATAAGCCTAGATATGTTTTGCTTTCTTCAGTTAGGATGCAAAATGGAAAAAAATTTGCTTTAGGAACTCTAGTCTATAAATAAAGAACTAACAAGTTTAAAATGTTATTATTTTCTGACATAGTAATCCTACTTCTAGAAATTTATCCATCAAAGTAAAAACATTGTTGCAGAGATTTTATATATACTGTTATCATTTTAAGCAATATATAAATATATAACAAGAGATGGAGAGACAGAGGTAGACATAGCCAAAGACAGGACAGAGAGACAGAGGAACGTAGAGGATTGTAGGGACAATTTTGGAAATTTTGATTTCTTTTAAAAAAAAAAACAACATAGAAATCAGAATATGTTTTCATTTTACTGCCAGATATGAGGATATGGGCTGCTTCACAAGTGCTGACTGATTTGCTCCTGCTTTTGGAGGGGTGTGATTTTTGCCAGTTTGAAATTCTGTAATGTTTGGAATGCTAGAGACTTTTCAGGGAGTATATAAATGCTAGGGTCTTGAGAGGCAGAGTGGACTGTTGGTTGGTTGCTGTTGATTGTTGTTGGTTATAGTTTGTTAAAAAGTCAGGTGCACAGAAGGAACAAGAAGATGAAATTAAATAGCCTGAAAGTGAATATCAAACCTGTCCCCCCAAAAATTAAACCATTAATCAGCTGGAAGTAGTGTAACTATAACATATGATCCCTTCCACTCCATCATTTTCTCTCTTTAATAGTATTAGGGGCATGAAAGGGTATAAAAGAGGTGTAGAAGGATGAAAGAATGAAGAATTCACTACATAGCTAAAAGACAGACTACAAACACACACACACACACACACACACACACAAAGAGTTATTATCATTAATGTTCTGAGTAATTTATTAATGCTTACATAAAACCAACATACTCAATTTTTCTTATTTTTAGCTACTTTGCAAATTACTGTTAATTAAAGAGTAATATGTCTCCAGGTTTAAAAGCTAACAGGAATCAGTTAAGTTTCGAGATACTCTATTTGTGGTAGTACTGCTTCTGAAAGATAACAATATAATTGTAACCAGCTCAATACTCTTTCCATAATTAATATATTAACAAAGTTTAAGATAGACTTGTATATGATCTGCATGGTTCAATGGCTATGCCACAATGAAATCTTGAAAACTACCAAGCTTCAAAGCATACTTACATACTTGCAAATAGTATACAAATTGACATACTGAAAGACTGCTTTCGGTATTAACAAAAGTTGGGTATGTCTACATATACATTTACACATACAAAAAGCCAAAGATTCATACACTCATTAGTACTTATGAATAAAGCAATAAAGCTCATAGGTATAAATTCAGTTGGGATATATATATATATATATATATATATATATATATATATATATATCAACAAAGAATTATAATGTTGACTTAAACAATACAATTTGAAATCAATCAAAGCGCTGAAATCTGCTCAAGAAGATATGAGTATTTAAATAAATCATATGATTTTTAATATATTTCAATACTGTATAATAATATAAATTAAATATTAATGACTCTTACAAAAATTAAGGAAAAGCAGTCAAGTGAATGTCACTCTAGTTGTTTGGGCAAACCTGTGTTTATTGCTTTATGTTCCTTTATTTGCATTTTTAAAATCAGTGTGCTTGTGATACCTCATGCTTCACACCTCTCCTGGTACTTCTTGCAAGGTCACAACTGTCTCAGGTCTTCTTGTCTTTCTTGTAGATTTCTAAGAGTGGAAAACTCTATTAATTTCAAGTACATTGTCATAAATAATCTATTTTAAATTTCATATTTTTATTCCATCTGCATTACTTTACTTTTATCAAGTAAAGTAATGAGTATATGGAATTCAACAACTAGGCTATACCATTTTAGGTGCATCATTTATACCACCCATTTTTATATTAATCTTTATACTAAAATATTTCCATCAACTTTTTTTTAAAGCATATTCATCTAGAATAATTAAAAAGAATTACTTTTCCTTAGAGCATTTCCTGGCCACATACATTCTCTTTTGTACTCACTAGGAAGAATAAACTTCCTAGGTCTACCCACAGTTTCCATTAAAAGTATCCCTGGAATTCCCTATGAAAATACTAAATTTAGTTTTCAAAAAACAAAAAACAAAAAACAAAAAACAAAAAAGAAGTTTTTTCCACTGAAGTAAAATCTCAAATTACCATTAAAATACTCTGAGACATTCTTCAGTAATAAAATTTAGATAATTTAATTACTTGCTTATTTAGGAAATTTAGTGTTTGCTAAATTTGTCTGAACATAAAAATTAAGGAAACTACTATCTTGTTAATGTTGTTTAGCATGATTCACAAATAATTTTTCTTAATTTAAATATGAAATATAGCCTGTATCAAATGGTTTCCTAACATCTTCCTATGTTACTGCCTTACTTTCTTATGCTTTATTGAAAAATATTGTTGAGAGTAGAAAGATGTCTCAACAGTTAACGTCACTGCTCTTGTATGGGTCCTGAGTTCAGTTCTCAAATGGAGGCTCAAACTATCTCTAATTTTGTTTCTAGAGATCGCCTTATGGCCCCAAAGTCATCAAGCACACATTGGTGATACGAAGACACACATATAGGCAAAACATCTATTGATATCAATTAATAAAACAATTAATAAATATATTGTTGTCACTTCCATTAGGGTTTTCTAGACGGACAAAAGCAATACTGAATATACATATATGTAATATGGAATATACATATGTATATGTATGTATATGTAATATGTATATGTATATGTATATGTATATGTATATGTATATGTATATGTATATGATGTATATGTATATTATGGAATCTGTTAGGTAATATGGTCACAATACTCTAACTACAGGTTACTGATGCCTGAGTAACATAGAACCAAGAACTGAATATTGTTTACTCCATGAAGATAATTACCTCAGAAATCCCAGTCTGATGTAAAAGACTAGAGGGTTCCTGGAGAGCTGTTCAGTTTTCAGTCCACATTTGAAACCTGGAAGAGCTACTCCTTATAGTAGTGAAGAAATGAGCTGGAGAATTTTAATCAGTATATTAACCCGGAAACAAGAGGCAAGGACCAAACAAGAAAAAGCAAATATTCTTCCTTTTACTGTATCATTAGATTATGAGAAACTCTTAAAAGTTGGTACCCATATTTGATGTGGGTATTCCTATATTAATTATGCAATGAAGATAATTTACCACAAATATGCTTATTGGCCAATATGGTGTACACAATTTCTCAGTCGAAGTTCTCTAAATCCTCACAAGTGATTCTATGTTTTAGGAAATTAACATTTAAACATCAACCTCCAAGTTTTAGCTCTTGTGAACTTTACACACAAGCATATGACTCTACAGACTTTATTCTCTCACCTGTTTCCTTTAGTCTTTTATTAATTTCACAGTGTAAAATATAGTTCGACTTTAAAATGTTCAACTTCCTCCTGGAGATGTGGATTAATCATCTCTCAAAACACAACAATGAACATATAATGAACAGCACTCCAGGGAATATCCATCTGTGCATCAAACTTGGACTCATGATTGGAATTTTGCAGTGGCAGATTTGACACTCATTTTCAACTGTATGGAGGTGTGCTGGTAAGAATATTCTCAGCCCAGGGAGTGGCACTATTAGGACAGGTGGTCTTGTTGGAGAAGGTGAGCCCCGTTGGAGTAAGAATATCACTGTTGGCATGGGCTTTAAGACCCTAAACTTAGCTACCTGGAAGCCAGTCTTCTCCTAGTGGCCTTCAGATGAAGGTGTAGAACACTCAGCTCCTCTTCTGCCATGCCTGTCTGCATGCTGCCATGCTCCTTCCTTGATAATAATGGACTGAACCTCTGAACCTGTAAGCCAGTCCCAATTAAATGTTTCCTTACAAGACTTGCCTTAGTCATAGTAATAATTCCACTTGGTCACAGCAGTAAAACCCTAAGACAGAAGGTCACCTTGTATAAATAGAAATTTGTGTTATTGAGCCATAAATTTGTATCTACAACCTCTCTCATCATGGCCACTATTTTCATGGGCCTATTAGACTATGACAGGAATGGCTGAAGAAAGAGCTACTTACAGAACAGTTCTTCCCATCTTCTTGATTACTGACCTCTGCTGAAATTACCATTTGATTAACAGTTATATGAGACACAATCATCTTCATATCCAGTACCCATTTGGACAGATCTATCTACTTACTTTTCTAAATGTTTTTCTCACCAATTTTCCCATCAAGTTCCTTCCAAGTCCCTGACCATCCACAGAAATGACTGTAACATATAAATTGGTATATAACTACACATCTTGCTGTTTACCTTCACAAGCAATACGTGTGGATATAAAGACCCAGTAAAGGGCTGTAATGCTCTAGTCATCTACTTCTAGCTGTTGCCTAAATAATAGTCAGAAACATCTCTAAATCAGGTCTTAATCTTCTCTTCTTCTATCAATCAATCGTATGGTACTCTCCATGAGAACATAAATGAATGCTATGAAACAGATGCATTGTAAATAAAATACTAGCCATGGGAATTCAACTAAATTCTGTTGTACTTACGGACTGGGCACCAATCATGGTATGTCACCTCAATTTTATGAGTCCTACATATCCAATATTGTGGCATGGTATTTTAGAGAACACACGCTCATGATAGGAAGCTAAGGTCTCATGGAAACCTACAAACATTTAGTTTCCACTAAAGTTCAAGACTATGATAAGAGCTGTCTCTCAATGGGAGGCTAGTTATCTATAGAAGATGTTAGGAACTTGTTAAATAATCCAATGGATGTTCACTGTGATATATATATGAAGGCTGACCATAGGCTCCGAACACCATCCTGACATGTCACTGATACCTTGAATACCATAAGATTTGCTGAGCCATTAAGCCCAAATGACAGAACAGGATACATGGGAATCTGAAACTATTCAAGATGCCTATTCTGTCCCAGACCCTGCTAAAAGCTATAAACATTCCAAATCACTTGGTGTATGGGCCAGATCCAAACTGAGGGATGTGCTGCCCCCAAAATCTAAGTAGGCCCAAATGAGTATTATGATTATTTCCTCATGGTAGCAGGGGCCAGGTACAAAAACTTATTTTCCACTTTAGAAGGAATTCTCTACATGTGTCACTCCACTGGTCATGTTAGAAATTTCACTGAGCTATAAGGTCATTTAGTTTCATTTGAGTTTATGTTTATCCTCTAATATATATATGCTTTATCAACAAGTCAGGAGTGTCTTCTACCTCCTTCTCATTTTTCTTACCCAGAATAACATCATTAATATACTAGACTAATTTGGTACTTTGTAGAAATTGCTGATAATCAAGTTCCCTTCAAAATCAGTTTTGATACAAGATGGGGAAGTTCATATGCCTTGAAACAGAACTGTTAAGCTACCCTGTTCACTTTGTCAACTAAAAGCAGATATCTATCAGATGTTCCCAAGAGATGGGCCTTGAGGGGGAAACAGCATTTGTGAGATTAATAGCTACATATGAGGTATCATGAAATGTGTTAATCTTCTCAAGTATGAAAACCACATCTGGCACAACAGCTGCTACTGGAGTCACTACTTGCCTCCAGTTTGTTATAATCTACCGTCAGTCTCCATGGTGAGTGAGATGTGGGGAGAATCAGCAGCCATACATCTTTCAAGCCCTTAAGTTGTGGTACTGATTTCCTTTAATCATTTCAGTGATGTGATATTATTTGTAGCTCACTACTTTTCCTAGGTGTGTCAATTTAAATCACTTTCATTTAGTCTTCCCAGTCATAAAGATCCACACACAACAGGTCAGTACTATGTAAAGATTCTGTAAATTCTAAGTTTCTCTACCTTAAAATTTGAAGGTTAGATAAATAAATACAGGATTAGTTAAGGACAATCAGAATCCAGCAATGTCCAGACTAGCCAAAATGCCATTGATCACCTGAGCTCCACAACCTCCTAGTTTAATGCTATTGAAGGTCTCTTCTGATACCAGTGTCAATTTCAAATTGGTCTCTGGCACACCCCCTTCCCATATTACAATTAATTTCTTCTCCAAATGTATAGTTATTGCAGCTAAAGGTAATAAGCTTTTCACAGAAAAGGATGGAAGACATGTTAATAGTAAAATGATTGTAAAAATTCCTTATTAAAGGTGACATGGACAATCCATCACACAAGGAGTTCTGGATCTGTTACAGGGTCAAGTCATCTCAAAATTTGTTAATGTGACATAGTTCTCTGTTTCTCCGATCAAATATAGCTTTCTTTCACTTATTTTAGAGTTTTCCTGCTTAGGAAGATCAAAGGAAAACTTAATAGGCTTCTGATCTATTTCTATTTCTATTTAATTCTGGAAACAGGATCATTACCTAGCAGATACCAAAGTCAGACTGTTACAGACATTGCTTTCCTGTGCTACCCATTGTGAAAGCTGTGTGAGTCTAGCCTTTGGTGAGTCATTGCTGTAGCATATTCCCTACTACTTAGAGATAAGATTAAATCCATTAGATTAGTTCATTCATCAGTGGCCACATCTCCCATCTTAAGGTCTGGCACAAGAAAAATAACAAAAATAAAATTCTTTGGATGTGTTGACAACTATTCATTTTGCATTTAGTAAAGGACATTTCATCTGTACTCTTCCATTTGGAAACATTAAGTTTTAAACAAGAGTCCACTCCACCATTTCAATTTCCCAAGCCATAAAATTTCTTCATAAATTCTAAAACAAGGGACAGTATCCTCCCCATCTTCTTCATAAAAAGCCATCTTTTGACAAATAATTCAGCCAAGCAATTAAACTCTAAGTACCTTTTTATAATTTGTGAACTTTAATATTAAAATGAAAATCTCTGCTTAATGGTCCTCTATAAATAGACATAGCCTGATCCAGTTTTGTTTCCTCACCATTATCCTACAGCGTTAAGATCTATTTCTACAAACCTTCTCCAGAATTTTACTTAAATTAAATTGAAAAGAACTTAAATTCCTCATGGTCATATCTCACCTGCAGGAGAAAGGTCTGGAGTTCCAAAGGCTGGAAGTTTTGGTGACAGCAGGCCCCAATGATACGAGGAAGTCTTTGGTTCCAAAAGGGTTTATTTTCATGGTGGGTGGTGGATGGATCTGGATGTACCTCCCTGAAACTCAGGGCAGACCTGAGTTAAATAGGGAGGGAGTAAGGGGGAGGTTATGGGAAGGTTTAATTGGTTCTGCCCTCTGACCTTCATTTGTATGTAAATCTCTAGGGCCTGAGGCCTATAGTCACACCCTCTACCCGTGCACTTTGGGAGGGGCTGTAAGGGTCTATGTGACTGAACAATGTAGGTCCATGGAGATTAGACTGCTTGTCAGGACCCTATGTTCTGGGGACATGGATGAACTTCTGCCATTTCTCCCTTGGAGTCTCGGGGTTCCAGACCCATGCCCAGCCAAGAATCAAGATACCCTTATGCAGTCCCACACTCACCTTCTCTTAATTCATACTTTCTACATTATTTTTTGTGGGTTGCTTAGCACTGAGGCAAGTTGTAGTTCTAGAAACAATGCTGTGGTTCTTGAACGAATCCAACATAGTCCTATCTGATATATTCTTCAAAGAAAGTCTATTCCACCTGTATAGAAAAAGTGAGATTAATATTCACAGGGCATGGTGTAGAGGGCAGTATTACAAGTTATGGATATGGAGGTGCATCCTTTATTCAGAACGGTGACATTCTATCGTTATTGATATTGCTCTCAGAATCTAAGACGTCAATTTCCTTGGCCTTGTTTGGGTAATCCCATACATCTGCATCCTAAGTTATATTGTCCCTTCTTTTTTCCCTTCATTGCTTTAACTTTAACTGCTGACACCCTTCAAGGTTTGGAATTATATTTGCTTTGCCAGTCAGCTAATCATGTAATGAGAGCCTACTTAGGTTTATTTTTCCACGACTTGAGCTTTGTAGCTGCTAGGGAAAAGATTCTCTTCAGGGCACATTTAGAAACCTTTAAATTATTTATGTGCATCTGGAGCGACTCCGTTTTATTACTGAATTCATTCTGTCTTTTGTTGCTTTGACCAAAGATGCTAAAGAAACTAGAGCATCATTATTTTTCTATAAATGTTCAAAGATTTATATAGAAAGTTTGTCTAAATTGATTGCTCCTCACAAAAAGTGAAGCAGGAGCACCAGACACATTTATTTTGATAAGATTTTTCATAATTTTCTCATGCCTTCTCCATAGATTTTTAGTGTTCTCCTTTTACCAAAGGTGTCTTTATTAACTGTGAGCTTCATTAGGTTGGAGACCTTTCTCTCGATATTGCCAATCCCCTCGTGTTTGTGTGTGTGTGTGTGTGTGTGTGTGTGTGTGTGTGTGTGTGTGTGAAAACATCAGGTTATATGATAGAAAATTATATTAAATTAACTAAAATATAAAAAGCATTAAGAAAGATCATAAAAATACCATACTCTACTTGGTTTATTGTGTAACAATTCTAAAATAGGACCCTATTCATGAGAACTGCAAAACATGAAATGACTGGATAAAATATTATCAAATTGACTGAGAACCTTAAGTGGAGAAAAGAATACATGAAGAGACTGATGAATGGTAGACACACCATAATTACACCCATATAAAAATAATCAGAGAACATAAAATACATGATAAAAATAAGTATAGATAGTCAAAATGCAAACCAGTATCATTTATCTCTAGTAATAAAATTTCTAATTTAACATTATTCTCAGGTCATCAATCCCCAAGAACTTCTAATAATTTGTCAGAAAATATCACTAAGGTATATACATAGGCACAGTCACTGAGGTATGTTTTCCATTTTCTTTTTCTTTAGTCTGATATCTCGGTTTGTGGAATGAGACTGTATACTTTAAGAACACTCATCTTTTTTCAGCAAAATTTCTTCGGAAATTTCCTTACAACACAAATAGAGAGTTTTTTCCAAGTTAATTCAGCATTCATTCAAACTGATAACAGTAACTAACCATCAGTATTTTTTTTTTAGTGATTTGGTAAGCAATTCAATTTATGTATATATACTTCATTATATGCATATTAAAATATGGTTCCAAAAGGATTTATTTTTATAAATTTACACAATATAGTTGAAATAGTCCAACAGCAGCTCACATCTAAGAAGCTGAAAACCTAGGGCCTAATAGTTGCTCAGTGAGTGTCTAAGCAGTCACAGACTGGTTCAGAGGACCTGAGGCGTCCTGTAATGCCATGGGTCTTCACTATCTTGGAACTTCAGGAAAGCTCATTTTAGTAACAGAGGAGACATCAACAGTAGGAACAAAATAGCTAAACTAAATAAACTTAGCAGAAATAGGGAAGCCAAGTTAGTAAAAATGCCAGTAATTGTCAGTCTGTTACTGTCCTTTTTTTGAACTCTGCACTGCTACCAGAAGGTACCATCCACATGTGGAATGTGTCCTCTCCTATCAGTTAATGCAATCAGTCCAATTTCCTAAAGATTTTGTCACAATACTACCAGAAATATTAAAAAAGAAAAAAAAATCCAGGATTCAGGCTGCCTGTTTGGATGATTCTATGTTATAGCAAGTTGACATTTAAAATCAACCATTGTCATAACTTTATCTGATTTTAACTGTGATTTAATCAGATAGATTGACACTTTTTACCAGTGGGAAAATCAAGGAAAATGAATGTTTCCCAAGCTAGTAATTGACAGAGAACCCTAACTCTTGGTGTAGAGGCTCCACCCTAATGTGTGGTTTTCTTACTGAATATATTTCCTATAGTCCTGTTTGTTTACAATGTCACTTCAGATTTCTTCAAAGAGGAGCCCATCCCAAAACTCTTTAGTTTCTAACTAGTCTCTGAGGTCATTCATTCTCTCCCCTTGAGAACAGTAGACTGTTAATCATCTTCTGAAAGCCTAGTTCTCATTAGATGCTCACTTTCTCTTTTTCTTGTTCTGTTTTAATCACAGGATACATTACTATTCATTTTAAAGAAGTACTTTGGGTACATTTTTCTCCTGAAATGTTCAGGCTCTCTTCTAGAAAATTTGCTCCTTCCCTCAGCCAGAATTGTTATACTTCAGGTTTGTGTGTGTATGTGTGTGTGTGTGTGTTTGTGTGTGTAAAATTTAGTTGTATTTTTCTGTGTAGGTCAAAAAGAATTAATATCTTTGAGAAAATTAATCCATCCTGTTAGTAAATTCTTTACTGCATGGCTTACCATTGACAAACTTGATAATACTTTTAGTTAAAGTGATAAAGCGTTTCATTCTTTTGTATAGCAGTCAGTCAATTTGTATAAAAATAGTTTACAGAAAAAAAATACTTTATCATATTCACTTTGCAGTTATATTTAATACTCTTTCTTGAGTAAAATTTGAGGGTGAGTAGAGAAACAGTGATTAAACTATATCATTATCTTCAGATTATAGAAGGAAGTGTCTGAATAAACTTAGTGAATGAAATGGAGATAGAGTCTATGTATTCAGTAAGTCCATCTGGTGACAACAACAACAGAAATGCTCCTGACCTGAAGTGTTTGAATAAAAACAAACAACAAACAGCAACAACAAAAAAAATTCAACATTAAGAAAGGTGCTTTAACTTCTGTATTAAGTCCATCCTTTATTATTATTGTTGTTTTTATTATTATATTAAAGACATTATTACATGGCTCTCTAGAACTGATCACTATATTATATGTCTATTCTCAGTAATAACAAAAAGACAAAGTTGAGCAACATATTAAAAAAATACCAGCTGACATTTTTATGATTTATATAGCTACTTCCACTAGAAAAATATTTGGAAAGAAGATTGGAGATAATCATTTCAGGTCAAATACATGCATTGTCTTGGAACACTACTGAGGTGCCAGGTAAAATGTGAAACCAAAGTCACACCATGAACTGGAAATCTCAAAAGGGTAAGACCCAGTTCTCAAGTTCTCCATCAAGGTTGTGTATGCAATGGCTTAAGGTCCTTTCCTATTTCCACCTGATAATGATCCTAGCACATCCTAACAATCTTGCTTTGGTGCATATGCCTTTACTGAAGAGACCCTTGGTAGAAAATTCTTGACCATAGCATTCTATTTCTGGGCCTCAAAGGTTTACCTTCATCTCATATCTCATGATGCATTTAGTTCATCCTGAAGAGTTTCTAAGATCTCACCTCAGTATGTTTCCTCAAAATATTAATCAAGCTCAATTGTGCTCTATTTAACCATCCAATGTTGTATCTATCCGAGATACAACCTTGAGTCAAACTAGGTTCAACATCTCTATCTCAAAACAAAAGAACAGTAACATGAAAAGGAGTGATATACCCAAAGTGAAATAAGAACCCAACAAGACAAACAATAAAAGATAAATCTATGTATAAGTAGAGGTGTACTACAGTAGAAAATAGGCCTCCAAATAATTGAATACACTATCTCTATAACATCTTATTATACATCACGTGGTTCATCTCTTTAGCTGGATCAACTGAAGCTTTCCCTGATGAGCATTGCATATTCCTGGTCCTTTTCCTTTCCTTGAGTTTCCACTGCAACTTTACTTGACCACAATACACATTCATATCATTATTGGGAGCTATCTGTAGATATGACAACTGAGGAATATACTAATGGGCCATTTGGGCTTTCCTAGGAAATATCAGGTTAAGGCACTGTGACCTCATCACTCTCTTTCTCCATGCTTACCAAACAGCATCATGTATATAATAAGACATGTGACCAGCATGAGCTACACTTGAGTCATCTTTAACCATGTGTGCTAGGAACAAAGCACATACTACAAAAGAATTTATTTTGGATTGCTCTGTTAGAGATTGCAGTCCAATACAGGTAGTTTGTTTCTGAATTACAGTAAAGTAATCACTGATGCAGAAATTGTTCAGATTTTGTGAATATACTAGAACTTCTATCACTTCAGAGGCTACCCAAGCTGCCCTGACATAATACCTCTTGGATTTTGTCTCTTTGATTCATAAAATTATTGTACCACAGAAAGTACCATTTAGGGAGAAGTTTATTACAGATGCCTGGGTAGAAGTTGAAGAGATAGAGGATAGAAGCAGGTCCGTGGGGCTCTATATGACTAAAGTTCTCTCTGCGAGGCTTTTAAAGGACTAGTGGAAAAGTTGAAGTGAGGAATCAGTAGGGTGATGAGCTAGTTACTACAATTGATTCAACAGAAATAGGTTCAGTGCCTTTTGTCCATTCATTCATCCGCCTACCTATAAGGTACAGGTTGGAAATAACAAAGATTTCATTGAGCATTCTTAACTTCCAGGAAGGACATTCTTAGAACTTTTGCTTTTCTAGCTGTGTTCAGATTCATAGTTTCTGTTTCTGTCTCTCTCTCTTTCTCTCTCTCTCTCTTTTTTTTTTTTTTTTTTTGTGGTTTTTCGAGACAGGGTTTCTCTATGTAGCCCTGGCTGTCCTGGAACTCTGTAGAACAGGCTGGCCTCGAACTCAGAAATCTGCCTGTCTCTGACTCCCAAGTGCTGGGATTAAAGGCGTGCACCACCGCCACCCAGCTATAGTTTCTATTTCTTATGTTCATTATCATCCTGACAGAAGGGTCTATATGGTCAAGTTTCCTAATACTAGCAAACTAAATATAACTAATAACTATATAAATATAACTAATACAGACACACACACTCTCACACACACACATATATATTATCCATCTCTACATAAATACTATTTATATAGTATACACATATATACTATATATACTACACTATATAAACTATACTATATACACTATATTATAGTATACATTATATATGTGTATATATATATATATATATATATATACAGTATATATTATGATACTATAAAAATTATATTGAATGAAACTATAGCTATATTAGTTACCAATTCTTCTAGCTAGAACCACCCCCCTCCATAATCCCTCCATTTCCTAATGTTCCATAAAAATTCAAAATCATTAGACAAGTTCCTACACATGTAGGTTGGTAAGCATGAACATTGATTAAAATTTCAAATCTTTCAATGGATTAAACATTAATAAAGTCAAGTATCTCAGGATGTATTCGTCAATAGAAACAAACTCATCAGAACTTCCAGAGGTGTGTTTTAGATATCTCTATGTGTCCCTCAAACCAATACAGTTGATATTTTAGATTAACTATTATGTCCTAACAAGCATGAATTTTGTGTGCCCTCCAAGCTAAATAAAGCAAAGTAGTCTTTGGCGTTTGATATGTTAATGAACTCCTCTTTAAACTGATTCTACTCTAAACAGTGTTTGAAAAAAAAAATATTACCAGTCCTACCTTTTGGATACCAATTAGAATTGCCTTGAAGGTATTGGAAATGCTGCCAGATATCTTTCTCTAGCCTTGTTTTGAATAGTTGCCTTCATATAAGTGTTTGTTATTGCATCCTCTTATGTCTCACTTTTATGTAAATTGGTGAAACATTTTTTCCTGCATCTCATTTCTGGTTTTCAGTGTAAAATGTCTAAAAGTACCCAGTAAGTCCTGTTCAAAGGCAGAATGTTATACTGTCTTGAATTCTTCTGTCCCAGAAAAAGTATTTTTTATGCATTATGTTTATTTTTCTGAGGTGTGCATCTTTTTTATTCTTTATTCTTATTTATAGAAAAAGGTCATGCTATGTAACTGCATCTTACTTGACATGCACAGAGCACATAGGCCATCCCTGTGGCAATCCTCATGTTCGCACGCCTAGCTACTGGAGTACTAATGTCATGGACATATCGCTACACCCAGCTCAGTTCTCCCAACTTTTAAGTGGCATACTAGGTTGTAGACAAAATGTAATTAAAATTTGTTAATTATCTTTGTTGACACAGAGATGATCTTTGCACTTCCAAATAGTATATCCTTCACCATCTAAAAGCTAAGAACCTCTACAGTTATGAGATAGTTTATCTCTTCCTACATGCTTAGTAATATTCTTCTTAATCATTACCATAATGACATAGTAACCTCTTTTTATGGTTTTAGATGCTTTCTTTAACCTGCTGTTCAAAATTCTTTCTTTCTTTCATTCTTTCTTACATTCTTTCTTTTTTCTCTCTTCCTTTATTCTTTTTTTTTTTAACTTTTTTCTTTTGTTGTTTGAGACAGAGGTTTTCTGTGTATCACTGGCTGTCCTGAAACTCACTGTGTAGACCAGGGTAGCCTCAGTATCAGAAATATGTCTGTTTCTTTCTCCTGATTGCCGGGATTAAAGTCATGCACCACTTCTACCTATATATCTCAAAAATATTTTAATCTTCTTTAAAACAATCAAAAAGTCTCTTTGACAGCATAAGAAAAACTATAGTGAATGATCCCACACCTTGGTGCTGTTTTCTATTTTGTGTTATAATAATAAAATACTTGAAATAATGTTAGAAGTGAATGTTTTGGGTTCCATTAATTACATTGGCTGAGGATATAAGAGGATAACTACAGGAATGGTATAGCAGAGTAAATGCTGTATATCACAAGGTAATAAGGAAAAATGAAAAGACCAGATATCCACAATTTTCTTCCAAGGTAAAGACATGTCAACCTAAGTACAAGTAACTAGGCTGCACTCACGCCCTTGGAAGTTAGTCAATTGAAAATGGACCGTTGTTGGTGCCACATCAATATGTTACAGCTCATAGTGCCTTCCTTGTTCCCAGGATTCATTCTAGGGAATACTTTCAGTTTCATGATCCTCGCATCCTCTCATTGCTATGTCATTCCTCGGTCCTTATGTTTATAGTAAGATGTTATAACATTGTTCTCTGATTTTGGAAAATACCGTCATCGCCCAACTTCCAAATTATTGTTCCACCAAATGGAAACAATTCATAACTCTTTTCCTCTTCCTCATCGTATTGATACCATTTCAGGAGAAAATAAAAACAAACATTATCTACCAAAATATGTTGGGATGATAACAGCTAACATTTCTATCTAGTAAAACCTAGGGTGAAAAAAAAAAAACCTGTCCATTCATTGCTACTATACTTAACAATGGAGAGAAACTTCTTTGTTTTTGTTTTTTGTTTTGTTCGAGACAGGGTTTCTCTGTATAGACCTGGCTGTCCTGGGACTCACTCTGTAGACCAGGCTGGCCTTGAACTCAGAAATCCGCCTGCCTCCCCAGTGCTGGGATCAAAAGCGTGTGCCACCACTGCCCGGCGAGGCGAGAGAAACTTCTAAAAGTTTGTGTATAATGAGAACTTGTTTTACTTATTCAAACCCAATTAGTGTAATTCAAGGAACTGTACAGTTTCATAAAAAACAATATTGTAATCCACCATGTTTACTACTCTAAGGAAATGTTACCCTGATGTATAGCACTCTGGTGTACCTACTGTCTGTAATTAAACTGTGAAAATTGGCACCTGTGTACAGATGCTATCCTACTGCCTAAAACAAGACAATTAAAAAACTGTTCTTGCCAGAGACTTTTCAGAGAAGGCTGAGAATATTAACATATGAATTGCATTCTGGAAAACTTACTATTCAGTTTATACAGAAGGCATTTTAAATATGATTACTGCAAAAATGGCATACATAAGCTGATTTTAAAGCCAAATTTCGCTTTAAATATAGCAGTGCAAAGCTGGGCTTTGGATGACACTACATATGGTGTTTAGATCTATGCTCAAAATGCTCCTACAAGGTTCTTCAGCAAGGAAAAACAGTTTCTTAAAAAAAAAGAAGAGCACGTCATTTAAATTAGAGAAGTACATTTGCTTTGCATGAAAATTTATGATGGTTGTTTCCTCTTCTGAATCTGTAAAAAAAAAAAAACAAGGATTATTTAATAAAAATATTGTTAATTGTAATTTTTAGTTTAATTCTTGAATACAAATTGCTATAGTGAAGCTGATTTTTAAAAACTCAGACCACTTTACATGGGCAGCTTATTAGAATTGTGCATTTTAATCTAAGCATTTTGCTTTCAGGTCTTTCCCATTGCAAATAAACTAACCTTGATTGTCCTGATACACTTGAAAAAGAGTCTGAGATTGAGTTGCCTTATTAATAAATGGGTTTTGACATGTTAAACAATACTTAATTTGAAAAGTATTTTCAGCTGGGCAGTGGTGGCACACACATTTAATCCCAGCACTTGGGAGGCAGAGGCAGGAGGATTTCTGAGTTCGAGGCCAGCCTGGTCTACAGAGTGAGTTCCAGAACAGCCAGGGCTATACAGAGAAACCCTGTCTTGAAAAACTAAAAAAAAAAAAAAAAAAAAAAAAAAAAGTATTTTATTATGGCAAGAAACATGTTGGTTTTGCTCTGATTGCATGAAAGAAAGATAGCCTTATGAAAGCTGTACGTCTTCTCACTTCTAGATAGTTTGTACTGCATTTTCTCTACCAGCGGACATAGTATCTGTATATAAATATTTTTATGTGTATCTCTTTAATTGCTTCTTATTTTAAATGATGATCATTGATATGCCATTACATCTACTTCTATTTATATATCATTTCCAGTGTAATACTGTTATAAATACACTCTCAACAAGAAGAATTCCAGTCTCTAAGGGAGAATATTGATACTGTGATCAAATCAATCAGTCCTTATTTTACACTCCAGTCATTGGTGCCATCATAAGACATGCAAACTTTTAATAATTAATCAGAAAGTTGTCATGAATATATTCCTTACACATACTGGTTTCATTTGTTTGTAGGTGGAACAAGTAAATGTGTGGTGCATCATTAGTTAATGTAAAGAACTTACAATATCTACATGTCATCATAAAATATTAATCATTTCAATCACTGAGACTGTGTTTCGACATAAAATTCTTTCCTGTTTCTTAGAACTCTTCTTTTGCACAGATTTTTATCTCAGATCTGAAGCTATTTTTTTCCTGAAAACTGGTATTTTAGTTTAAAAATAACTTTTACTATTGAGTTGTATGTTCCTTGTCTATATTTTATTTATTTAATTATATGGTTTCCATAGCAACTTCCTATTGTTTCTTACTGCCTTTTGGGCAGTACTGAGTGAGTTCAGCATGAGAACCTCTTTGAGATTTACTTGTTCTCGGTGACAATTTTCATTGCAATGAAAATATGAAGTCTAATGCCCATCCTTATATTCGAGCCATCTTCTAGAAAATTCATTCCAAAGGAAAAGTATTTTTGTGTGATTTTTGACTTTTATTGCCACTGAAATAATTATTGCATTTTATTCTGCTAAGCTGTCCCATTTTGGAAGAATTACATATGCTAAACCTTCTCATACTTATTGAAAGTAGCTGCAATACATGTATACAATTGGCTTTAGGGAGAAAATGTGCATTCACTGGCATTAAAATGTGTGAATTATTTATTTATAAGACAATATCATAGTATTCTGTCATTGCTGTATAGCGATGGAGATGTGTCCAGTGAACATTTCTTACTGGAATCCATTTCTTTTAAATGAATTGATCACAGTATGTGAGAAAATTAAGAGGTTTGGAATCATTAAATAAGAGGTGCTACTTTAGAGTTACGTGTTCTACATTCTATTCTACATAAAGTAGGCAGACTTTTTTTCTAGAAAACTCATGGAACCAGGTTGTAGACAAGTAATAATTTCAAGCTCCAAATAACAGTCTTGGTCTAAGAAAATGGCAATAAATATAAAACTACACATGAGCAGTTGGAACATTATAAAACTGTATACTGTTAGAAATAACAAACTATTTTTACAATGGGACATAAGAAAAATTCATAGTACATCTCCAACTATTAACTAAACACTTTAATATCTGATATGGCAATCAAAGAGTTGGGAATTACAGCTTTGTTGGGCTGAATGGGCTTCAATTTGGATAAGTGGAATTCAGAATACCTACTTATAATCTTACTAAGAATATATAGTTTCTAGGAAACTTTAGAAATGTGTTTGGATCTATGAAGCTAGAAAGATTGCTCAGTAGTTAGAGTTACATACAGGAGGAACTTTTAATATGGAAGGTCCATTGCTAGACCCAATACAGGCAATTTATAACTGACCCAAACTCTAGTTGCTAGGCCTCTGACACCATTCATGGGCCTATGTAAGCACCTCCACTCATGTGCACACATTCATATGTAAACTACACATACTTTATTAAAAATTGTTGTGGATAGCCTCAGCCTTCTATTTTGATCCTAGGTCCACCCTTCTGGAAGGGACTGCACAGGATGATTGAATCTGTACACAGGTGACGGCTTGTAAACCTTCTGTCCAATTAAAACCTGTAAAATAAAGGCTAGAGCCAGAGATTGGGCAGTAGAAGGGGAGGCGGAGAAAAAGGCTTAGGGGAGGAGAGAGTGAGAGGAATTCGATATAAAAGGAGGCAGAAGCAGGGAAGAAGAAGAAGAAGAAGAAGAAGAAGAAGAAGAAGAAGAAGAAGAAGAAGAAGAAGAAGAAGAAGAAGAAGAAGAAGAAAGGGAAGAAGGAGGAGCAGGAGGAAGCAGGCAGAAGGAAGCTGGTTTTAGAAGGAAGCCGACAACGAAGGAGTCGGAGCTCAGAGGACAAGTATGTGGCCTGGATGAACCGCAAGTTATAAGGGATCTCATAGCTGGGGAATAGAGTAGTGTAGTGGTAAATCTGCCATATCTAGGCGTGCTATTTATACCATAATTATTGAGTTGTGTCTTCCTTTACTGGTCTCTATTGGGTAGGAGATCTTACAGTGCCAAATTTGAGGATTAAATAATTCCTTCTACTACAAAAAATAAATCACTTTAAAATAGAGTCTGGAAGTGATTGTGGAAATGGACACAAGAAATAAATGTGAAGGTAAATTATTTAAAACTTGAAGGAACTGTGATATATTTAAGTATAATGTAAATAAGCAAGAGTAGAAACCCAGAGAGGCACTAGATACAAGAACAATTGGAGTGTAATTATAGGACTGCCTGACTAGAGATCCTGGTATAATAGTGACTATGAGGACAAGTTAATAATTATCAATTGTGATGTTACTTTGTACTATCCTTGACCATTCTATAGCTCTCATGGAGATCACATGGTATAGTCAACAACATTATCTTCATTTTATATTAGGGGAAGCTGATGAAGAATAAGTAGCAATTGGCATATCTAGGATGTACAGTTGTAGTGTATTTATTTACTCACTTATGAGAGGGGTGGTGTGGGGTGTGTGTGTGCTGAAGTCCAGTGTTAAAGTCAGAGGACAAAATGCATGGATTGGTTCTCTCCTTCTGTGTGGCTTCTGGTAATCAAACCCAGTTTGTCAAGCTTGGTGATAATTGCTCTTATCCAAAAAGCTGTCTTTCTGGTCTGGTTTTGCATATATTTCACCTTTGTATTTAATAAAGCAACACTAAAATGCATTTGAGCATCATAAAAATGATCTCTAATGCACAAGAATTTTCTCTCTCTCTCTTTCTCTCTCTCTCTCTTTCTCTCTCTCTTAAGGAAGGAAAGTGTTTATTTCATTTACACTTCCAGGTAACAGTGCAACACTGAGGAAAGTCAGGATAAGAACTCTAGCAGGGAGGGACTCAGAGATAGGAACTGAAGCAGAGTCATGGATGAGAACTGCTTAGTGGCTTGCTTCTCATGGTTCTGTCAGTCTGCTTTCTTATACCACATAGGACCATGTACCCAGGAGTGGCGCTCTGCACACACATCAATTGTCATTCAAGAAAATGCACCCATATGCTCATCTGGTGAAAACATTTTCTCAATTAAATCGTCTCTTCTCAAATGACTCTAGCTTGTATCAAGTTGAGCACACTAACCAGACAATAACCAAATTGGCAATGGCAGAAATGCCCCAACACAGTAAAGGATTAATGCCCTAAGCTATGATAAACATAAAAAGGCAATACCATATGGACAATGAGTATTTTGGTGATATTTAAATATTAGCATAAGAAATTTTAGATATATTGTTCATTGAAAGGGGAATGATTCAATAGTACATGTGTTTGTACCATTAAGAAACTGTATAGTAGTCTAGTCAATGAGAAGGAATGTAGATAAAACCATCACAATGAATTCATACCAGTAGGATTGAAGACTCTTTACTTTCCTTCATTAAAAATTTTGATTTTAGTCATCTCTCTTTCTCTCATCTATCTATCCATCCATCTAGTCTATCATCTATCTATATAGCTATCTATCTATCTATCTATCTATCTATCTATAGCTATCTATCTATATCTATCTATCTATCTATCTATCTATCTATCTATCTATCATCTATCATATCTATATATCTATCTATCTATCTATCTATCTATCTTATCTATCTATCTTATCATACCTATAATAATGTTTAGCTCCTACATCCTCCCCAGTTGGTGGCCCAGGCTCTATGATGTAGATATCAGGGATTGAAATAAGGCTGTAAGGCTTAGTATAAGTGGTAAAATGTCTTTACCCACTTAACAACCTTATCAGTTCATTTCATAACAATAAATTTGAATACATCCTCTACTCTTCCACAAAATTTCCTGCGCTCTGCCTGATGTTTGGCTATGGGTCTCTGCATATGCCTCCACCCACTGCTGGAATGAATGGGATTTTGTTGGATACAATTTTTAAAAAAGTTATTCTGGATAGAGGTGGCAGCCTGAGGAACGCAATGACTGGGAACCCTAAAAGTGATGTGACTTAAACTGGGCAGTGGGATAGGATTTAAACAAAGCCTTGGGGTCATATTTTCAATGGCTATGAATATCAAGCTATTGCTAGATTTACTCTGCAACAACCTGAATGATGTGGGAGATTTAGAAGCAATTGAATCACAAGAAAACTATATTTGGAAATAAAAAATAAGACTGTTCTATAGTTTAGACTATACCTTTTATATAACATCAGCTACCCTTTTCACTGGCATAATATTTCCTTCTTTTTTTATTTTCTATTATAAACTGTGGGTAGACACCAAGGACGATGGTTTTTAAATTGAAGAGTATGTCCTAAATACAATTTTAAAATGGGTGTCTACTACACTATAGCCAAGTATTTTAATCACTTATAACTTCACACAAATTCCCAGGATGGACTGAAACATCAACCAAAAAGCATACATGGGCTGGACCAATGCTCTAGGCACATATGTAGCAGATGTACAGTTTGGTTTTCATGGGGGTCCAACAACTGGTGTGAGGGCTTACTCTGAGGCCTGCCTGTGGATTCTAGGTTGTGTTGTCTGGCCTCAATGGGAGAGGATGTACCTAGTCCTGCAGTGACTTGAGGTGCCAGGATGGATTTGTTCCCTGGGAGGAACCTCCCTTTTCTCAGAGGTGAAGGGCAGAAGGGATGGGAGACGGGGCTATGTAAGAAGAGAATTGGGAGTAGGGGTAAAGTGAATAAATAGTAAATTAATGAAAAAATGCCACTCCAAAGTTAATTTTTATTTCCTAGGAAAGATCTTGCCTACTGCTACCAACCTGAAAAACATTTATAAAAGTGTTAAAATAAAATTTGGATTCATCTGAAAGTATCAAAAAAAAATTCAATAGATCAAGTGTCTGAACTGTAAAGGTACTCTACTTCTAAATATGTAATCTGCAAAATATTCATTTTTATGAGAGTGTGTGTCAGTATAGATATTTTCCCAGGATGCAGTGGTTTGAGAAGTAGAAGTTAGAAATTATTTTTCCATCAGTAATAGTTTAGACATAAATCATTAACATCTCCCCTTTCTTTTACTGTCCAGTATACATATATCTAAGTAGTTCATTCTGCTCATAAGTGAGTTTCTTTTTACCTAAAGTATTAAACTTTGATATCAAAATTGGGCTTTTATTTTAATATATGTAAAAAAATGAACATATATGATAACTCAGGAGAGGAATGTGTTAAGTGCGCATGCAGGTAATGTAAGTCTCGTCCTGTTGTAACTAATCACTAAAAGTAAGTTCCGATAAAATATTAAAATTTAGATATTGAATGTTTAGTTTAATTCTACATGTAGAACACACAGCTCTTGAGCATATTTTATCCATCACATTCAGCAGGTTGGGAGATAAAATTCTAACTAGCGTTTTGTTCTTTCCTTCAAGGAACTAATACTTTCATAGATGTATTTTTATAAGAGTGTCACTTAGAACGTGTGCGACCCTTGTATCTATTGTTTCTAATGCATTTGCTGAACAAAATTTGAATAACTGACTTGATGAGGCAGTAAACTTGTTTAGCTCTACTAATCGATATTGTTAAGTTTTCTGAAAGCCTTCCAAAATTATTTAATTAAATTTTAGAGGTGACTGGAGAGAAAACCTCGACCTCATGCATATTATGCCTGTTTTCTACCAGTGAGCTACACCCTCAAACTCATTCCAAATTATTCATGGCTAAACATAGTTAACTTTAGTGAACAATCACTGCGTCCCAAGCACTGTAGAAAGACTCACTGTGAAATATTTCACGGGATTCATAATTTACCAAGTGAATTTTCTTATTCTTAAATTAATGAATCATCAAACAAAAATTGTAGACATGACCGGCAACCCTATGTCTTTCACTGGTAACACCTTGCTTCAGTTGAGCTCATTTAATGGAGCCTAAAATCCCCAGTTTCAACTGATTTAATTATGCTGTTTCCTTGGGAACAGAATCATAACAGATGGCATTGGTTTTATTTCCAATGAGTTAGAACATTGGGTAAGTAGACACACAGAAGCATGTAACCCATAGAAACGACTGTCTTTATGGCTTCTGGTCTTGAAGTAGATGTAGTGTCTCTTCGATTATAGAATTCACTTGTAGTGGCAGCAGTACTCTATAAGTCTTCTGCATGTAGAATCAACTGAAAAGTCATTCTTCATACATTCATTCTCATATTCAAAATGCTAAAATGCTCTGAATATGGTGATCAAAATGGACAATATTTTGTCCAAAATATATGCAAACTTTATTCATTTGCCTTAAACCTTTTAAGTGTACAGCGATAGTGATTCAGAAATAAATTATTATGTAAATGCTCAAAATCTCTAGTAGAGATCTCTTACATTAGATGCAGAAACGTGAGGAAATAGAATTTACACTTAGAATATCAGTAATGGTATTATGAAGTCAGTAATGGAAACAGAATGTGAAGATTGACAATTAGACCCCAGCAGAAGGAAAAATATGGAACTTTTTTATTTTTTTTTTTTTAATTTTATACTTAGTCTTACCAAGAACTCTGGTTGGATTGAAACTTTCTTTTTTTCTTTTTTTTTTCTTTTTTTTTTTTAATTTTTATTTTTAATTTTTTTTTTCTTCAGCAAATCAAAAAAAATTTAAAAAGCATTCAAACAGAATAAAATGAAAAGAAACAAACAAGCAAAATACCAAGGGTCAGATATACTTATACAAGAATTCTATAGAGCCTTCAAACAAGCAATACTTTTTGAGTTATGTTTAAAAAAATTCAGAACCACAATAAGCTCCTTCACAAAGCAAATAATATTGAAATAGTGAAATCAAGTGTAAACCCAACAAAAATATATAAATTATAGTCCAGTATCCCTCATGAGTATACATACAAAAATTCTCAATGAAGTAGTTGCAAACTGAATACAAGAGATATTTTTTTTTTTTTTTTTTTTTTTTTTTTTTTTTTTTTTTTTGGTTTTTTCGAGACAGGGTTTCTCTGTGTAGCCCTGGCTGTCCTGGAACTCACTCTGTAGACCAGGCTGGCCTCGAACTCAGAAATCCGCCTGCCTCTGCCTCCCAAGTGCTGGGATTAAGGGCGTGCGCCACCACCGCCCGGCAATACAAGAGATATAAAAAAATAATATTCCATGAATAACTGAACAACTGTTTTTTTTTTTTTTTTTTTTTTTTTAGAAGACCGTACTCCATATACAGACTGCATGTTTTGGGATAGCCCCCACTCCAGTGAAACTAACAGAAGTTTTAAACCAAATGGATTGAAACTTTCAATACTAGATCAGACTCTCTCAAAATTGTAGTATTTTGAGTGGCTCTGTGTCATGAGTGCTTAAGTGCATTACCAAACAGCAACCACACCCTGATGAATGGACACAGCTAGAGTGTAAAGAAAACAATAGAAACAAGTAGGTAAAGGAAATAATGTTGAGAATACTACATTCCAGTTAGGACCTGTATGAAATTATAAGATCTAAACAGTAAAGTCAACATTGGAAAATAATTTACTTTGTTTTATTAAACGTATTTGTAAGCACTCTGAACTTAAGAAATGACATTGTGAATTTTCCATACACTGCTTAACAATATGGTTAGTGAAAGACAAAGCAGATAGAAGGAACAAAAAAAGAACCCTAAGAACAGGTACACCCAGCTCAGTGACAGCAATATCCCTGTTTGCTTACCACACAGGCTATGCAAACTCTCTGCTACTGTCTCCAAGCACACCAGGGGCCGATTGTCTCTTAATAGTGTCAGCAAAATATTTCTCTTTCCTTCCAAAAGAAAAAGGCCATTATGTGTATTCTCCAACCTCCTGCTTCTAAACAAGAACAAAATGATATCATCTGCCTATAACTGGCCAGCAGTTTCCTGTCTCCCTATGGAGCTGTGTTCTTGCCTTCATCACCACCACTGGGCCCTACACAGGCCTAATCTGTTATTTCTGTCATAATTCTTTTTGTTTGTTTTATTTTGTTTTGTCTTTTAACTCTCGTCTTCAGTATCATAAGGCATGGACTATCCTTAACCCCAAGAAGCAAACCAACCAACCAGACTCCTTACTGTCCAGAAATCTCCAATATTTGTCCTTTTGTTTTACTCCCAAGGCCAGTGTCTGAGGAGTCATCAGACACAGCTTTAGCATTTCCAGTGCTCTCCGTGTTCTACTGGGTCCACTGCAAATTGTGTTATTCACTCCACTAAAACAAAGATGCTGATCAATTAACATTAGAATTTAGGATATCTCTTATGCTGTTCAGGTCTTTCATTGATTTATTCTTCTTAGAACACTCTGCTGCCCTCATTTACATCATATTGGTCTTTATTGTTACGTTTTTCCATCACTTTTATTTCCTATAGAACCTATCCTAGAAGAGTTCCATTTGCTCACACTCATCTTATTTCATCATCACTCACAACTCTCGGGAACTCAAGCAGGGAAGGAACCTGCAGGTGGGAACTGAGGCAGAGAGGGTGAATGGGGGAATAATGCTTGCAGGCTTTCTCTCTATGGCTAGTTAAGGCTGTATTATTATACCATCAAAACCACTGAGCATGGCTGGAACCACACAGTAAACTGATACCACCTTCATCAAGTGTTAATCAAGGACATGGAGGTATTTTCTCAGTCAGAGTACTCTCTTCTCAGATAAGTCTTGAGTCAATTAGACAAAACCAAACACCTTGTCAGCTAGATGCACAGATGCATCACTAGTCACCTATGGCCTTGCCTTTGTTGTTCAAGACAAAGATTATATATTATTATCAATTTCTCAATTAGAGATACATGTAAAACTTTAAAAGTCCCATAGTCTTTAAAACTTCTCTTTTGTCTTTTTAAAATATGTGGTTGAAGATTCCCTTGTAGTGATATTTAATGTGATATTTAATTATGTATTCTACTTTATTAATAGGAATTGAGTATTTAAAATGTGTATTTTTGTGCTAGATTTTATATTATTTCTTGACAAATAGTTGTCCATGTTCCATACATTTTCAAATGAATTTAGCCTCAATTATTCTTGTAGTTTCATCCTTTTTTTTTTAAAAAAAAAAAAAAAAAAAAGCATTTAAAAGCATTTTAAGGTTAAAGAGTTTTGACGTATCATTATATTTCAAACATTTATCCATTTAAAAATATGCCTTTAGATTACTGTTACTTTTTTATAACTTTAGTGGTACATTACGTGGTCATGCATACATACATGTATAGATTTAATTATTATATGACTCATGATTTAGTATGGCTGATGAACTATTTAGAGAGTACATTGTTAATATCTGTAAATGTGTGCGTGCGTGTGTGTGTGTGTGTGTGTGTGTGTGTGTGTGTGTGTGTGTAAAACTTCTAATTAAGTCACAATGAAGTCTGGAAAGTTATTCTGAATAGTTTCAGCATTTGATGCTGGGCTGCTTGTGTGCCTCACTGCTGGGGTGTCAGGAGTACCAGCACACCACTCAGGGGAGGCAAAATGCAGTCCATAAAGGAGGTCCTTCATCTGTTTTTCTCAGGGTGAAAAACAGAGGAGTCTGTGAAGATTGCTGTGGTTCCCAATTTGTGTTCCCAGGTGCTGCCAGCATACTGCTAGGAATCCCAGGTCTTCTCTTTCCCTCAGGGCTTCTATGCTCCAGGCAGGAAGGAGAAGGCAGAGCCCTGGGTGGGGCCAGAACCTAGTTTGGTTCCCAGTGAGTGCCTAGAGTTTGGGAGTGGGGTGGGAGGTGGAGGTTCAGGGACTGGCAAGTTGGGGTATGAGGTTCTGAGAGAGAAGACCTTTTCAAGGAGATGTAGGCAGAAAGCTTACAAGAAAGCCTCCCCCCTCCCTCATGGTGAACCTTGAGGAAGAGACAGCCCATAGCTTCTCTAAACTGCTTCATTTGATAATGAATCGAAATAACATACACCTTACTCAGGGTTAACCAGGGATTAAATAGCTTTTGGGGGAAAATGCCTAGGAAGAGATGCTTAATGGCTGAACACGTGGGGCCTATCTAGATACTCATTAGCATGGAGTACCCTGGTTTTTATGCTACGTGACCGATTGCTATGGTCCTCTCAGTGGGGTGTGGTGCTTACATGCTCCAGAGCAGGTAGTTTGGCACAGAGATGGCCTTACATCTATCTACTTTACTAAAATTCTGAGATTCCAGGGTTTGGGCTCACTCAACCTCACCAGTTCTTCTGTCTGGTGGCATGATCCACTTTCTCCACAATTTGAAACACATTTAATTCAAAATGTTTTGCTTTCAAAGTAATTTCTCTGTGCTTAAAGTGAATATTTTGTCCTTGGTATTGTATTACATGTATATATTATATAAAGTTAGATAGATATTTGGTAATTTTATGTAGTATACCAGAACATGTGATTAACATTATTTTCAATCACTATATATTCTAACTCTGCTTTTTATTTATTATATCCTGTTACCAGAGGAGACAGAGTACAAATTTATTCTAATAATGATTTTGGGTTTAATTTCTGAGTTTTTAAAATGGTTCTTTTTGTAAACATTTGCATGTAATTTTTTTTTACTTGTAGAATTTACATATTTTTTTCTATTTATGTCTTCTACATTTACACATGTGTTCTAGAATCAACCTAGTTGGGCATCTTCAGCTCAATTTATCCTCTAATTGAAGCATGCTACCTGGTTCCAGTTTCACTGACAAATTACCATAACTAAAAATATATGAAGCAGATGTTTTTTAATCTTGCAGTTGTAAAAGTGACATACCCTTACCAAAGGTATTAGAAAGCTTTCTTTCTTTCTAGACTAGGGGAGACATGTGTTCCATGAGTCCTACCTATGTGTGCTTCTGGTGGTTAATTGACGATCATGGGTATTCCGTAGCCTGTGAAAACATCAACATGACTTCAGATTTCATCCTTACAAGTGCTGTTTTCTACATATATATTTAAATGTCTATTTATGTTCAAATGTGTATAATGTATGTTCTAAATGCTTCATTATTTCATGGCTTAAATAAATGCAAAGCAAATGATACAAAATAGATAAATATGAACAGGCTCTACTTTCTATAGTGATACAGTTCACATTAGATTAGGTACCTATTGCACTGTAGTATACTCCACTTTACCCAGTATGCTTATAATTATGCATAAATCATTCTAATATACCATGTCTGAAGATTTTGTGAAATATGTTTCAACAAAAACAACTTAATTAATCCATTAATACTTCATATAAATCTTGATACTGTTTTCATTTTCTTGGTAGTATCTTCTCATGTAAAATGTTACTAATTTTAAAGCATAAAATTTGTCTGTTTTCTACTTAAGAACTGCTGTTATAAGAAAGCTTTTTCTTTTCCATGATAATAAATATAGCTTTATTTTCACCGATTTAAATACCTAGTCCCTATATTTGTATATCTATATATCACCATTTATTCATGATATAAGGAAATTGATTCTCTTGTCATTACTATATAAACGTGCCCCTGTGGATTGAACCCATAATTTTTGCCATTAAAAAATAAATCACTTTCAAAAGAGTCCCTCATTCTTTGGAGGCTTAGGGCAGATATTCATGAGGACTGTGATGAGATTACCACTCTACATGTTGAAGAATTACTTTAACTCTTATATGCCATTTGGTTTGAATGATTAGAATGAATTGAGAGTCCTAATGATAAGGAATTTTCACTCTGAGTAAGAGTTCATATGGATTTAGCCCGACCATCTTCAGAAGACACAGGAAACTGCAGGGAGCAGTTTGATCATATGGCCATGGACCCTGCTTCAGTGTATGACTGGTGTCCCTTAAACTCTTCCCTGACAAGCTCAGCAATTTTAAAAAATATTATACAAGAAAAGAGAGTAAACTGTATTGCATTTGATTTCCATCATGACATAACTACTTCCATGGGAAAAAAACAAGATAAAATTTAAATCTCTTTATGAATAAAATTACATGAATAAAATTTAAATCACGTAATTAAAAACTATCATTTAAATGATAAACTGAATATATTTGATTTTAGGAGAGAGTTGGTATGATTACTCAATATACTAACATTAGTTATTTCTCTATTACTAAAAATATACCAGGAAAAGAGAATTAAGAAAGAAAAAAAAATACTGTCTCATGGTTTCAGAAGTTTTGACCATGGAAAGTTTGCAGCAACAGCTTCATTTAGAGAATACTACAATGTTTTTAAAATATTTTTTTTGATATTTCATAAAATTTTAAAGTGATTTACTTTTTCAACATTCTCAATTCTCCCATCATTTCCACCCAACTTTGCAATTTCTTCAATTTCTCTTGTTCTTTTCCTATCAAGTTAACTGATGTTCTCTGTGGTCAGCTTCCCAGGACTCCATGCTGTGATTTTCGTTTTTTTTTTTTTTTTTTTTTTTTTTTTGGTTTTTCGAGACAAGTTTCTCTGTGTAGTCCTGGCTGTCCTGAACTCACTCTGTAACCAGCTGGCTCGAATCAGAAATCCGCTCGCTCTGCCTCCCAAGTGCTGGGATTAAGGCTGCGCCACCACCGCCGTGATGCTGTGATTTTCATGAGAAGATCTTGTCTAAGCAAATAGTCACCTGAGTTATGTGTATATCTTATTGTTGAAAATATCTTACCATAATATCATACATGGTCTTATAATCATTCTTCCCTTTTCCTGTGATCCTCAAGTTAAGGTTGATCTAATATCCCATGTAGATCTGACAACTCCACAGTTCTCTTGATTGCAGGTGACTATATGAAAATCAGTTATAATGATCAGCGAAGCTTCTCTAATGAGAGCTGAGGGACTCTCTTCTATGGGTATAACAATAAGTACTTACAAATCACGTTAGTCCTGTGTCTATTTAGGAAAACAATAGTATTATGTTCTTTCCTAGAGCCCATGTGATATTTAGCCACAGATTATTGGCCCTTGAACAGTGCCAAGTTTGGGTTTAATCACATGGAATTGACATTTGATGCACTCAGAAAATGGCTGGTTTCTTTCATAGTGTTCTTGGACCTATTGCACCAGTGGACCTTTCTTGTTGGCTTAGGCTTTCAAGGATCATGGCTCACTGAGAAGGAAGCATTCTGTCCTCTGGCAGTGTGCATAATATTTTTTACCATATGAACACTAGTCAGTAGGCATGAAATTACAGGTGAGTCGAGTATGATATCACCATCTTCTGTGATTCAAATAAGTGGTGTTTTCAGCAATATGGTTTTACCATCCATTATGGATGCTATCCAGTACTAGCAATAATTTTAATATTTAAAGTTTATATGACCACCTTAGCAAAAAACTTTTAAAAAGTTGTAATCTTTGTTGTTATTGAAAAAAAAAGAAAAACGGCGGCAGAGGGTTCCATGAGGAGAAGTTTATTTAGGGCAGAGGGGAGAGCAGAGAGAGGTGGCCTTCCATGACCATGTGGAGAGGGGGAGGGGAAAGGGAGAGGGAAAGGGATACAACCTGCAGGTGAGCAGGTCACAGGAGCAAGAGAGCAAGGAGTGGCCAGACATCCCCTTTTATAATAGTGGGCAGGGCTACCTGGCTGTTGCCAGGTAACTCTGGAGGTAGAGTTTGACAGAATGCTAACATACCTCCCTTCTTATTATTATTAAAAGAAAGGAAATAAAAGGGGAGAAAGAGGTGACGGCGCAGCAGAAATAGGGTCATCGTAATATCTGGCTACTTCCTGCTGGCACTGGGGGCGACGTGTCTTTAGGGGGAACCTGGGGTGATGTTTGTCTGTGTTGTCCAGGGTCTGTGGAGCCATCTGGATAGGCCAGAAGGAACAGGTCCAATAGAAGCAGCTGTGTGTGTGACAGGAGATGGAGCATCTGAAGGTTGCATCTCTAGAGATGTCTTGGATGTACCTGGACTTGACAAGATGTAGGAAATAAGATTAAGTACACTTGGGAAAAAATTTTTTTAAGATGTATATTTGAAACCCAGAGGGATCCCACCCTTTGTGATAGTAAGTGGGAACTTTAGGCAGATGTACTTATCAGGATGGCATCTATTTGGTCCATGAGAGGTAGATTTCAGTGGGTTTCCTGTAGCTTATAAGTTTACAAAAGAGATAACAGCATGAGTTAACAACACGAGCAGTCTTTAAGATGAATCTTTGCTGGATCATATAGTGGAATGTAATAAAACAGTCAGGCAAGTTCGTAAGAACTCAGGTAATTTAGGACAGTGGGATAGCAAGCAGAGGAAATATAAAGTGTTTAATTGGTGGCAACTGAGTTTAGATAATGAGGTAACAGATTACATCTGTGAAAGCTTAGCTGTCAATGTAGTCAGAAGTCTGAAAAAGAGTAAACAACAATCTACCAGTTATATTATTTTAAAAAATGACAGAGTCCACTAGCCAACAGTTCCCATGTTTCTATAGTCTTTTGGGCGAAGTCAGTTTTGTTTTCAGGCACAGAAGATGCAGGGCTTTTTCTCTGTGGAAAGGATACACATGACATGAGAAATGACTTACCTCGGTTTGACTTAGCTAAGTCATTTGACTCAGGGTATCCAGTTTAGTTAACTGTGACAGCCCCTTTTATAATAGTGGGCAGGGCTACCTGGCTGTTGCCAGGTAGCTTTGGGGAGGAGCATACCTGGCTGTTGCCAGGTAACTCTGGAGGTGGAGTTTGACAGAATGCTAACAATTTTAATATTTAAAGTCTATAAGATCACCTTGACCAAAAACTTTTAAAAAGTTAACAACTATTTCTCATATTGACACTTTTATTTGCTACCATGGGTATCTAGTTGGGTCATTATCTCCCTATTATAGGGGAACTACATCAACTCTCTTTTTATGTATAGTTATACTCAATATATATAGTGAAGTTTCTTTAGTAGTTGGTTTCTGCATGACTTTTTCAAAAGTCTATATTCTATATTCTATCTCAGCAGGAACTGCCCAGTTCTAACTTTCAGCCCACTAGTGTTGGTTGTTCCTCCCTAACTTGTTTTTAAGAACTATTATTTCAAATACTAATAAAGTATGAATTAGTTTTTATTAATGTTTTACTCATTTACACTTATATGCTATCTATACTTTGCAAAGTATATATTACCATTTTAAGTGAGTAGGTATAAGAAATCTGACAATGAAATACATGAAGAAATTATGGCATGAAAATATGCCCCAGTAAGAATTTTAAACTGTTACACTTTCCACAACAGAAGAGATGAACAGAATGGTAGTAAGACTATTAATCATTATTAACATCAGCAGTGAGAATCATAGAATTAGTTATTCATTAATGTAATAAAACTTGAGTTTTTTGTCTCCTCATTACAGTATTAAAAAATAAGACCTTATACTCCATGTCTGCTAGAAATCAATACTTTCTTAAATGTAAAGGTGGAAGTAACCATAAGATGTATCTTCAGAAAATTTTGTCTCACATGTATGTCACATTCTACTTATGTAGTTATATTTGTGTGGAAGAAATGTGAAACATTTAGATAAAGAATTCTCTTAAGCACAGGACAATTGATAGTTCTGAATATTTAAAAATTAAAACACAGATATTGGTGTTAACCCATGTTGGCCTACAGAGAGAGTTTCAGGACAGCCAGGGCTACATAAAGAAATACTTCCATGAAAAGCAAAAAAAAAAAAAATTAAAACATTTATGGCATACATCACTTGTGGTGGAAATATATATATTTAAGTGTATATACAATATACACTTAAGTAGGTACAGTCCTTGTAAAGTATCTCTTCAAATGAATATCACAATAATCCTGCCAGCATAACCTTTATAATTATATTTTTAATTCCTGAGAATGTATTCATTTCCATTTTCCAACTTCACTAATATCCTACTTAATATGTCCCATGTTCAAATTCATTTCTTCTTTTCCTTTCTTTCATATCCTGTTAAATCCAAGTAGTGCTCCCCTACAAGCAAGCATGTGGCACAGTCCACTGGACTACAGAAACTGTACCAGTGCAACCACCATCAAAATGAATAATTCACAATTGCCCAGAATCTTTCACCTACCTATAGCTCCTTACTAAAAAGACGGGGCCTGGTAATTTACGTTCCCATACAGGATGCATTAATTTTGAAAATATTTTTGATTTTTAAATGTATATGCTATATCATTTTCAGTACTTATTCATTTGTTTTTCCTTTATGTCTGTCAAAATGTTGCTTTGTCAACATGTTTTTCCTTTATGCTATCAGAGTCATCTGTTACCTCTCTTTTATAGCATTTCGTTATGAAATTTGTCCAATATATACCTTCCTTCCTTTGCTGTGAGCAGATGCTTTGTAGCTTGGGGGTCCTTAAAACCACAATGCTAAATTTCATCATCATAAAAAGCTATACAGTCAAAATTATCCTTGAGAAGTAAATCCATTCCTATGGGGTCTTATATGTCTTACAAGTCAAGTCAGTGGGTTTCATTTTATTAACTTCATGCAGCATTTTAAGCTATTTATATTCTCATCCCATTCATTTTATAAGATGATACATATTATCTTGTCCAATGAGAGTAAAACTTTTATGAAGTAGTATACGTAACTTTTGTGTACATCATACAGGTACACACTTGTGAAAAAGGAATATAACATTTAATCAACCTAGTGAGGTATTCTACTCTAAATTACAAGAAAGTTATTTGACTGGTGTCATGTTGCCGGAAGCCTGCAGGCCTGGAAAGGATAGTGTAGGCCTCATAGAGTAGGACTCTGGTGTGGTTTAAAGTCTGAGGGTCTCCAGCCTTTCTAGCTCTCTAACTATACTGAAATGCTGATGATAACTTCCAAAATGTCCTAAAATCTTTCTTGCTCTTTCTGAGGGTAACAGGCTGCTGGCTTAGGTGGTTGACACCTATAACCTAGCAGCAGGGGATTAAGTAAAATGCTCTATATTCTATCTCAGCAGGAACTGCCCAGCTCTAACTTTCAGCCCACTAGTTGGAAGTAGGAAGTCAGAAGTCACAGGAAGAAAAAGGGATACTTTGAAAAGTGATTATAGCATTTATTACTTTTTTGTAAAAAGTCTCTTATGAAAGCTAAGGGGGAAAGCTGAAGGATCTTAAGTGGGGAAAGGGAAAAGTTCTTCTCTCATCTCTTTGTCCTCAGTACTTAGACATCTTTCAGAATACATGATCACATGTAAAAAGTTCATCACAAGTTCACACAAAAATCAAATCATAAATTGAAATAGACCTTTACAACAGAGAATGTTTACATGCGTATGCATTAGGAGTAATTATCTGGCTAAACATCCATCACCTGTAACAGCTCCACAGGTTCATAGAAAGTTGAAAACTCCCAAGTGCTGGCGAGAAGATAGAGTGAAGGCTGAAGGAGTTGAGAGGATTCGCGACACCATGAGGAAAGCAACAATCCCAACCAACCAGAGCCCCCAGGGTCTAAACCACCAGCCTGGGAGCGCTTAGGGAGGGACCCATGGCTCCAGCTATATATGCAAGGGAGCTATATATAAGTGGGAGAAGAGATCATTGGTCCCATGAAGGCTGGACGTCGTGGGGGGGGATACTCGAGGGTGGGGAGGTGAGGTACAGGGGAGGGTGGGTGGGGTACACCAACATGGAGGCAGGAGGAGGGGGGAAGGTATAGTGAGTTCCTGGGAGGAGGGGGAAATGGGGTAAGGAGAGAACATCTGAAATGTAAAAAAAAATTTCCAATAAAAAATTTCCAATAAAAAAAGAAAAAAGAAAGTTGAAAACTGTAAGCTAAGTTATTAGTGAAGTTTTGTATAGATAAACATGGTTAATATTTTATCTTCTATTCTAGCACCTATAATAAATCATTAGTTCCCCTTTTTGTGACTTTTGGTTAATTGTTTTACAACTTCTTGGAATGTCCTCTGAGTAGGAGAAAGTCTGATTAGTATCTAAAAGCAGTTAACTGATGACACATGGGAGACTCACAGAATTATCATTGAACTTTTGACTATCAGAAAAGGGCCTAATAGCAGTTCCACTATAAAGGAGCTTAAAAATCACTGATATGAATTTAGGAATTCTTCTAGGATCATTGTTAAGACTTAAGAAGTCATTTATTTGTTTATATAGCATCACTACAAGACAGTACATCTTCATACATCTGCAGAGATCTGCTCCACAGGGGTGGGCTAATATCTAGGAAAAGCTTATTAATAGCAGGAATCTTTCCTAAAATGAATTCTCCTGGGACTTGCCTATCTGTCACAGATTATATTATGATCCGGAGCAGACCACTTCAGGAAGACCACCTGCTAGGTATTAGCTTGTCCTATTATGACTCCTGATAGCATACATTTCTCAGCACTTGAATTGGTGGGATCTGATTTCCTAGCCTCCTCTGATTATTAGAATAATTCATCTCCTCACTTGAGTAGTGTGAAAGTAAGCTGTGGCAACAGAATGATCCTGCTCTGTGATGTCTGGGGCTAAGGAAAGACTTCACTGAAAGGTCTCAGTTGATAGATAACACCCTCAGGATAACTATATTCTAATTCAAAGTCAAACTAATGGTTTTACTGGGCTTTTTAAATTTCTTGTACTTTTTTTTTCGTTTTTTTTTATTGGATATTTTATTTACTTACATTTCAGATATTATCCCCTTTCCCCATTACCACCCCCAAAAATCCTTATCTCATCCCCCTCATCCTTTTGGATTTTGTATCATTTTAATTACATGCAAGTATTAAGGTCAGATCTTGTACTTTATATATTAGAGCACATATAATTACATCCAATACACATTATTATTATTATCATTATTAAGTATAGTGATTTTGTGATAGTCCAATAGTATTAGGCTGTCATTCACTTGAGCACTACATTATTTAGAAACTTGTAGGCTGTGTATGTTGGGGTTTGAAGTTTGCAAAGCTGAGCTTACCTGTGTTACAGATAAGTCAGTGTAGAAATGAAAATGGGATAAATAATGGGAGCATGAGTTGTAATTCATAAGGTATCAGGCTCCATTTTCTAAACTCTAGAGATAAATAATGGATATTAGGTTCATCTCATTTAAAAGTACTTCCCTCAAAACCCTTACCTATTGACAAATGCAAAGCAGTCATTTATTTAAAAGAAAATGGTCATTACCTAAAGCAATAACAAGTAACTGTGGAAATACTTCCAAATTTAGATCACAGGTTTCAAAGCATTCTGTTGTTTGAACACTAACCACATTCATTTTGTCCTTCAGACTTTATACTCCCATTGACTTTCATGTAAGTCACTGATTGCTTAATTATCTCTCCAGCTGTCACTTACATAGTGCTGGCTCTTTAAAATAGTGTACCCCAATAAAACTTATCACTTTCTGTGAGACTCAAATATTTTTTTCTCTATATTACTAAACTTCATTCTATTGATTTATTGACCAAAGCCCAAATTAAGTAATTCAGCCTACTTTTTTCAACACCCTGAATAGTTATGATGAACTCAGAAATCTTTCTTTCTCTTTAACTTCATTTCCCCATAGTTAGAGAGTATTTGGTTTTTTGTTTTGTTTTGTTTTGTTTGAAAATTGAGTAATTTTATGTAGCTTTTCTTTGTTAGCTAAAATATATAATGAATTTTCTAAGTAAGTAACTATCAAAAATGCCCAAGGGAATGAATGAAAAGTGTCTGACAGATGTGTCCTTAGTATGCTTACACATTTCAATATCATAAAGTATTTGGTTTTTATGCAATTGTGTTGTAGCCCAGAGCAATAACTGTCAAAAATGTGTTAATTAATACACAATTTTTACATTTGTGAATTAAAGCTAACATCAATAATTTAGCATTAACTAAATAGAAATCTAAGCTCTTTTAACTTTGAAACATTTTTACAAAATATTCTCTGATATATGAATTTTAAAAACATATTTAAAATCTGTGGCCAATAAGCAAGATAGCAAGAGAGCAAGAGAGAGAGGAGGAGGCAAGCAGACCCTTTTATGTGGGCAGGCCTACCTGGCTGTTGCCATATAACTGTGGGGGTAGAGTTTAGACAGAATACTAACAGTGGCTGTATTGATTTGTGTGTTATTTATATACTCATTTGTAGTCATTTATTGTATATTTGTAATTGGTATTCTAATATTTTCCAAATAGTTTTGTATGACCAGTTGGTCTAGTTTATATATAAATAAATCACAAATTTTCAAAATAATACTTTAAACAATTTGCAAGAAAATTCAGGTTGGCTGACCAGCCTCCTAATACACATAAATGTATATTTTTTGTCAGGTCCATCTGCAATCTCTTCATTCAGGAGATTAAGCCAAATGGTTCTGGAATTCATTTCTCTATATAGAGAAACTCTGTAGGAAGGAAGCAAGAGGAATGATGGAAGAAGAGAAGAATGTAATTGCTTTCATCTTACTGACACTTAACTTTGACATTCAAGGTCACCTCATTGTCTACACTGGCTGCTGAGATTTCATATATCATATTTAAACTGCATTTCAGAAGAAAGTTGGTAAGGAAAAGATAGGTTTGTTGCCTCATGTCTCTGCTATCACCCTTCAAGGTTTCTCTAAAGTTCTTCTCAAATCTTTATTTAAACATTTTTGCAATAATTGTATGGCTCGTCATTCCTATGTCTTTAAGAAGGCAAAGAATAAATTACACTGTAAAGAGTAATCTATGAGGCTTCTCATAGATTACTATGAGAAATAGGATTTCAGAATGGCAATCAGTACTTCCTTGTGCTCATAGAAGTATACATCAACACAGACACAAAAGTATATATTTAGACTTATAAAAGTAAATTGGTACATGATTTTTATCTGCTTTCTTACTAAGCCTCTGTCTGGCTTCCTCTTCTTTTAGGTTATAAAATGAAAAATATCATGTTAGAGTTTTACTAAAGTTTCACCAAAAGTATATTCCACCATAAGGATACAGCAGTTAGGATAATGTTGCCACTTATAAAATATCCATCTGGATAAATTCAAAGTATTATCTCAAAATAAAACTACTGTCTCTTACTATTAATTTCCATCATGAATTAGTGTACCATTGGATTTTAAGGAAAGTAGAGGTCCAATAACAATCAGAGACATACCTACCATACAGATTTTCATGAAAGCCATTGTTTCTAGAAAGGAGACGATACATTTGTTACAGCAAATACAGCAAAACTTTCTAAATGCTCATATATACTTAATTTTTGAGATGTTGGAGAGGAGGGGGAGAGAAATAACACATTTTCGTTAGTGCTATGAAAGCTTCCATATGGTGTTAGTTTGTCAAAATATTTCTGTAGGCGTCCTGCCGGAACTTTTCGCCCACACACATATTTAGTATTTAAGCCATCAGTAATTTCACTACTTCCTTCTAGGGTGGGCATCTTGCTTTACTACTCCCACCCCCCATGCTTTTTTAATTTTTTAATTTATCAGTTAGTATATCTCTTCTAGTTATCTAGATTTTCATTTTAAGTATTTAGTTTCCTACTATGCCTACAGTTTTATCAAGTGATAGTTTTAACAACATTTATTTTCCCAAAGAGTTATATATATTTCTCATTGTCTGAATTTGATCGCATGATATCTCTGTCATTATCATCTTTCTGTGTTGCTCTGAAAATGTATTTCATGCTATGGTAACAGCACAACAAAGCCAACATCATCCAGGGACCACAGTTTGAAGAAATGCTAACCATCAGATGGAAAAGGGATCTTGGTGCATCACAGGACATCAGAGATATTCAGACATTTCATTATTATTTGAATGTCAACATGTATGTAAAAGAACAAATTCACTATGTTATAAATTGATATGATGGAGTAGCCTTTCAATTCAATATTATTTAACATTAAAGTTCATTTGAATTCAAACTTGGAAAACCGTGTTTTATTTTTGGGTTTCATGTGATTTTTAAATATATATGTTAGAAAAGGATTAATCATGGGAAATATATCTATCTTCTTGAGCACTATTTTTTATAGTGTAAACACTGAAAATATTCATCTAAACAACTTAGAGTAATGTTTCCTGAGGGAACTCAAGTTCCTTTCTTGACTCACACATCAGGTGAGTCAGTGAAGAAGTGATCCTGGTGATTCTTCTGCCATCTGATGGATTCCTCAAGCACTGCAAACAGGTACATTAACACATTTGTATACATAAAATTAAAAACAAAAAAAGACAAACCACTGAATTCAACCTTTTGAAACATGTCTGGTATGGCAGTGTATCAACCAGCTTTTGTCTTACTGCTCTAAGTATTAGGAAACCTTGATTAGCTGAAAAAAAGGTTGAAAGTGCTGGAAGAAGTTAGTTAGGCTTTAAGCAGAAGCAAGAGGATAGCGGGCTTGATTACTGCTAGTATAACAGCTTTAATTTCATTAATTGCTAGCACCACTGCTTCTGCAATAGCACTGACACAAGGAGTTAAGACAGTTATTTTTGTTAACCATCTAGCAAAAAAATGTTACTAATGTATTGAGTATACAAAAGGATTTATATAACTGTGTAGAAAACGAATTGATGCTCTATAACCTATTTAAATTATCTGAAGGAGTTTCACGGTTCAAGAGTTAGGAGCCATATCAAGTGTCATGACAAATATCATTGGAGTAGTGTTACTTGCAAAATTTACAGTGATTGTCATTATAATTAGAAAATAGTTTAAAGATACCTGTAGGGTATTTGACATAATCCAACACCTCTCTGGGTATTGTAACTTTGCATAGTGAGACTATGAATTTAAAGAAGCTGCTCTGTTGAGCTCTGATACTGCTGATGATACTGATAAAATTATCCATGGCATGAAGTCGGTATTTCCATTTTGGTCAAACCTCAGGAATGGCATATATAGCTTGATCATGTTATCCCTTCTTGTCCTGGAAATACTTGTATTCCTCCCATCGTGTTAAAGCTTGTCTGTAACCACATCAACAGGCTGTCAGCTCGAAATACATGACTTGAAACTGATAATGGATGCCCCAGACAGGCTTGCAAGCCAAGGACGGGTAAGATTCTACACAGAAACTTACCAACCTAAGACATAAGTGCATTGCTTATGATAGTGCATATTCCACGATGGGTAAGGAAGTCTTTCATGTCAGAAGGACCTAAGACAGACTCAGTCTGGTTTGTGCAATAAAAAGGGAGAGATGTGGAAATCTTTTGGGGCTGCCTGGCAGGAATCTGACATAGGCCAAGGACAAGGAAATGGACTGCAGGCAGGAATCTGACATTAGGCTTCACAAAGAAGTAATTTCAGGCAGAAATCTAAATCCTAGGCTAGAATAAAGAAGTAATTTCAGGCAGGAATCTAAATCTTAGACTAGAACAAAGAAGTAATATAGGCAGAAATCTAAATCTTAAGCTACAACAAAGAAATAGGCTTCAGGCATGAAAATGACTTTGGGCTAGGACAGGGAAGTAGGCTCAGATATTTGGGTCATCCTGATAAGCCCTTAGAAATAGTGATCACAGACGTGATCATGGGACTCTGTTTATTGTTGTACATATTCTTTGATTATCTGGGTTTATTGTCTTCCTTTTTTCCTGGACTATTTGCATCTATTGTATTGCTAGTTCCTCAACCTAGAACTGATCTTAATACTTGCATGTAATATTTAAACAATATAAAGGCAAAAAAGGAGGAAGATGGATGGGATAGAGGATTAATGAGTGGGGGAAAGGAGGATAGCATCTGAAATGTAAATAAATAAAATATCGAAATAAAAAATTGTAGCACTGGTATGAGAAAGGTGGAGAGAAGTTAAGAATGGCCCTCTCCCTAGTCTAAATAGAAATATAAATAAACCCACTCCTCTTTACAAGCTAAAAAAAAAAAAAATAAGAAAGACAAAAAAGGAGGAGGAAGGATGGGATAGAGATTAATGGGGGGGGAATGGGGAAGGGGGATGACATCGGAAATGCAATTAAAAAAATATTGTCATTGTCATCTAGAGTTACTCTACCAGGTAGTAGCACACCAGACCCTGTTATTCTTTGTAAATACAACTTGTATGCAGGATTTTTAAATTTTATATCGTTATATCAGTTTATACTAAAATTCTTTGAATGTTTTGATTTGGGTGAGGAGGGACAGTTTTTGTTTTTTTTTTTTAGTCCTTTGGGAATGTCATGTACTTTGATTATATTCATTTAATCTCCCATCAGCCTACCCTACCCACCAAACTTTTTGTCCTCTTCTTTTCTATCAAGTCTAATTTGCTCGACCCATAGACACTTGAATGTGCACCTTTCAGCTGGAGCAAGTGGACCTAATAGGGGCCATACCCTTAAAGAAAATTACCCCTCCAACTCCTAGCAGTCATCAATTACAAATAGTTCCTAAGCTAGATCTGTAAATTTCTGCCTTCTTCTTCTTTTCTCCATGTTGGGATATTGTTTTGCCTGTGCTTGCATCATCCTTGTTAGGCTGTGGCAACCACTATGATTTCATGTGTACTACTGCCCTGCTGTGTCCAGTTAACATTGTTTCCTTGAAGTTATCCATAGACTCTGGCTCTTATAGACTTTCTGTATCCTCTTTCTTGATGATCCCTCAGGTTTGGGAGGAATGGCTGTGGTATATTGTCTCATTTAAGACCGAGAAATCCACACTTTCTTACCTTCTTCACTTTTCTCATTGTGAATCTTTCTGCAATCATCTATCGAAGCTTCTCTGATGGGGAATGAAAGATGCAATAATATATGAGTATAGGATAAGTCATTGGTAACCAGCTTAATACTAAGTCCTCTTAGCAGAATAATAATATCAGGGCCTATGGATTCATCTCGGGCTTTTGTCATGGGTTCTTGAACATGATAAAGAAACCATGTAAAACTATGGATTTTCATCTTATATCCATCAGAATGACTAAGGTCAGGAAAACAAATGATTGCAAATACTGACAACTGCTGACATTAGTGAAAAGAATACACTTATTCACTGCTGGTGGGTGTGCAAAACTACTCTAGCTACTACAGAAATCAGTACGGAGGTTCCCCATAAGATAACCACATTATTCAGCAACTCTTGAGAATAAGCCCAAAGGACTCTTTCTAGAAAGATACATGATCATCCCTTTTTATAGTTACTCTATGCAAATATTCTGAATACAAAAACAACAAAGATGTCCATCAAGTGATGATTGAAAAATAAAAATAGTCATGTATTTACACACTGCAAATTTTATTACACAGTTACTAAAATTGAAAGTATGAAATGTATCAATAAGTATTGTTGAAATAATAATTCTGCTATTGATACACTCTATATTGTTTCAAATTTCATTTAGGTTTTTTTTTTTTTTTTTTTTTTTTTTTTTTTTTTGGTTTTTCAAGGCAAGGTTTCTCTGTGTAGCCCAGGCTGTCCTGGAACTCACTCTGTAGACCAGTCTGGCCTCGAACTCAGAAATCCGCCTGCCTCTGCCTCCCAAGTGCTGGGATTAAAGGCATGAGCCACCACCACCCGGCTATTTAGTATATTTTTATCTCAATGATTCTATTTGACTTTTAAAGTTCTCTGATCTTTCTGTTAACTTTCCTTGTTAACATTGAATGTTGAATAATTTCTCTAGTTTGGGAAGTTCATAAAATTTCTTAAAAGAATTGTTTTATGTTTTCTAATCAAAATTGACAGGTGCAGGCTATTGGTAGAATGTTCTGGTTTCTCTGTGACTGTTAGGTGAAACGATAGTTCCCTGAACATTATTGATGATTAAGGGTGGGAAGATTTGTCTAGATATGCATACATCTGTATTTATTTAAATCTTTATCTTGCTTCTGCTTTACCTGTCTTACCAGAAATGCTAATTTTACAGTTGAGAGCCTATAATCACTTCCATTAATTTAACACTAGGTGGCACCCCAAGTCTGAGTTTTTAATAATTCTTGTAAGTATGTTGACACCAGTTCAACACTAGAGGGTAATCCAAGTGCATGCGTGTTTAAAATCTGCAGCTGAGTTGATGGTTTTCAACATCAAAGAATGGATATCTAAGGAGGAATATCCATCCATAAAAGCCTTTCCATGGCACTAGTGGGTCCATATGCCTTGTCCACGTTCACCTATATTGTGGTCAGATACATAGACTCCTGATGTAAGACAGAATCATTGCTGAAGGACCGGTTTCAGGATGTTAGGCCTTTCCCAAAACTACCAGCAGTACAGTCTGCTCTGTTCAATAAGTCCACAGTTTGATAAGACAAAAAAAAAAAAAAACAAAATCGGTAGGACCAAAATCAATGTGACTACTGGCTGCCTGTGACTAGATCCACATAGCCAACATCACTTCAAATATCCACAGTTGATGCTGACAGAGGACTCTAAAAGCCACTTGACTCTGGAAGTAGAAGAGCTTTTCAGTTAATTTTGTGAACCTGGGGAGGGTAAGTTCAAGGTTATGTTCAGTTTAAGATTGTAACAGTCTAACACTGAGTCCTGAAGCATGATTAATGCAAAATCCTACCCCAATTAAATGTGTTCTCACACCATCTTTTATTATTAAAAATCTGACAGGTATGAATGAAAGCAGAGTATGAAGTGTACAAACAATGTCCTATAAAGTCTTTGGAAGTTTTATGCTATAGATCCATCCCAAGACAAATGTTATGGTGGATAATAGCCTGACAATGGAGCCTAGTCTCTAGTTGGTATGGCTGGACATTAAAAGGTTCGCTTGGTGATCCCTAGCCATAGTACAAGTTTGTCACATTCTGTAGGGTGACTGTCACCACATCAGCATTGATCTCCAAAGTGGCACAATCCTGTATTCATTTTTTTGTCCTGGTTTTAGAATTCTTTTCTTAATGAGGTTGAAGAAAATTTTGTTTTTGCAATTCTGATAATATCTGGATAATGTTTCTCATGTGATACATGCTAAATAAACTATTATTTATGTATGTATTATTTATGGATGGATTTATGTAACAACAATTTCTTGTTTGCCCCTTCTATTTAGTTATTGGCACTGGCCTGGGATTATTATTATTATGGTCAGGAGACATTGTCACACAGTTTCACTGTGTTAGACTTGCTGCTAGGTTCAGCTCTGAGACAAATTCTCTTTGACGCAATAAAAGCATCACTTTAGGTGCTAGGAGTTTTGCTTGGATCTATGTAACAACAATTTCTTTTTTGCCCTTCTATTTTGTTTATTACATTATTAAAACCAGCAAACCTGGATTCTCATCCAGCTTACTATGATCTCATCAGGGTAGTTTGGTGTGTGACTAGTTACACAAATTGATATAATTGCAATTGGTAGAGGAACATATTCAAATTCTTTCTTGTTGCAGCTATTCCTTAAATATGTAAATAACAGATACAACTGTGTGCATCGTTTACAATATTATGTTTTCAACTATACATAGATTAGGAAATCGTAACATATAGTTAACAAATTCATTACTATAGGTATTTATCAATTTTTATGTGAATACTTAGATCAATCTCTTTAATTTTCAAAAATACAACATAACAGCAGTATTGGATTCACCATACTCATGATATATTTTGTCAAATGTTTTAATATCTTATGACACTCTGATCTAACTAAGGTGACTTTTATGCCTTGAACTTCTATATTCTCAGAACTGGAAATGACAAAAATGTTATGCATTGGAATGGCATAACATGATGGCAATTTAATTGAAATATTTTTTGCATTGCTGTTCTATGACAGATCTTCCTACATCCTGTGTCCACTGATTATTGATTATCTTGCATGGAGATGTAATAGAAAAAGAAACATTTTTACTAAATACAAGTTGTAACCATAAGCATCTATTAGCATGTTTAGTGCTTCACACATATGCAGTAAATGGATTACTTGGTGAGGAAGAATCCAAGTTCTTTTAATTCTGCTTTTTCCCTAAAAGCACTCTTAGTAGGGGAAAATATCTTCTGAGTCTCACAGGTGGGAAGAGATAGTATCTGCTCATATCATAACAAAATATATGTTCTTCTCTTGAGATCCTAATTTAACTTCACTTACTCATCAGAAGGCCACCTATCTGTGACTGTTTTACAGGGGAGTTTTGTCTTCCTTCCATATCATCCAGCCTCTTCATTACAACTTATTTTTACTTACTTATAAGAAAAAGATTAAGATTTTCCCTTATCTCACTATAACCTTTTAAATCTACAGCTTGGGAAATTCATTTCATATACAATGTAGATTATCACATTGTCTACATATCTATCTATGACACAGATTATTTTTACGGGGACACTGCTGGCTTAACCACCACAAATTTTAAGTATATATTTCTCTTTTTTTACATGCCTTGATTCTTTGCAAAGTACTTCTCACTTCTTTCTGAACATCATGTGTGTTCAGAAAGCACAGAAGCTAATTTTAAGAAAACTGATTTAAACCTGTTCTGGCTGGCTATTCTTACTATTCCAAATTGCTGATGTCATAGCACTTTTGGGAATCAACTGTTCTGTATGAGTCTGTCCTTTTTGACTTCTTCCTTTTCCCACCTATTTTCTGTTAGAGGAAATGCATTTATCACAGTTATTTGTGGCATTTCTCAATATTCACAAGATTTCTGATGACACTATAAATTCTCTGGTAGGGACAAAGTAAATAAAAGGCAAATCTTATTACAACACTAAGAGTATACTTACAGGTATTGTGTTACAGATCCAGTCTCCTTTCTTCTAGCTATAATTTATATATATTTTTAAGGAATACATAGGATTCAGGCTGGAACCATTTGGCAGATCACAGCCATAACTTAGCATGTCAAAGGGAAATCATAAATGGTATTTAAGTATACAATTGGCATTGTTATCTAAAAAGCTTTTAAGTCAGTCATCAATACAATACACAAAGAGATCTGGAAAATAAGTGAAGAAATTATGAATTTAAAGAATCTCAAAAATCTTTACCCCTTTCTACAGTCATCAAAACACATAAGAGATAATATTCACAACTTGTAACCTAACATTTTAGGTGTGACCTTAGCTTCAGAAGGAGTCACTCTTGATTACCTTTTGTTTGCCTCTTGTTTATCAGCTTATATGATCTGGAATGAATTAATATTTCTGCTTTTGAGTTTATTTTTGAAAATGAAAAGTATATAATTTATGTGTCATTATATGAGGATTAAAAAGTATTTGAAGATACATTGTATAGTACCAGAGAGGAAAAATAATTATTAATAACACACAGCTACTGGGACCTCAAACAGAGAGCTGCCTGCAAGTTATGTTGATAAAATGTGACATAAATGTTGAATAAGTAATGAATGGCTTATTTTAATTGAGGCCCATTCCATAAGATAGAAGACAGATTTGAAACTGCTAATTTGGCAAAGTACCTGAGATTAGATAATTTGTGGGTCTAAGCATTATCTTACTATATTATTCTGCTAAAGAACATGGCAAAAAAAAAATTGACTCCTGTAGGCAGCAGTGTTTACAGTTGCAAAGTCGTATGACTAGCACCTGACAATGTAAGCAGCTGGCTTCCAGAGTGGCCAGCTCAGCTAAACTGGTAAACAAGTCCTTTGAGCATGCATCGGCCTCGTGCACCTCCCGAGCGGGCTTATGCTAATGAGGTATTGGCAGCTGAACCTATCCTGAGAGAACACATCACCCAGCCCGCCTTGGCAGATATATAAGCAGCTCATTTCTGCTGCTTGGGAGCCCAGCCCATCCCCTTCCTGGTCCAGGTCCCCGGCCATACGTCCCCATCCATAGGCCCCCATCCAGTCCCCGTCCCTAAGTCAAGAGTCGTTCCTGGAATAAAGCTGACTGAGAAGGATCCGGGTCGTGTCGTGTCTTACTTGCTGGCCAAGGCGGACGCGACAGACTCCTAATGACATACTGCTATAGTCATGAATCAGAGCATCTGTCAATCCTCATAAGACAGGCTTGTTCTTATAGTATATAGTAATGAACAGAGAGACTCACAACTAAACAAGGTGCAGAGAGTGAGAGACTTTGGAGCACACAGTCTCAAATGGAATGTCTTTGTCACATACAGGCATCAGTGCAGAAAAAGAAGCAGAAAGTCTTTTAAGAGCCAAGATGTTAGATTATTCCATGAGAATGGTGACATCTAGATACAACAAAACTGGCATACACATGCAACCTCAGAGACTGGGAGGCATGAACAGAATCCAGACAGGTTCAAACTACTTAACACTGAGAAGAGGACAAAAAGCCCCACCCCTAACCAAGAAATTACTTATAATTGATACCTTTTGGAACAAAAAGGCAATTATTATTTTCCAAAAAAGTGTCACTAGGTATATTGAACACACTCTATGACAGGAATACTTGGACAACATAAATCAGATTCTATATTATTTGGTGGTTATTTGTTCTGCTTTTTGTATTTTTGTCTTGTGGTTTTTCATTTGTTTGTTTGACATTTTTTTTCTTTATCTGGAGAGAGAAGGAATAAGAAAAATCATGAAATTAGGACGTATGGAAGAAAGGAAGGTCTGATAAGAGTTGGGGAAGGAGTAGATTCAATTGAAATACATTATGTGAAAAATTTCCTAGAAAGTAAATTCTCACTAAAGTCATCACACATCAACAAGTATGACAGAATATAACAAATTCCACTTTGTAAACTTGACTTTTGGTGCTTTCATCGCCTCAACTTAAAATTTCTCATCTTCAAACAAATAAATCACCCCTTTATGTTATGCTCAAGAAATGGGAATTATTGTTTTATTATTTATTTTTATAGTTATTCAGTTTTCACAATGTCCATCTATAAAAATTCATTTATACATATATGCTATAGTAAAATACATGTTCACATGAGATAGATATGAAAATATAACATAATGTGATACTAAGAATTCACTGACCTATTGAACTATCTAAATTTAAGTGTCAAAAGAGAGGTTAAGTCAGAATTTCTCCTATTACACCTTTGGCTTTAATCATATTTGTTCTAATTCAATGCCAGTTTTTAAGCTTCAAAGAGTTTAGCAACATGGGGATATTTTATGGATTTTAACTAATTATATTCAATATGATAATGACTTTTACTAATAATTGTTAAAGACCAGTTGATCTATTATGTCATATTTTGACACCTGAGTGTGAAAGACATAATCATAAAATCTATTTGGCATGTGCTTTTTTGGAGACTCTGGTTTAAATTATTTGTGTTTGGTTGGAGAGAGCTGTCTCAGTAGTTGCCCAACACCTATGTCAGGTAGTTAACTACAAACTGTAAGTACAGCATCAAGGGACTAATGCTCTTTAATGACCTTCACAAACACAAATATTAAAATAAGTAAATAAATTATGTTTCTAAGTTCTGTAGGAAAAATAATTAAACAGAAAATGAAAACTGTTCTTTTAATTATATAGGCAATTGTATTTCATTGAATTAAATATTCTTGTCAGTACTTTAACCACTTCAATATCTCCTACAGTGAGTCATCAGAAGTAGTGGACATTACTGTTTGCCTCTGGGTACCAGCCTGAACAAGCCTCCACTAGCTGACATATTAGAGCTCTCCTGAAGGGAGACCAGCTGCAGGCGATAGCAGCAGTTTAACTCTGCTATACTGGTTTCTCTACGAAATACATTATAATCTGTGTTGCTTGCAAAATTTGAATTTGCTTTGATATCCCACTCCAGTTGCCAAATAAACACTAGCTCTTGAGCATATGTTATGTAACAGATATAAGCAGAGAGTTGTATAAAAATCATTTTATAGTGTGTGTGGCAGTTGCTTCTTTGTTTATACATGAGTTGTTTTGTGTCTGAGAAGAGTTTTCTTGAAAGAACATGTAATTCGGAGATGTGCAGAAATTATCCAAAGTGTTACAACAATGTTCCAACTTGGAATGCTACATCCCTTCTAAAATGCTTAGCCAAACCTATTTGTATAATTTACATTTTGCTATTTCTAGAGAGCAAGAGACAGCTGTTTGTAAGTTTTATATGCCTAGATTAAGCATTGATATCTTGTTAATATTTGTAGTTTTAAAAATCAGTATTACAGCAAAACATAGCTACTATTCAAGTGGTTATCAATGTAGTGATAAAATTAATTATATATTAATCCTGGTTTGGATAAAGAGATGACACTGCTTCCTTGCAAGATTCCTAGTCTTACATATTTTGAAACCTAAAGGTTCACTTTGTGCTACTCACATTGGAAAACTTAACACAATTCATTTTTATCAATACTTAGAAATGTTAATCAGAAATTAAAGACAATAGATGGAGAGTTCTTACATCTATTCTAAATTTACTCTAACTTTCTAAACAGTCAAAACTTCAGTGACACTTCTATGCTATCTCTTGATACAACAGTAAGTTATGCTATGAAATAAGAAGCAAAATTCAAGTTAAACATAGTATAGAACTAATTAAATATATCTCTTAAATAATCACTCATTTCTTGTTAAACTACAATGTAATGTCGTATAGACTCTTCATCTATATGTAGTTCTAAAAAAGTTGCAATAACTACACCAAGAGCTTCTATGAAGCGTTTCCCAAGATTCATAAATATCCTCACTAGCATACTCCTTCACACACAGACTCTATCTCATTATATGATCATATATAATATAGCATATATTTAAGTTGTGATTATTGGCTGTAATGATCTTCAGTTTGACCTAGAATAATTTTGTGATGTTTTGAAGAGAATGCATTTCTAGAATGTGATATTTTCTGCAGGGAGTTGTCTCAGCATATTATATTATAAATTTGTCTTTTATTTAAGTTAGCATAGTTGCTGTTATATAGGTGATTTAATTTCTTTGTCTTTTAATGTTTTTCTAGTATGTCTTCATATTTTCCTTAGTGTTCTCCTTATTTGGAATTTTGTTGTGTTTCAATTTTCACAATGGCAAGTTTATATCAATTCTGCAGTACTTTATAAAAATTTACTTGGGACCTTGAATTCTTCATTCACTGTTTTCTAATTTGTAACTTGTTGATACACACTCTCAGATGAATAATTACTACTTTTTTCTCTTTACTTGTCTTTTTTTCCTTATGTAGATTTTACATTTCCTATTGAGATGATAGATTTTAATTACATTTTCTCCTGAGGTACTCAACCTGCTCTACTGTATGAATCTAAATGGACTATTTCTTTAAATCAAAGAGTTAAATTACTTTGTTTTGCTATAATTGCCACATTATGATGTTGTTATCTCAAAGGGAAATTTCTACCTTTTGATAATCAGGAAGAAAACAATAGTTTCTTGCCATTTTTTTTTTAAAAAAATACCTACCTTATTCTTATATATTTGATAGGCATATTATTCTCACCCAGTAATTCATCATATCTGCTGTTCTCCACTGGAGTGATGTTACTTCTAAAATTTACAATGATAGTCATTATAATTAGAATGAAAGTTTAAAGACACCTCTAGGTTATTTGGCAAAGTTCTAACACCTCTCTGGATGTTTAAACTTTGCATAGTGAGATTAGTGAGATTATGATTTTAAAGAAAGCTGCTTTGTTGAGCTTTGATGCTACAGATAAAGCTGATTAAAATTATCCATTGCTTGAGGTCAGTATTTCCATTTTGTTCAAACCTCAGGAATGGCATATATAGCTTGATCAAGCTAGCCCCTTCTTGTCCTGGGGATAATTTTATTCCTGCCCAATGTGCTAAAGCTTGTCTCTAGCTACATCAACAGGTTAGCAGCCAAAGTACATGACTTGAAATTGAAAATGGACCCCAAGACAGAGCTATTAATTTAAAGGGCTGTCAAGCCAAGAATGGGTAAGATTCTGCATGGAGACTTACCAACCTAAAACAGAAGTGTATTACTTTTGATAATGCATATTCCATGATGAGTGAGGAAGGAATTCTTGTCAGAACAACATAGACAGGCTCAGTCTGGCTTATGCAATAAAACAGGGTGAAATGTGGAGAGCTTTAGGAATCTGACATTGGCCAAGGCCAAGGAAATGGGCTGCAGGCAGGAATCTGACATTAGGCCAGAACAAAGAAGTAACTTCAGGCAGAAATCTAAATTCTATGCTGGACAAAGAAGTAATTACAGGCAGGAATCTAAAACTTAAGGTAGAACTAAGAAGTAGGCCTCAGGCATGAAAATGACTTTGGGCTATGACAGGGAAGTAGGCTCAGATATTTAGTTCATCCTGATAAGCCCTTAGAAATAGTGATCACAGGAGTGATCATGGGACTTGTTTATTGTCCTGTATGTTATTTGACTATCTAGGGTTATTGTCTTCCTTTTTCCTTGACTATTTGCATCTATTGTATTGCTAATTCCTCAGCCTAGAACTGATCTTAATACTTGCATGCAATTTAAACAATATTAAAGCAAAAAAGGAGGAGGAGGGATGGGATAGAAGATTAATGGGAGCAGGGGGAATGGGGAAAGGGGATAACATCTGAAATGTAAATAAAATATTGAGTAAAATCACATTTAGAAAATGGCTTCCCTGTGTTTGTGCCTTCCTATCATTTTCTGAACATCAATTATACTTGTGTTTGTGTTCTTGGTATTGTTCCATATATCACTATATTTTTTTTTATTTACTTTTTTTGGGAACCTCCTTATAATCCACCTTACAAGCTGGAGATCCATCCTATATAAACTCACCAAACCCAGACACTATTGCTGATGCCAAGAAGTGCTTGCTGACAGGAGCCTGAGAGGCTCTGTCATAGCCTTACAAATACGGAGGCAGATGCTCACAGCCAACCATTGGACTGAGCACAGGGACACCAATGGATGAGTTAGGGAAAGGACTGAAGGATCTGATGTGGATTTGCAACCCCATAGGATGAACAACAATATCAACCAACCAGACAGCCCCAGGGCTCCCAGGGACTAAACCATCAACCAAAGAATACACATGGAGGGACCCATGGTTCCAGCCACATATGTAGCAGAGGATGGCCTTATCTGGAATCAATGGGAGCAGAAGCCCTTGGTCCTGGGAAGGCTTCATGTCCCTCTGTAGGGGAATTCCAGGGCAGGGAGGCAGGAGTAGGTGGGTAGATGGAGAAGCACCCTTATAGAAGCAGGGGCAGGAGGATGGGATGGGGGTTTCTGGAGGTGAAATCTGGAAAGGGGATAACATCTGAAATGTAAATAAAGAAAATAGCCAATAAAGAAAAAAAAAGATGCTAGTTCTCTTGCCTCTGGTGTAGCCTGTATACCAATCAGTTCGTTATTTGACTCTTGTCTTCAACTTGCCTGCTCATGAACAACCTGCTTTATTTTCCTCCTGTTGTGGTTGTAGATAATGTCTCCTAGTGAAATCAGACCTCACTTGGTAAATTCACTGCTTCACTTATCAGTATCATGCAAAATGATTTGGAGAATCTGAAAACTGTGTTTTGTTCTGAATTGTTATTGGACATATTGTTCCCCATTGAATATCTAGTTCAATACTAGTAATCATCAAGAAAACAAGACTCTATTAGTTGAGAATAGTAATTGTTATTCATTATATCTACATTTAATAATACATGAAATAATTGAATATGATGACATAACCTTTTCAGAAAAATGTGATGCCTCTAGAAAAACTTCCATGTCTTACTCATATTCAATTAGAATTGGGTGATATGCTACAGCATTTTCTTTCTTGTTGTGTAAAGCATATATATATATATATATATATATATATATATATATGTGTTGTGTGTGTGTGTGTGTGTGTGTGTATTTATTTTATTTATTTATTATAGTATATACTATATATATATATATATATATATATATTATATATATATTTACTTTTGAGAATAAGATCCAACTTTTGGAGCCAGAATGTGAGAGTTCAACACTATTTCTTTCAACTATTAGTTACAGATTAATCCAAAAGCAAACAGTCCATTCCTCCTTCTGTAGCTGTTGAGTAAATATGCTCACAAAATTTGGAACTCAGATGTGTAAAAAGAATTATCTTAAATCAGATATATTTTTCTTTTCGGGAATCCTAACTCTCCAATCCAGGCAAAATTCTCGTGTGTGTGTGTGTGTGTGTGTGTGTGTGTGTGTGTGTGTGTGAAGTGAGCACATGTGTATTTAACTTACTTGAAGTACCTTGGAAATATTTTCAAATGGCTCTTTATTTACAGAATGATAGTAATCCTTTTCTAATTTCTTTCAATTAATATTATGTTCTGTGAAGAGTTATATTATATTTCCTTAGTGTCTACCGTAGATGCTAGAGAAAGTTTATTAATACTCATTTGATATATAAACCAATACTACAGTTTCTGTGTTACTATTTATATAAAATATTCTAGTGCAGATATGAAATATACAATAATTGCATTTTAAACTCTCCTTTATATCTTTTTTTTTCTTTTTGCAGGCTCTTAATCCTGATCTACAATGGAAAAATTCCTTTTTTACCTGTTTCTCATTGGCATAGCTGTGCGAGCTCAGATCTGTCCAAAGCGTTGTGTCTGTCAGATTTTGTCTCCCAATCTTGCAACCCTTTGTGCCAAGAAAGGGCTTCTATTTGTTCCACCAAACATTGACAGAAGAACTGTGGAACTACGGCTGGCAGACAATTTTGTTACCAATATCAAAAGGAAAGATTTCGCCAATATGACCAGCTTGGTGGACCTGACTCTATCCAGGAATACAATAAGTTTTATTACACCCATGCTTTTGCTGATCTACGAAATTTGAGAGCATTGCATTTGAATAGCAACAGATTGACTAAAATTACAAACGATATGTTCAGTGGGCTTTCCAATCTCCACCATTTGATATTGAACAACAATCAGCTGACTTTAATTTCTTCCACAGCATTTGACGATGTTTTTGCTCTTGAGGAGCTGGACCTGTCCTATAATAATCTAGAAACGATTCCCTGGGATGCTGTAGAGAAGATGGTGAGCTTGCACACCCTTAGTTTGGATCACAACATGATTGACAATATTCCTAAGGGAACTTTCTCCCACTTGCACAAAATGACTAGGCTAGATGTAACGTCAAATAAACTGCAAAAGCTGCCTCCTGACCCTCTCTTTCAGCGAGCACAGGTGCTGGCCACCTCAGGAATCATAAGCCCATCGACTTTTGCATTGAGTTTTGGTGGAAACCCTTGCATTGCAATTGTGAGTTGCTGTGGCTGAGGCGATTGTCAAGAGAAGATGACCTGGAGACGTGTGCTTCTCCCGCACTTTTAACTGGCCGTTATTTTTGGTCAATCCCTGAGGAAGAGTTTTTGTGTGAGCCTCCTCTCATTACTCGTCATACACATGAGATGAGAGTCTTGGAGGGTCAAAGGGCAACACTGAGGTGCAAAGCTAGAGGAGACCCTGAGCCTGCCATTCATTGGATTTCTCCTGAAGGGAAGCTGATTTCAAATGCAACACGATCTCTGGTGTATGATAATGGAACACTTGATATCCTTATAACAACTGTAAAAGATACAGGAGCTTTTACCTGTATTGCTTCCAATCCTGCAGGGGAAGCAACACAAACCGTGGATCTTCATATAATTAAACTCCCTCACCTACTAAACAGCACCAATCATATCCATGAGCCTGATCCGGGTTCTTCAGATATCTCCACATCCACTAAGTCAGGTTCGAATGCTAGCAGTAGTAATGGCGATACAAAAATGAGTCAAGATAAAATTGTGGTGGCAGAAGCAACTTCGTCAACAGCATTACTTAAATTTAATTTTCAAAGAAATATTCCTGGAATCCGTATGTTTCAGATCCAGTACAATGGTACTTATGATGACACCCTTGTTTACAGGTAAGAAAAATTCAGCCATAATGGATCTTTGCTGACTATTATAGCGCAGGGTGTGTAAAGCACTATTGCTCTGTATTGTTTCTAAATTGACACTTCTACTCTGTACTGTAAATGTAGCAATCCAACTTTATAGTAGATAATGTAATATTTGAAGTGATGAATATATATGGGGAAGTAAATATTTGAATGGCATTGTTTTCAAATAGTACACATTTATATTTAATACAATGTCTATTTTTTTTTTTTTACCTCATATGAGGGATGTGACTATCATACAAGACAGATTTACTTTAAAATTTCAAAAACATACCAGAATTTACACATCCACATGAGTGTTCTTTCCTTCAAGGAAGTCACGTTGGGAGGCTATCCCATTAACCCCATGATGCTGCCATTGCTCAAAGCAGTTTTGGAGTTATCTTTAGAACCTTCGGCATACTATTTTGAATATCCTCAGTGGTGGCAAATCTTCGTCTTTTGAGGGTGAGTTTCAATTTTGGAAACAAGCCTTTTGGAGTCAAGTCTTATGAATAAGGTGGGTGACCAAATGGGTATTGCCACTTTTGGGTGAAAAAATAGGATGTAACTATAGACTAATGAGACTGATTCTTTGAGTGATTGAGTGATGTGCATGTATGCTATTTTATGTGCATTGGTTCTTAAGATACTTCCAAAGAGGCTGAACATCACATTTTGAGCATTGAAAGTATCACTGGAGTCATGTATGCTACTACTGAGACAGGACAGTGATGGAGAAAATGCATCTGCTAGTGAATTTCTGGTATGTTTTTCTAAAGTTCAGCCTCATTAATTTATAGTCACATCTGGTCCAATTTTCAGTTGAAACTCACAATTTTTATTCCATATAATTTTACACAGGACATATTATTATTACCCCTACAAAATATTTAAAGCCACTGTTTTGAAAAAATTTAACCTTTTAGGCCAGTTTAGTTCCTATATACAGAAGCTAAATTCTTAAAATAATTTGTTTTTCATTCACGTATGGAAATGAGATTAATTTCTTAAAATAAATGTAGACTAGTGGGAAATTTTTTTTAAAATGTATTTTAGCTAGCTATGTAATCAATCTTGGACCAGGTTCTACCTGACTGAGTTTTAATTTCCTCATCTTTATAAAAGAGAACAATTAGGCTAAGTAGTTTCTAATATCCCTCTCATCAGTAAATGGATGTGGTGGCCACTTGACATATGAGTATTAGCAAAATGTAGTTTACTCCTGTCTTGCAGGCTCTCCACACTCTTCACAGATGATATTCAAATGCTGGCCAATGAGAGACACTGGCCTCACCACACTTTCTTGTATTGTCCATACATTCCAAGTGTTAACTCTGTGATAAGCCACATTCTACTGGCAAGATCCCAAAGGAAATAAATTCTTTATGGTGCTTGGAACCTTGCTGGATTCCTGACCATCGTGGTTGTCATCTTTAAAACATCAATATCCATTGTATGGCATTTTATAAAGTTTATACATTGTATCCAACATTTATGATACACTTACTGGTTGGCAGCCTTGATCTTTGGTTCTGAATGCACACTCTGGTAAATTTCCTGGTGCATTCAGAGCACACTGCATAGTCTGTGTCCCATTCTACTTTTACTATGGTTTGAAATATCTATAAATTATTTTCAGGAAAAATTATGGTTCCACTGTTTACTTTCAAATTAATTTTACTTTAAATTGTATTTGTTTACTCTTAGAAAACAAGTTAGTGATAAATAGGAACACAGAAAAAAAATCATTTCTGTGGAATGGATCTAGAGATTTCTCCAAACTTAGAAACAAAAAGTGTCTTGATGGAGATTCTCATTCATATATGTTGCTTCGGGGAATTCCTACTCTTACCAAATGCTTTGCTTTGCATTTGGGTCCTGGCTACTGCACACACACTCACTAAAACATACTGGAAACTAAGGCAGAAGAAATTACAATGTCTGTAAATAAAATCTGTCCGTCCTTGCAGCAGTAGAAGTTTTAAAGATAGCCTTAGTAGGTTCCATTCCATAGCAGCTTATTACGATTTGGAAAGCAAATGCTCTGAATCGCAGTTCCATTCTGGTTGCTAATGTGATTGTCAGTGTTTTCTTTCTCTTCAAATTGCCTTTCAGCCATAGAGGTGTTGTAAGTGCTAAATGATTTGTTTAGTAGTCAGATAATGTCACAGTCACACCTTTCGAAAGCAATTTGTCATAAATGATTTTTTTTTTAGCAATGGCTTTTATTAGGAGTTCTGCTTTGCCAAGCATGTAATTAGTAAGCTTGTCAAGGCAGGTGCAGGCCCATTAATATAATGTGAACTGTAACAATGAGCTTTCGGCTATTCTAACTGGGTAAATATAAAATCAGTTCACATCTCCATATTTCATATCTGCTATAAATGTGCTTATCTTAATGAGTATTGAAAGAGACAGAGCTAGAGCCATAATGACTTTGCATATATGTTTTGTTTTGTTGTTAATACTAACACATATTCCATTGTCCCTCAGAATGATACCTCCTACGAGCAAAACATTTCTGGTCAATAATCTGGCTTCTGGAACTATGTATGACTTGTGTGTCTTGGCCATTTATGACGATGGCATCACTTCCCTCACTGCCACAAGAGTCGTGGGTTGCATCCAGTTTACTACAGAACAGGATTATGTCCGTTGCCACTTTATGCAGTCCCAGTTTTTGGGTGGCACCATGATTATTATCATTGGTGGAATCATTGTTGCATCTGTATTGGTTTTCATCATCATACTAATGATCCGGTATAAGGTTTGTAACAACAATGGGCAACACAAGGTCACCAAGGTTAGCAACGTTTATTCTCAGACTAACGGGGCTCAGATGCAAGGCTGCAGTGTCACGCTGCCCCAGTCCATGTCCAAACAAGCCATGGGCCATGAAGAGAATGCCCAGTGCTGTAAAGTTGCCAGTGACAATGCGATTCAGTCTTCAGAAACATGTTCGAGTCAGGACTCTTCTACCACTACCTCTGCTTTGCCTCCTACCTGGACTTCAAGTGCGCCTGTGTCTCAAAAGCAGAAAAGAAAGACTGGCACGAAGCCAAGTGCTGAGCCGCAGAGTGAAGCCGTCACAAATGTTGAGTCCCAAAACACTAACAGGAACAACTCAACTGCCTTGCAGTTAGCTAGCTGCCCTCCTGATTCTGTTACAGAGGGGCCCACATCTCAAAGAGCACATACCAAGCCAAGTAAGTTTCTCACTGTGCCTGCCGAGGGAACTAAAGCCAGGCACAGGTCCTCCTTCAGTGGAGATTTAAAGGAATATTTTCACTATGGTAATTCACAGAAGTCATGGGAGTTGTCTCTTAAGAAAAGTATGTCTATGAATGCAATGTGGACTCAGCACTGCGTTTCTGATGTTTGCTATGGAAAAGTAACTATTTTAAAGGTGGAGTGTATATAGGAAACCTTCGTGTAATCTACTTTTTTTCTTTAGAAAAATCACAATGAAAATTCACACAGGAAATTGAAATTTGAAATTCTTCTCTTGCGTCTGATACTTTTACTTCAGGTTTTTATAAACCTTTTAAGAAAGAGATAAGAATATAGTACCTTCATATATGTATGAAGTTTACATAAATAAAACAGCAAACTCGGGAGAGCAAGAGACAGCAACAGTGCTTTCTCCTACCCTCAGGCTAATATCCACACCCAGTGACAGCAAATCACATTTAAAAAAAAAAAATGGTGACCACAGGGCCAAGAGATTTCTCAGCCTGTAAAGGTACCAAGTGTGCCAACTTAGTGAATGGTAATCAATAATGGAAAGAGAGGATGAACTTCCACTGATTGTCCTCTGACAGTCATGCTAGCCCCACCTACATCTACATAAAATAAATAACAATTTCTTAGGTAAAATCCTATCACATAAAAATTAGAGTTTTATAATTTAAAAAGAAGTTCATCTGTGAATATTTGAAAATTTTCAATGAAGCCACTACATTGTTTCAGCAGCCATTATGTTGTAAAGATCAACTTAATATTTCGATAGATTACTCAAATTAAGGATTCTCAAGAATGCTAAAGTAAGTAATCTTCTAAATAACAGTCTTGGTTCAGGTGCCAAAATTGGTCAAAGCTACTTTTCTTCATAATCCAGATTCCTCAGTGGAAAATAAAATAAAAGAAAATTTATTCTACATTTATCATATATGCTAATCCATAGAGATATAAACATGATCACATTTATTCTGAGCACAACGGTTGAATGAATGTATTTTACATTTTTTTAATACAAGGTAAAGAATCAGATAAAAATGTAAGCCTGTTTTTTTCAAGCAGGTGTTTTCTTTTATCACCAAGAAAATAAAAACTTCTAAAGGATGATTCATCCCAGAACAAATGGTAGAAAATCATTGCTCATTAACCAGAGTGACTTTTTTCTCTTATTTGGTATAATTTTGCTGCTGAATGCGTGTCTTTTAAAGTAAATGTACTTTTCAAAACAAAAGACTGTGGTAAACGTAGTCATATGCACTATAGAGGGGATTCATTATTTTTATGAAGTATGTAAAATTAGTTGTATGTTCCCTTGATAAAAACATTCTTGAAGATTCTTCACTGAATTCATGATTCATAGATAGATACGGATTTGGAGTTATTAAATGATACACATGGTTGTATCTTTTTCCTTCTAATTTTACTTTCTTTTGGTTGTGAGGCTATGTCTTATGTAAAATCTTAGACCATCAACTCAAGCTGACCTCAAAGTAAAGAATACCTTCAAGGTCCATCTATACACTTGACTCCACTGCCGAGGTGGTAGGATTAAAGATTTGTACCGCTAGATCTACCTCAAAATGATAGTGTACTAATTCACATCACTCAAACATTACTTAAAGCTAAACTTCAGATTCTCAAATCATTAGCTTCATTTTGACCTCTGTGTACACATAAAATAAGTCAATTAATTTAAATTTGGCAGAGCTCCATCTTATCATCTAGATGACATTAATGAGAAGTCAGATTGAAGCAATTGGATATGACTTTAGTGCCAGTCTTTAAAAATATTTTAGAGCTTGCACATCAGGATCATTGTGCTTTCTAAATCCCATCTCTTCCTTGCTTCCTTTATGAGGATTTGCTTTTCATTGAGCAAAGGCTAATCTTTCTCCACTACTCCTGTAGATAGCTCCGTGGGGACACCTATAGTCACCTGTGTGATCGTAGTTCATGAAAGCAAAGCACTTCTCAAGGCAGAATGACTTTCTACACTGCCACGGTACAATGACTAATCCAAGCTGTATTTTGAATTCACATTGTCAAATTATTTCTAAGAAAGTACGGAATGGCAGTAGCATGTTAATCTTCCCATTCTGTGATTTGTCAACATCTCATTACACTCTTGATTGGGCAAAAGTTTTCTAGTCTTCACAAAGAGATGCTTATGAAGAACAAGAAGGGAAAGCTGCTCTAAATTACTGAGGAACTCCAATCCTACAGTTGTTTTGCTTTTAGAAATGATCACCTTGCTTATGGATCTTTTGACATATAGCCTGAGAATGTTTCATTTCTCACAGATATTTGAAAATCCTTGATGTTGAACCATTTGAAATTTGACTGATATCATTAAAATAATTAATTTTTTTCAGAGTATATTTACCACAATGCTTGGACCCTTGTGTCTTAAACATAAAAATATAAGCCTGTTTTAAGTGTTGGAAAAGTTTATATTTCAAGAGATCAACCAAAAAATCTAGCATATAAAGAAAGTCATCTGATGTTCATGTATATGAGATGCCATCATAGATTGCAGTTTTGCTTATGGAGAAAATTAACGTTATTTATTATAATGTCTGATACAGAATAGATGCCTAGTTGCCTGAATGTATAAATGAATAGATAATGAATGAGTAGCTCTAGGAATGAAGGTATTACTATTACAATTATGTATTACAATTATGATTAGCATCATGATGGTTGTGGTCCAGAAATTATGTTTCCACATCAATCAGAGATTCCAAGTTCTCCTTGTTTTTTTGTTTGCTGTGTATTATAGACTTTACCTAACCTGACTTCCATGATTTATAAGTGCTGTTTATATAGCTAAGTGAGGTGTAAATGTTCAAGCCACACAGAGAGGATCATTCCTCTTCCTCAGACTTCATTGACAGAGAGCAGTCCTTAGCACTGCATGTTTCTGTGTGAGCCTGTAAAACATGTGGAATAAAGACTTCAGTAGATCTGTGGGTTGGGTTGGAAAGTACAATACTTTTCTTCTCAGTAGTTAATATTACTATTATAGTAATAATAATAATAATCATAATAATTGGATACCTTATATTGCAAGTGGAAAATGGCATTGAATGTCTTTTATGGTTATGAAATATGCAGTTAAGAGACCGGAGCTATAGCTTAGTGCTTAAGTGAACTTCTTGTTGTTGCAGAAGCCCTGGTTTCAGTACCTAGTTCCCACGTGGTGGTTTATAACCTTCTGTAATTCCAGCCACGGAGGACCGGGGACCCAATGTCTCTTCTGACATCTTTCGTGTCCTAAATGCATGTGGCACACATCATTTCCCTCATGTGTACACATATATACATAAAACAAAAAATATCCATTTTTAAAATGAAAATATTATCAAAATTCAAAAAGGAAAGAGAAAACTCATCAAATTCAACAAAATTTTTTTTCATTTTTAAAGACCATGCTTCAGAATGAACCAATTCTAGACCTCAAAACTAAAAAAAGTGAACAAGGAAGCACCCTCAGCCACAATTACATAAGCACTATGAGTTTTATTCTTCTTTTCATTGTTTTCCAGAGGAAATGACTGCTTTTAGTAGAGCATAAATCTACAGAAAAAAAGTTTCATTAATATGTTCCCATGATTCACCTACCCAGGCAATGTGGTTTCATTACAAGTGGGACAGAAATTAGCAGTTTATAACTGGAAGTGTATTAAAGTATTACATTATCTCATGGTGATAATATAAATGCATTTGAAAGTTATTAAAATTTACAACTAGTCATTATAACAAAAGAAGTGGTAAGTAATTGTTATGGCTGTGTTCAGCTGTTTTAGTCAATATTAAATAGCTATAGTAAATATTGAATATATGAATATGGTGTATTTGTATGAGTATATATATATATATATACATACACTGATTTTTAGAAGAAATTAGCTAAAATAATACAATACAAATTAATAAGTTTTCAATTCATTAAGTATAATTAGGTTACTAAGGACTGTCAAAGAAATGTTCCCAAACTATGTCTACCATTTTTAAGACAACAGTCAAAATGCATACTTTCTAATACACATTAGTCATTTGAGTTTTCTAATTATTTACAACCTCATTTCATCTTTCTTCTCAGGATGGTGAATATATATATATGGTGAATATATATATATATATATATATAATATATATATATATAAATAATTCTAGAGAAAGCTGTGGGATTTTTTATTGTTCTAGTTTTGAGTGTGGTTATACACTTTATCTCATTTAACACATACATTAAGAAGCTGATGTCCTTTTGTTCCATATCATACAAGTATTAGCATAAACTGAAATTATGAAATTCAATTTGGCTCGACCAGAATCAAATTCCCTAACTATTTTCATACTATAACATTTATGAAAATCCTAATCTATATTGTCTACTGTAAATTCAAATAAATATTTGTGTCAATGAATTTATATGTAAAAACAAATTATTTCACCTTTTCCTAACATACTTAATAAAATTTGGCAGCTATCCTTAAAGAACCTTAACCCTATTCATTTTGAAATAGTTAATAGTATTTTCATATGGACACATTCTTCAAAGAAATGGAATATGTCCCAACCAGGGTTGTGTAATGATAATGAGCATTTATAGATAAATTATAAATTATATATATATATGGATGAAAATTCATGTAGGATCTTATTTGTACTCTTTTACATAGAAATGGATGACATAAGAGTAGTTGAAGACTAGATATTAACTGATGGTTAATACTGTTTTTATATCTCTGTGGTAAGTATGGATGAATTCTTTACCTACTTAGATCTCTGTAGTTTCCATGTTTTTCATGGACAGCCTGCAATTGAAATGCTATGTCTGGGATGAAAAGAAATTCAAACCTGACTGTCTTATTAAACTACATTGATCCTACATTAGGAGACAGATATTTATATTCTAAAAATACACACACACTCACACACACACATGTTATAATAGTAAATATATCAAATAGCTATAGAAAACTACAAAATAGCAAAGCTAATTGTTATTATACCTGTGATTGTTCAGTTCAGCAATAATAAAGTGAGTAGGATGCTAGGAGCTGATCTTAAAGAACAAAAGAACTAATTATGACATTGAAAATCTCCTTCCCAGATGCTTTGCTGACTAATGTTGACCAGAATGTCCAGGAAACACAGGTGAGAAGCTTACTAACAGTTATTTACTTCAAAACCACAGAAATTTGCTACTGTATGTATGAAAATTTAATTGCTAACACACTAGTGCCTTGATTTGAGATTGTCCATTAAATCAAGTGCTTAGCAATATAAACTGCCGTTCACTTGGGTTCAAAATGTGTCTGGACCAACTGCTGATGAACGTAAACGTTGTTGGGATCAAAGGTAGTTCGAATTCTGCCATTACTCTGACCCTGGAGCAACTCTTGTGGTCATTTCTGATTTAAATCACTTTTACAACTCTTCTGTAAACATAGATATCTTTGTATGAAAATAGTGATCCATGCCTGACACCTGTCTTTGTCAGGACATATTCAGCCATGACTCTCATCCCTGTCCTTCTGTCCTTCTGTGGGTTGAGATCATACATTTTGCCTGGTTGAAAAAAAAAACGACACTCCCTTACACTGCTATGCAAAATGAATGATGTCATTTTATAGTGAAGGTCACACGAGACTTATTGGAGGCATTGTTACGGTCAGTCATCTATTAATCTTCTTGAGACCTGTTCCCTTTGTTCTCCTTTTTATTTTTTATTTTCAAGTGAAAGTTTGATTCCTTCATTTTAATTGGATCAGATAATGTGTTTCTAGAATGAAGAGGCACTGAAACAATCTGTGCAAATGGCTGGAGGCTTCAGCCTTTAGTTTGAGGTTTCAAATTTGAAAAAAAAAAAAACCTGCATTTTATCAATATCAAAGGTACTTTTAACCCATATCTATATCTATATCTATATCTATATCTATTTATATCTATATCTATATCTATATCTAATCTAATCATATCTATATCTATATCTATCTATCATCTTCTATATCTATTAATATCTATATCTATTATCTATATCTATCTATATATCTATATCTATATATTGTGGTGTGTGTGTTGTTAATGTGTGTGTGTTTGCTCATGTGTCATATGCACTAATAAATTCCATCTTAAAAAGAGCAAACATTTGTAGTATCATTTCTTTCCCGACATCCTTCTTGAGTTTCTTTTGTTCCCAATATTTTTCATTCACTTTACACCTTGATCAGCACTCCCCTCTGTCTCACTCCAGTCCCACACCATCATTCTGTCCCTATTGTTCCTCTCTTCTCTTCAGAGAAGGGGAGTCCCCTGACTCACCCCACCTAAGATATCTACTTCCAGTATGACTAGGTGAGTCCTCTACTGAGGCCAACCAGTAGTCCAGGTAGAGGAGAGGGGTTCTAATGGCAAGTAGTACAAACCACTTGTTAGGGGACCCACATGAAAACCAAACTGTATATTAGTTACAAGTGTGTAGGGAAATTTGATCTAGCCCCTGCATACTCTTTGATTCCTGGTTCAGTCTGTGAGCCTCACAAGCTCAGATTAGTTGACTCTGTAGGTTTTTGTGTAGTGTCCTTGATCCCTTCTGGCTTGCTGCTTCTATCTCCCACTGTTTCACAAATTCACCGAACTCTCTCTGATGTTTGGCTGTGGGTAACCCAGATCCAGAAAGACACACATGGGTATGCATTCTTGAGTTTCTGAAGACATGGATGGCTCAGTAGAAACCAAGCCCAGGTGCAACAACCAGATCTGGCCTGCAGAGGGCGCCTGCTTCTCCACATTCTCTCATTTATCATTTTCTTTCCTATAGTTCTCTAGCCTCTCCCTTCCTCAGCCTCCTTTTCTTTTTTCTCTATTCTTTCCTTTTTAAAAATTTATCTTCCTGTCTTTTGCTTACTTTTAAAAGTTCATTTATGGTTGGAGTTTGGGCATCCAAGTGACCCGAACCTTAATACAGTTTAAATATAATTTTTTTTTTTTTTTTTTTGGTTTTTTTCGAGACAGGTTTCTCTGTATAGCCTGGCTGTCTGGAACTCACTCTGTAGACCAGGCTGGCCTCGAACTCAGAAATCCACCTGCCTCTGCTCCAAGTGCTGGGATTAAAGGCGTGCGCACCAACGCCCGGCATCAGTTTAATAATAAATTAGTGCAGGTGATTGCCGTATTAGAAACATTTCCAAGTCATGCTCAATGTCATGGGACAGATAGAAGCATAAGAGTGAAAGCCAAGACTATTCAAACTGCCAAGTACAAGTTCCAAAGCACATTCCAAGGTCATGACACATCACTGTTACTCTTCTGTTTCATTATTCGAAGTGGAATTTAAAGGTTATCATTTGTCCTTACTTTGAGAATTCTCTGTACTGCTACAGAAATAAAATTCTGTCAGTGTGATGGATTTATAAAATTATTAACAATGACTTTTCATCACACTGAATTTAGTGCTCTTTATAGAAAATCTGAACATGTGATTAAGACAAAATGTAAATATGTGTCATATTTACAAATGTAAATATATATATCTAATATATATATATAATATGTATCTATATATATATAATATGTAGTTTATGTTTTGCTTTGATTGAGCAGGAAAAGGATGGAATATGTCAATCTTTAAAATTTTTGATAATGACTTTTAAAATATTTTTAAGAGATAAAAATAATACCTTCATTTCATAAAAATACTTCATTTGCAGTTTTTATTTTTGTGTTTTCTATAATCATTACCAAGAAAATTCACACCCTAAAGAGAAAAATGTTTATCAAATTAGTGTTACAATTTCATTCACTCATTAGAAAGTTCTCATTCTATTTATATATAAGATTTCAAGCTGCTGTATGACTTCCCTGTAGGTATTCTTGGAACATTTAAGCTATTTTAGCTATTTCAGGCCTACCGTAGGATAAGGTCAACGCCCTTCTGAGAAGGCTGTTGCCCCAACTCTTTCTCACATGTCTTTTGAGCATAAGTGCTCTTTTGTGTGTGGATGAAGGGCCCTAAAGCAGAGACTAGCCTTTGAGCACAGAACCACAGCCAGGGTTAGTCTCAGGGCTTCTCCACTGAAGCATTTATTAAGAGAAATTTTTATCACACATGGATTCTTTTAAATAGAATTTTATTTCTCAAAATGTCTTATTCTGTTTGTTTTGTTTTATTTTGAATTTTGTCTTTAAAGCTCTCAATTCTGAATTAATATGGAAATATATAGATCCTAAAATATTTCAATGAATTACATGAAATTATTACAGGATAATATTATAAGAATATGATTGCACGAAGATGATTCAAGGTCAGGGGCACTGGAGTCATTCATACGTTTTGTGATAATGATCAGGCAATTTGGATAATTCACAAAGATTTGTATCCTTAACAGTACCTAATAAAACAAAGGATGCCCCATGTTAACATGTTAGGAAGGGACAGTGTATACAGAAGCTAGCAGATTTCTGCACACTAGTACTGAAATACTGTCAAGGATAATTTGAAGGACTTAGAGACTCAAAACAGTAAGAATATGTATGCTTTCTCTGTGGTTGTGTGCACGTGCACTTACAGGAAGCATGATAGTCTATACTAGCTTATAGAGGCTTTAAAATACATGTAATGATTTATAAATTTGACCTCTTTAATACATTTTATTATCAAATAAGGTACTTATAAGTTTAGATTTTTATTATAACTTCTCCAACAATGGACTTTAAGAAGTGTGTACAGTTGTTCTAAAGTAGCTACTAATTTTTTTCAACTTTTCTGTATAAAGGAGGTGAAACATAAATGAGTTTCATGATTAGATGTGCATTTATCCTTTGTTATAACCAAACTATTAAAATAATTCAGATTTAACGTTTGACTGTATAGTCTACGCATTTCATATAGAGAATATTTTTTTTTACCTGCAGTCAGCTGTTCCTCTAAGTGAGATCAATCAGCATGCACTTTAGACAAATAATAGCTTTTGCTTCCTAAATAAATTCTCTTGGCATGCATGTTAGTGTGTATGTGTGTCTGCCTGACTGAACATGTACATGAGCCACAGTATTTCTCTGTGTGTTTGTCTGTGTGTATGTATGTGTGTGATTGTACATGTGTATTAGTCATGATCTCTCTCTCTCTCTCTCTCTCTCTCTCTCTCTTCTCTCTCTCTCTCTTTCCCCATCTATGTGTGTGTGTGTGTGTGTGTGTTGTGTGTGTGTGTTGTATGTACATATAAGTCATGATGTTCTTAAGATTGTCAGAGGACAACTTGCAGGAGTCAATCCCCTTGCGGAGATCAAGGAGTAAAGCCATGTCACTGGGCTTGCTGGCTTGTGTCTTTACCTGCTAGGTTACATGACTTCCCATCCTTTCTTTGTCAAGACTTGAGTTTATATAAATATCCTAAATCCATGAGAAATTTGAAGCTCTCTGGAGGAAATGATAATCACAGTTGAAACTTTAAATATTTTTAGGAACTGATTTTTATATTGTTTTGTTCCAATTCATCATTAAATTAACCATGCAGTGTCTTCTTGTGAATTATTCTTATTCACAGTTTCTGTATTTGGTTTGTGAGTGAATAACTAATTAGTGAAAATGAACAATATTTTTCAGTAAAGGCACAACCAAGACTCATGAAAATTTCATGTTACAAATCTTTCTGCAGAATATAAAGAGTAGGGATCATGTATGTTTTGGAAATGTGAAAGAATTCTAATAGAAGACACACTTTTTTTCTAAAAAGCAACAAAGATATATTAAATAAATGGAGTGGATCAGTGAATACAATGGATTTTACCTAGAGGGTGTTTGGGAAAATGAAATATGAGAAAATTGTGGCCTACAATATAGGTTTGACTCAAATGAATATGATAGCTTAATGCACTTAGATTTGCCTTTGAAATTGTTGGTTATTGTTACACATTTGCTAAATTTAAAATGATCAGATAGCATCTTCCCCATGAATGGGGTGTCTGTACCAGTCCTGTACTTTATGTCGGAAGTCTTCTGCCTGTATTTTTCAGCTCAGCAGCTTCAGAGTTTCAACACCATGATCTTACTCACTGACTTTCCCTTCTTCCTTGCCTTTCTTTGACTGCAGAGGCTGGAGTCCATATGAAGAGCACCAAGTCTCTCTCTCCTGAGAACAGTAGCCCCTGATATTTTTACTGGATAAAATTTGAAAATGTTTCAGTTCACAACCGTGGATTGCTGAACTGCTTGTCCCAGAAGGAATTGCTCATGGGAGCCAAGGCAACAATGTCTCCGACGCAGTGAAACTGGCTCCCTCACAACATGGTTCATCCCCTTTTAAAACCAAATTTTTTTCTTCTGATCTACAAATATTTTTTTTAAGAAAGGAAAGAGAACAAAGCCTCCATTGGCATCAAGTTCTGTATCAATTTCCCTCCTACATTGCCATCCATGATTTAACAGACTGTAGAATCTTGAATAATCTATATCACTTTAACAAATAAATGTTTTACTATGACACAATTTGCACATTGCCTTATTTTGGGGAATACCTTATGCTTCAAACCTAAATGGTTGTATGAATTTTTATATTAAACAACATGTTTTAATAGTCAAGTTCTTTTATATTGACAAGGTAACGATCTTAAGGAATTCCTAATTGCTCAATAATAGAATATCTTTTTCTTTAGGGTTGTGCCTATGTCTAAAGGAGGAGAGAACAACTCTCTGAACTCATGTATAGCAGCTACATATGTCATGTGAGATGTGAAGGGTTCAGGCTCTCTCTCTTTTTGGACCATCAGTGAATTAGCAGTTTGGAGAAAGTATAGATCAGCTTTGGCTTTCCTAAAGAACAAAGAAAATGGTAAAATTTAATAACTTGGTCAGGCTTATGTGTCATGGTCAGAGTCATTTTCGCCACCTTTTAAAAATTTTTCAGAGTAAATAAAAAAGAACTCAAATCTATGCTAACAGTGGAATATGTAGAAATGCAATATCTTTGAAGCTTATAATATGAATAAAGCCACACTCGGGTGGTATCCCACCACAGCCTTTTAGAGTAGAAACATAAGCAACAGTTTATGTTTTTATTCCGAATTGTCATAATAATTTGAATAAAACTTAGAGTGCATATGACTTGTCTTATTCGGCATAGGATGTAAGTTGAACGAACTGTAAGTAGTATTTCTTTTTACTATGGAACTTAGTTTATTTTTTCAAATGTAGGAGATCATAATTGTTCTCCATGACACTGAAAGCAGCAGCCTACTACACGAGACAAAAGCACTTGCACACGCTTCCCAGACATGACAAACTGTGATTGAACTGGAAATAATTTCCTTGAGTTGAACTTTTGGTAATGATTTCTGAGGATGGTAATTTGTTACATTCTGTGTTTGTTGACAAGTCTGATACCTTTGGAAAACGTGGGTGTGTGTGTGTGTTTGTGTGTTGTGCACATATGCACAAATGTTTAGAAATGTTGAAGAAATGGATATACACTAAGCAATGAATACTGAGATAGACAATTTCTTCTATCGTATTTTCTTCTCTCGTCCAGTTTGCAAATGCCAGAGACAATGGTGTTTCGATACCACAGTCCAGAGCAGTGTTTCGTAGTCAGAGCGTCCCATTTGTGCCCTTACATCATGTTTGCTTTTTTTGTTGGAGAAACCTAGTGTTTTCAGCCTGGCCTGTCATCTATTTGCTTTTGTTTTTGTTTTGTTTTTAGAAAACCACTGTAATTTTCTTTTCTATAGACTATACTTTCAATGTATTCGAATGAAAATACTTAATATCTTGTTCTACATCTCCAACAATAAACAAAAGTCTTGCATTTCCAACATATTTAGTCATATATTAAGGAAGCTATCATAATATTTACATAAAATAATTGTTATTATGAATAGTCTCAGTATATGATTCTTCAGGTATGCAATAAGGAATAATTTTGTGCAATGATATACATGGATACATTTTTAAATTTTAATATGTTTTATGTAATTATTTTGTACTTATGTATGTGTGCATGATGTGTGGCTATGCATAAGCCATGGAGTGCATGTGGAGTTGAAGGGACAGCTTCTATGAATAGGTTTTCTCTTTTCTATCATAGGTGTATTAGGGATTGAACTCAGCTCTACAGAGTTGATGGCAAGCATCTTCACCCTATTAGCTATCTCGTTGGATCCAAACTTCAAAATATTAAGGATATTCAAGAGCACACAAATAACCAAGTAAGATTAATAATCATCCACAAAGTTCTATGTAATGGCAACAAAATGGTTTGAAGATGAACGGGAAAAATACATTTAATTCATTATGTTACGATTCAAGTGCATAAATAATCAGATGAGTGGCAGCAAATGTCAGCCATGGAATTAGTGAGCACACACAGAAGTCATTTCGATGTTTTCATTTCTAGGTAATTTTTTCAATTGTGTTACACGTCTGGATGCTCACAGAAGCTCTTAGGCAGCATCTTAGACACAGCATTTTATAAAACATAGCAAGAACATGAATAGGAATTAAAAGGAATGCTATGTGTGTTATATATGCAAAGCTTATGAATTATTGGGCAAATTAGAAACTATTGTTCAAATTTCAAATCTAAAATTTTTTATAATTATATCTGAAGAACTGAGAAAGACTAATAAAGTATTATTTGGTCAAAAATAACATAAATAAAATTAAGTAATTTTAATTATTACTTTTAGTTTTTACAAATGATAGATTATATTTTACAGTAATTTTGTTTTTCAATTTAATATAAAAATATTCACAACTTATGTATAATGTTTTGAAACCTAGTTATTTTTTCCAAATATACTTGAATTATCAGTTATTTCAGTTTTGTGTTTTATGTACCTTTTGCTTCATTCACAAATTTTTTTTTTACTTTCATTTAAAAGATATATGTGTTAGCACTTTCTATATCATCTGATGAAATATCATATTTAAAATATATGGAAATATTGACTATATTAGTGACACAGAATCTTTACATTCAGTTAGAGCCAAAAGTTTCCAACAAAGTAAAGTTCTATTGCCTATGCAAGTATGATGGTCGGAATGTGCAGTATACAGTTTTCATGATGGCTTTCATTGTGGAAAACATTTAACAAAATAAGTGACATGTTTGACCATTATATGTCAGCAGTGTTAACTGCACTCACAATTTCGTGCTCATTCTCTTCATGTAGCGATAATTCTAACTTCTCCATTCCTACCTAGTTCCTGCTCAACACTTCAGACTTTACTCACTGTGAATTTTTAATGTAGATATTTCATGTAAGAAAGATAATGTAATATTTGTCTTTTGTACCTAGCTTATTTCAATTACCAAAATTTAAGGTTACTTCACATTGAAGCATTAAAAAATAGTATTATCATGAATCATTTGAATTAATCGTTCATTTTTATGGCCACAGTTTTTCACTCTTTGGCTACTGTTAATTATGTCAAAATGTTTAATGTTGTCCCGGTATGACTTGATTCTCAGTTTTCAATCTTTGCATTTGTATTTACATGAGAGCCACTAGGTTATGTGGCAATTTTTTGTTTTGATTCGTCTTTTCTTTTTAATATGATTTTTAAATAAATTGTGCATTGATGTTCACTACACCTACATTGGTTTATTTCCATGAAGCAATGTATGGACTATTTGTCCATATTTGTAATTTTAAAATAAGTCTAAGTCACAGTCAGAGGTTGCTTAATCATAAGGGCACATTTAGAGACACATCCTTTAGATGACTTTTCATTGTAATCAGGTCAAAATGTGTACTAACAAAAATAAGGTACCATGTCATAACACAATGTGATCTTAGTGAGTCAATGGCATACATGCTATCCTATCATTTGAAATGTTTGTACAAATTAGATGTTTCCCTTGAATTTGACTTGCATTTCCTAGATCTTATGTGTTGATTGCTATTCAGTGAATTTATTGAACCCTTAATATCTTCTCTGGAGAACTGTCACATCTCAAATTTGCCCTACTTTAAATTAGTTTGTCTTTTCTAAGGCACAGGTCTGAGGCCTGAGTGTGTTCTATTTGAGGCGGTGTTTACACATCTGTTATTGGATTTATAATTTTCAATTTTCTCCCATATTTTGGAGTGTCTTAACACACTTTTATAAAGCCATTTTACTATATTCATTTCTTCATGTAATGTGTGTATGCAAGCTACAGGATGTGTTTGAAGTCAAACAAAAGTTTGGAGTCAGTTTTTACCTTTTACCATATGGGTTATATGTATTAAATTGAGGTTGCCAGGATTTGCCTTTATTTCAACCACATTATATGTATGTTTTATAAAATATATATAATGTAGATGTTTAGATGTAATATATATATTGTATGTGTATATATACATGTATACATATATTTCCTGGAGAAAGAAAAATAATTATCATGAGGTAAGTATATATTTTCTTTCTATTATTGCTTGTCAATTTATTAATAACTGAATAATTTTTTCTCCAACCCAAGGAAATGTTATTTTTTCCTTATAATTTTACAAGAAGATTTAATGTACATTTGTGCAGATGTGAAATAGAAATCCATTCTTTCAGCACCATCAGAATACGCTGCTCACTGCTCTTTTATTGAACCATTCTTCCCTGTTTACAGTCAATTGATCCTCACCAATGTATTAGTTCTGCCATCCTGATACTTTCGCTAGGCTTCATGTTTGTCTTATGAGAGTACAGCAGCACTACAATTAATAGGGCTTAATTAGCTTGTAAAGAGAAAGTAAAAGTACACCGTTCTCTTCTTTCTCTTTCATAATCAATATTAAGGATACCTTGAAATTCAATACTCATGTGATGTTTGACTTTTCATTTCTGTTAACAAGAAATTTCTATTGGAATTTTTAAGTGATTCAACAACACTAGAGCTTACAATTCATGAACATGGAACTTATTCAAGTTGTCTTATCTTTCTTGATTTCTTTCAATTGTGTTTTATGTTAATTTATGTATTGATTGTATATATCATGAGCTGACCTTGTTTCTTTCACTAGTTCTTGTAGTTTTTGTCTATATTCTGCTAGGTTCTCTATATAAAGACTTGTCATCATTAAGTGGAGTTTTATTTTTTTCTCCTTTCCTAGTATGAGTGCCTTTGATTCCCCTTTTCACTTCTCTGACTTAAAACAGTAGCAATAAAAATGGATATCTTTGTTCTTCCATCTATGCACTAGAGAAAAGCTTTCAGCCTCTCATAATAAGCATGATGTAATCTGTAGGTTTATCAGAAATTGTCCTTATGTTAAGGAAAGTCTTTCTCCTGCTATATGTCTTGTTAACTTAAAATGTATTAGATTTGTCAAATTCTATTTTTAATCTAATAATATAATTGTGAACTTTTTATATTTTTACATCTGTATTAACTTAATATATTGCATTGGTAGATGTTTTTCCCTTTTCACTTACCATAGCACTTCTAGGATAAAATTTCCACAGCCATTGTGTGTTGCACTTTTAAAATTCAAATGCTTCTGATTTGTTAGTATTTTGAGGATTTTGGCTTAGGTGTAAAATATATTGCTTTATTCTATTTATCTTTAATATCTCCATCTTTTATTGTTCTCAGGATGATATGGGGGAATAGAGTGAACAAAGATTAATTTCTCAGTTTCGGTTTGTTAGAATTCACCAGTGAATCCATTTGGGTTTTGGTTTTCATTGTTTGAGTATTTTAGATTATTAAGTTTCTTATAAGGCTATAGAAGTGTTTATTTCACCTTTCCAAGAAATTTATGTAACTTATCTGTTATCAGAAATTTCTCAATTCTTCCTAGGCTAGTGAACATGCTGGTATATATTTGTTCATGATATTCTAAAAATTATTGTTGTTTCAGTAGTATGACTTATTTTGAATTAATTAATTTTGTATTAAAAAGCCCTCCAACTTTTATTTAGAGCTGTTTATCATTTTTTTTGCACTCTGCCAATGTTTGTGTTAGGTGGTTTTGGACTTTATTTTTGTTCAGATATGTTAATAACCACAATGCTTTCTTGAGCAATTTCAGTGTTTGCAATGAAATAATCTTTCAGGTGCAGTCTATTTGTTTGTTTAAACACTGGACAAGCATGCAAACTTTGTTTGTTTCATGTTTTCTTCTGTCCTTATCTGCTTTTTGATTTGAAAGATTAATTAATTTCCGTTTAAAATTATTGATCAGAACAGACATAAGGCACTACTCTTATTTAATTTTGTGTGTCTTACATCTGGCAAAAACAACCAGAATCACTTTGAATATATAAATGACTTAGAATTTTGCAAATTATAAAATATGTTCCCCTGGATTTAGGCAGGTTTTTTTTTTTTTTACCATAATCTTCCTCCAAATATTGTAAGGTTATTAGTTAATCCTCCTGTACTTTAAGGTCTGCTACATCTTTGATCAGAAAACTGATTTAGACAAAACATTGATGATTATTTAACCCTTCAGGTACTTCCAAAACAGTTTAGGAAAGACAGAAAGCATAAGGCATGTGTGAGGTCTGCCAACCTTGCTCAGAATGGGGAACAGTGAGTGAACAGGTGCACAGGCGGATACTATGTCAACATATCTGTTGTACAAGTAGGAGATGGAAAAAAGACAACTGAAAATGCCATCCTGACATTCTGTCACCTCCAGCACTCTCCCTTCACACATTTATTTAGCTGCTCTACACCTTTGACCTTTATCTAGAGATCTGAGTGCACTGGATACGACTGTTTTAGTTTCCTTTAATGTAGCTGGAAGAATTTAAACTGACCTGCTCACCTCCACATTAGGCTGATACTCTTGCATGTTATATTCAATAACATTCATAAGTGTAGTGCAAATGGAAAAATAAGACCTGAAAGCCAGAAGGTGACATACACTGTTGTTATTAGAATTATAGTATATGATAATCTAAAAAAATGAATTCAGTATTTCTATTTTCTGTGTGTAAAATTTCCATATGGTTATGCTTTTGTCAAACTCCCCACCTATAATTAGCTTGTCTTCATGCTTTCTTTGCAGGTTTCGCTACCTCAATTTCATCCTATTTGAAATTTACTTCAAAGGCCTAATGTTCAATATTCTTCTGAATCTTATTAATTACCTTGAATAGCAGTCATTATAAAAATTAACCTATTACAAATGCTCAAACCAGCAATTGCAAGCCAACATCCATGTAATCAGACTCAAAGAATAGTTTTGTGATGTTAATATAGGTAGTAAACTGCTGTATGTAGCTATGTGTCATGTCCAAAGCTACAAGAATATTAAAATAAGATGTCTTCAAAAGCATGAAAATGTAAATATATCTGAATTGGTAATTCATACATAATATTTAATAAGAAAATTCATATGTAAAAATATTGTAAACCACTACTAACGCTTGTATATTATTGTAGCAAATATATTTATGGAGCTAATTGAGATATTTTCAGGTTTATTACAGTTGTAATTTATATTTAAGGAAAAAAAAAGAATTTCAGGGACAACTACAAATAATATACCTGGTGACATTTTATGACTTCAAGGATTTGAGATGTATAATTGTTCTAAAATGTTTAGAAATTAATGGGTCCAACTTTTTTCCATAAAAGTTAAGGAAGTAATGCTTATTCACTAAATATCATTTTACTTTTCATAACAGTTTACATTTAAACATGTTTAATTGGATTTGTTTGCAAATAGTTTTATTTGAATGAATTTCCAAAGGAAATGAGAAGTGTTCACATAGACTCTCCACCCACCAACAGACCTCTCTAGCGTTAATAAGGTAACATTTTAACAAGCAAGATGTTACCTTAAGGCTTCCTACTTTTGCATCCACTCGTTTAGCATTTAATGTCTTGGATTAATATTCCACAACTAGCGATATAGAAACAATTTACTCAAGGACAACCCAAAACTGATGACTAAGTATTGAAGAAATACCGAGAGATTTTTGCCCATGCTTATATATCAGTATGGAATCAAGAGCCTAAATCTGGAAATTGAGTACAAACCAAACAAGAGGCTCACTAAACAAGAGACACAAAAATAGTTCACAGAGTGGTGTTTCTTAAGGTAAGTAAAATGTAAAAACATACACACCCAATGACTACATTAAGATAGTCTCGGGATGACATGATCCCAGTTTGAGCTAATGTAGCATTTCTGTACATCATCAACTCAAAGCTATATAACCGAGAACTCAGTTTTGGGTGTTACTTATAAAACTATGTACTTGGAATTCATTTTCCTAGAGATTGTTCAAATGTTACTAAGTTCAGGGACTTCTTCAATGTTAAGTGGCGCATTGGTTATATAGGACAAGTAATGTATATTGCATTAACGGATGTACACAGAAGGAATGAAGGATGATGTATGTGAATCAGCTAAAGATATGATTTAATTAGGATAGCAGCAAACAAGCTGAAAGAAGATGTGATAAGATGTAAAATGTATTAATAGAACTATATTTTCTTATCCAATAAGCTTACATCTGTTCAATATATACTAACAAATATGCTTGTTAGAATAATTTGTTTCTCAGTCTTTCTATTTATCTAGATAAAATAGATAATGAAAGAGTTTCATATATCTAAGGCATGCTTATAAAAACAAGTGAACTGAATATTATTGGATGATGGATCCAGGCATAAAGACATCGTTTTGAATGTAAACATTGTATATATACAAAATTCTCATATCCACTAGAGTATATTATGATAGTAAGTAAAGTGTAAGAGACCAATGAAAACTGATTATATGTGACTATACAAATTTGAATTCAGTGCCAAAAATATGGGGATAAGTATAAGAGTATCAAAGAATGTCTGGTATAAAAATATTTATTTTTTTAGTGTAATTTGAAGTTTGATATTAATAACAGTAAATGATTGGGGCTTGTGAGTTAGGTCTGATTGTTCATTCTTCAGGTTATTGCAATTGGCTATACTGAAGTCCCAATATCAAATGTTCAATGCTAGTCTTTTCTATATAGCATGCTTGAGAACAGCATGGGATATATAAGACTCTACCTGGAAGAAAGAGACAACCAGAAAGAATAAAAGAAAGAATGCAAGGAAGTAAGGAGGGAAAGAAGGAGGGAAGGGAAAAAGACATAGTTTGGACATACAATAACATACAATTTTGTATATAGCAAAGTACCGCTTACCTTCCTTGGTGTGTAACAGCCATCTTCTTATTCTTCTATTGAAATAGAAGCTTGTTTCCTGATCTGAACTCAGTCCAAAATAGCCACACACACAATAGCCACCCACTATCCTCACAAGAAATGCTTTAATTTACTTGAATTACTCCATAATTCATAAGCATTCAAGAGTTACTTACCTCTACCATGTTTGGTGGGCACCCTGACTGGGAATTGAACCTAGTTGAATCATTCGATATAGGGTCAACCAATGTGAAAAGATAAAGTTGTAATTCTATTTTCTTCTGTTTCGTCTTTTTACTCACTGACAAATACCTGGTGCTCAGAATGTTGAGGGATAATTATTTTTATGTCATATATTACAATTATAAAACTGAAATTTGCTATTAATTTATATCTTTTATCTTGAAGACTAAAGATCATGCTTATTTTTTGTAATCTGAAACATCAAAATATTCAACATTCTAATGATTTGTTCTGTATATTTGTTGAAACAATATAATTTGTTCCCTAGATATTCTCCTTCTGTTTTTAGTAATTCTATTACTTTCTCCTTTCTTGCCTTTTATTTTTACTTTTAAAGATTCATTTCCCCTTTAGTTATACGTGTGTGTGTTTGTGTGCATGGTGGTACCTACATGTGCTATGGGTGTCAGATGAGTCCAGAAAAGAAGGAAAGGGTGTAAGATTCCATGAAGCTTGAGTTTCAGGTAATTGTGAGAAGCCCGGTATGGGTACTGGTATTTGAACTTATGTCTTCTTTAGGACCAGTACTGGGATGTAGTACTGGCTGAAACATTTGTCATCCCATTGCCCCCATGTTGATTTGGATGATATGGCTGGATAGGCAGGTGTCCCTTTGATCCCTCAATGATCCATGTCAGTCTCTCAAGAAGCAGTGCCCAGGTTGAAGAGGCCTTACTACACAGAAGAGGTTCTGTCTTTGGTCAATGGTTTACCAATAGCTGCTTTCCCCTGATACAATCTCCAAACAATCCTCAAGAACCTTCTTTTAGCCACTGAGCCATATCCAATCTTTCTAGACTCTTCTTTATTCACTGCATGGGGCATGCCAGCAAACCCTTAGTTAATGTAAACTTTCCTCATGAGTTTAGTGACAGTAAATATTCCCTACAATGGTTTTCAGGCATTCTGGGATTTCAGAAAAAGACCCAGTTTTAGGTTTTAGGTTTTTTTCCCCTCTTCAGGAAATCTTGTGTGTTTTGCAAGTGCTATACAGTCTTCATCTCATCACTTCAGGTCAGCTACATAGTCTTATGGGCTCTTTAAGGGTTTTGAATTCCTCTTGCTGTGTGGATATGAGAATGGGATGTCATGATAGTGATTTGCCTCTAACAAAGTTAGATAATAATATCTTCACTTCAGAAGAGTACATATCAGAAAAGTAAATATTTCCTAAAGTTAAGAGTTTATTTCAAATGGGTCCTAATGCTTTGCAATAAAATACACATTTTCAAAATTATTTCTATTAAATCTAAGTACTATCCTTGATCCTGTTAATTAGCTCACAATTTGGAAAAAATTTTGCTAAACTACAAATATTTTTCTAAATAATGGCCAATATGTTTAATGTTTAGCATGAAGTGTTGACTTCTTGTGAAAATAAAATTTTATTTTTTCTATTTAATTTTATGTTTTCTATTCTTATGTTTGTACATGTATATGGTGTGTGTGTGTGTGTGTGTGTGTGTGTGTGTGGTATGTGTGTTTGAGAATGGGGACAGGAACATGCCACAGTATGTGTTGGGATTTGGAGGACGGCAGTTAGAATCTATTGCCTCATTCTATTTTCTGATCTAGGAGCCAAATTCGGGTTTTCAGTTTTGTGCATTAAAGGCTGTCATAAAACACGAGGCACAATGGTAGCATGTCTGACTCCAGTCTTAGAATTTGCAAATATTATTTAAGAATTCATTCTGTTAAATATTATAATTTTAATATAGTAAATTAAATAATCCCCTTATACACTATCAAGTTATTCTGTATAGTACACTATTTATAGCAACCCCAACACTAATTGGAACCTCATAAGATAAATATGTTAAAATCATATTAAAGTCATCTAGGGGAAAATATCAAGTAGTCATTATTTATTGTCTTCCTTACAGTTTCAAGTTTTGTTCTTTCTTCAATTATGGATAAAACTGACTGTTATAAGACATTGATGCAAAGGAAGATAACAAATTATAATTCATAGTTTCCATTTTTTTTTAGAAATCACACTTTCTGTTTGTTCAAGTCATCACACAATTTTGTTTTATTTCTTTTGTCAATACATATAAATGATCTTTCAATAACAATAATTATTTCTGATATGTAACCTTTGAATCCCTTATAATCTCATCAAATACCCTCTGAACATTGCACCAACATCATATAGCACATCAATCCTTTCATGTATCAGCTACGCCAAAATTATAATTTATTACCACTAATGACAGCTTCTTTACAGAAATTGATTGAAGTGGGATTTTAAAAATTATATCATTTATACGTTATCATTTATAAGTAAATAACATGCTACTTACTGAATTTTCAGAAATATCAATTTTGGCCAGCAATATGGCTCAACAGGTAAATGTGCTTGCTATCTAGCCACATGACCAAACTCTGACCCTTAGAACCTAGTAAGGACAGAATAGACTTCAGAAAGTTGTCTCTTGACCTTTACAAGCAGGCCAGGACACATGTGTTTCCTTCCTGAAACCCACAAAATCCATAAGTAAATGGAAATTGTTTTAAAATAGAAATATCTCCAATTTTGATATTACTAATTATGTTATTTTTCCTCTTTTCAACCTTAACATTCTCTTTTTTCCATGAAATATTTTAAATTCATTAAGACTACTGTTAACCTTTAATTAAATTCAACTATATTTTAAGCCTCTAATATAAGATATTAAACTTAATGACACACACCCAACCCAACTACTTTGTGTCATAGTTAGTGCTATCTTGTTGTTGAGTACCTTACAACACTTATAGTACTATGTTCCTTATAATTAACTGATTTTCATTTTTTCCAACTTAGTTGCCAAGACAATAAGCATAAACGGAGATTATGTGTAACAAATATAGTGAATTTAACAGCAGATTTACAGATACCAAAAAGTAGTCTGGAAATCAAAAAGTGGAAGCAAAATTTGACTTTTAATAAAAGTTAGATAGGAAGAATTGCTGAGGGCACCAAAAGATAATGAGAAGTAGACTCTAGAGCTGGTTGTACAATGGATAAGACAGAGCAGTAGCTATGCATGAGAGGAAGCATTGTTGTAAGAAAATAGAAGTTTTTCTATATAGAATGGCCTTACTTAATGTAAGCATGTATGACATGGAAATCTGATAAAAATCTTCAGCAGCGAAATTAAGAAAGCAACAGGAGAATTTATGAGTTCTATTTTTATGCTCAGGATACATTACAATAAAAAAGACGCTAGACACTAATGTTATGATAGAAGATAGCCATATTTAATAGTTAAAAATATAAAGCAAGTGTAGAGGGGCATTGACAAGATAAAGTCATACTGGAAGTACACACCTACTGGTTGATTGCACATATACCACTGAATCACATCCATCTAGTCTGGTTACACAATTAGAAAGCCACAGATGCTATCAGTTTGATTTTTCTTTACTTTTGGACAAATTTCCATTCTTGAACCTGCCAGAATCTATGTTACCACAGAATGAAGATTAAAGTTAGGCCCATGGAGATGCTCAAATTAAAAGCTTCAGCAGAGTCTCATCAAACACTATTTAATTCTAGTTCTATTTGTCTATTACTTATTTGATTGATTTTCTCAAAGTTAAAAAAAAACATTAACATAAGAAAGAGTACAGTTGAAGACTTATGACTCAGGGTGTAACCACCAAACCATATTCTGATGACTTTTCTTTTTTGGTATTTCAGAAATAATTTATAAAACTTGAAATATTATGGTCTAGAATTTGGACTTTCAAGCCAGGACTTAGGTATATTAGAGCAACAGCTAATTCATCAAACAAATATAAACTGCTTGTAACTTTTGTCTAATTCACTTGGTCTGAGCTATTCAGCATCCATAACTTATGAGAACATTCAGCAACAAATTACACCTGGGATCTTTGTCTTGAAAATTAGACAGCAACATGTTATAAGAGGTAGAAATCTTAGTTTCACCACCAAATGAGTTGACAAAGCACTGCTCCTCTCCATTTGGATGGTAAGTCTATGTAATATTATCTAGCAAATTTATTTTAGCTCCAGTTTCTAAATTTCTAGAAACTTTAATATTTTAATGTTACACATACTTGTCTTATTTAAAATTTTATTTGTGAATACACAATGCATTCCTGTAGTCCTTAATATGAGAGGCTGAACTTTATTTTCTTTAGTACTCATAGATAACCCTGTATAGAAATAAAAAGGAAAAAACTCCATGTCTAAATCTCTCGTTCTTCCTCTCCCTGTCTCCCTCTCTCCCTCTCCCTTTCTCCCTCTCCCTGTCTCCCTCTTTCCCTCTCCCTCTCAATCTCCCTCTCCCTCCTTCTCTCTCTCTCTCTCTCTCTCTCTCTCTCTCTCTCTCTCTCTCTCCTCCCTCTCTCTCTCTCTCCCTCTCTCCCTGTCTCCCTCTTTCCCTCTCCCTCTCAATCTCCCTCTCCTCTCCCTCTCCTAGTCCCTCTATCCCTCCATCCCTCCCTCTGTCCCTCCCTCCCTCCTCCTCCTCCTCCTCCTCCTCCCTCCTCTCTCTCTCTCTCTCTCTCTCTCTCTCTCTCTCTCTCTCTCTCTCTCATTTTTTCTCTTGCACTATACCTTGATTGCAGTTTTGCTTCCCTCCACTCCTTCCAGTCACTGTCCCAACCTCCCCTCTCCCCCAGAACCACTGCACCTTTTTTCCCCTTCAATAGAAAGCAGGCCTCCCTGGAAAATCAACCCAATATGTCATAGAAAGATGCAATAGGATTAGCCATATACCTTCATATGAAGGCTGAAAAAGACAACAAAGTAGGAAGTAAAGGGTTCCAAGACCAGAGGATAGAGTAAAAGACAGCCCCTATTCCCACTGTTAGGATTCCCACAAGAATACCAAGCTACATAACTACAGTATATATGCAGAGGACCTAGCTCAGATCCATACAGGTTCTGTGATTGTGGTGTCAGTCTCTGTGAGCCCCTAAGAGCCTTGCTTAGTAGATTCTGCAGGCCATGTCTTTGTGGTATCCTCTACCCCTCTGGCTCATGCAATCCTTCCTCCCACCTTTTTTCCCTATTTACTTATATTAATTAAAATAGTATGACATCGCATTTTTCCCTTCAGCCCTCCAATATACTCTTGTTTCAGCCCCTTCCATTCACTCTTAACTCTTAAGTTGAGATCTTCTTGTTCTTTCTTGATTATTGTCTCACTCACACACACACACACATACACACACACATGCACATGCACACACACACATGGAAAGAGCACACAAATATATAAACATAATCTGAGTCTATTTTTGTTGTTTGTGTGTGTATGGTTTTAGGTATGATCAATTTGTATTGAATAACCAATACAGGGCCATTCCTGACCGGTTACTTTTTGCTATTGCAGCAGTCATTAGTTTCCTATAGTTACTTGTCTAGGAATGAGATACCTTGAAATTTTTCTTTCCTGTCTTACCATGTTAAATATTATTGCCATTTTCCCACCTAGATTGTACAGTCATCTTTAGGAGAGACTGTTTCACAGCAGACTTGTTATTCCACTTTGAGTTTGTTTGTTTGTTTGTTTGCCCCTCAATCATAAGTCATAGAGGCATAGAGTCAGGTTCTGTGATGTGGATTTGTACATTAAGACAGGGATTTCCATTATCTTTTTATCTCTTCATTATGGCCAGTTGTGCTTTTCTGTAATGGTCTTCATCTTCTGTAAACAGAGACTCATTTGATGAGGGGTAGCAACTACTTGCATCTGTAGTGGAAAGATGACATTTAGAAAGTAGTAAGGAATTATGCTGGTCTAGCAATGTGGTAGTAGTATATTCTTGAGGTCTATGACCTCACCGTTCTGAGAAAGAGAGCTAGATTTCTAGTACATGCGTGATCGCCCTCCTCTTGAGAGATAATTACAATTAGGTAACTGTTTCTTGACAATACTCTGACAGTTCAACAATTTTCTCCAAAGGAAGACACAAATAGATACTGTCTGTTAAACAAACTGCAGAATGCTGTTCCTGCCCCTTAACCTCCTCACCACAGGGTATTGTGCTAGCTCAGTTTAAACATATGATTATCAAACCATCTTCTGTTCCTAATGCTATCTCATCAAGCAGTTAACCCTACTTCAGAGATGAATAGTGAAAACTGCACTTTTTGCCTACACCAGAAGAAAGAAGTTTGTCGTTGGGCAAATTCAGGAAAAGCCTAGTCAAACTCCCATAGAATTAACATGCTTAGTTTTAATTAGATCAGACACCATTTTTATATTGATTAGATCCCAGTGGTAGGCTGAAGTGAACTTAACCCACAACATTAGCCACCAAATATTAAGCCAGAAAGACAGGCAAACAGCTTCTGTGTTAATGTAGAAGTATGAAACTGTTTACAATTAGCTACAGTCTGGATGGATGGGAAGTAAACATCCCTATACAGGATGCTTCAGAGACAATCTTAAAAATGGTTTCCCACATTGAATAAAATTTACTTCAAATAAAACTCCAAGTTCTTATCAACACAAAAAAGAAATCTGAAAGTTAACTTTAAGAGTATAAAACTGTTTACTTACAAGTACAGAAGAAAAGAACCAATGCAATTAATATCACTTTTAAAAGAGAAGCCTTAATAGATCCCTTATTTGTGGGCTTATGTTTCATTTTCGAAAGGTAGATAAATCATTACATATAGTAATTTGAACCTCGTGTAAATGTGTGTGTGGCCATGGGTTTGGTAATTAGTGTATGCTGGATAAGGAGATTTAATTGGTAATAAAGGTTTGTGCCTTTCAAGCTTTCACAAATAACCATTAAATCATTCAATCTCAAAATTATTTATAGTTGTTTTCAGTTTTAATGTTTTATCAAGACAATTTATCTATCTACATATCAAACTACCTATGTATCTTTCATCTATTCACTATCTATCCAGCCATCCATTCATCCATCCACCTATCTATTTATTTGTATCCTAATCACAGCCCTGACATCCTGGTGCCCCTTCACATAGTCCCTTCCCCTTTTCCCCTCCCTTTCTCATCTGAGAGGGTAGAACTCCAATATTTATCATTCCAACCCTGTGCACCAAGTCTCTGCACAGTTATGTACATCCTCTCCCAGTGACACCAGACAATGCAATCTTGTTGGAGTACAGATTCCACAAACAGGCAACAGCTTTAGGGTTTGCATCTGTAGTTGTATCAGTAGTATTCTGTAATTTATGGCTAATATCCAATTGTTAATGAGTATATAGCATGCATGTCCTTTTGGGTATGGTTTACATAACTCAGAATAATATTTTCTGGTTCTATCCATTTGTCTGAAAAATTAATCATATCCTTACTTTTTATAGCTTGCTTTTTATCCTTGCTTTTTACAGAATAGTATCCCAATCTGTAAATGAACCACATGTTCTTTATCCATTCTTCTGTTGAGGGACATCTGGTTTTCTAGTTTCTGGCTATTATGGATAAAACTGCTATGAACAATCTGTTCTTTTCTCAATCTGTTGATTGCTGTTTGTCTTTGCCTTACAGGAACTTTTCAGTTTCATGAGGTTCCATTTATCAATTGTTGATCTTAGAGCCTAAGCCCTTGGTATTTTGTTCAGGACATTGTTTCCTGTACCAGTATGTTCCTGGTTATGTTCCATTTTCCCTTCAATTAAATTTACTGTATCTGCTCTTGTGTTGAGGTCCTTGATCCACTTGTGCAGGTGATAAATATGGATCTATTTGCATTCTTCTATAGGCAGATATCCAGTTAGAAAAGAACCATTTGTAGAATATGCTTTGTTTTTTCCCCTGTATGGTTTTACCTTCTTTGTTGAAGATCAAGTGTCCATAGGTGTCTCAGTTTATTTTGAGTATTCAATTTGATTCCATTGACCAATGTGCCTGTTTCTCTACCTATACCATGCTTTTTTATCACGATTGTTCTGTATAGTACAACTGAAGATCAGGGATGGTGATAACTCCAGAATTTCTTTTAATGTTCAGGATTGTTTTATCTATGCTTTATTGTTTGTTTTTCCATATGAATTTCAAGTGCTGTAAAAAAAAATAATGTGTTAGAATTTTGATGGGAATTTCATTGAATATGTAGATTGCTTTTGGGAAGATGGCCATTTTCACTATTTGAATTCAACTGATCCATGAGCAGTGGAGATGTCTTCATCTTCTGGTATGTTCTTCAATTTCTTTCTTCAGGGACTTGAAGTTTTGTCATACAGATCTTTCACTTGCTTGGATAGAATAACACCAAGATATTTTATATTTATGGTTATTGTGAAGAGTGTTGTTTCCCTAATTTCTTTATCACCCCATTTATCATTTTACAAAGGACGACTACAGATTTCTTTGAGCTAATTTTGTATTGAGCCATTTTGCTGAAGGAATTTATCAGCTTTACAGGCTCTCTTGTAGAATTTTGGGAGTGGCCTATGTATACTATCAAATCACCTACTGATAATGATATTTTGAATTTTTTCTGTTAAATTTCTTTCCCCTTTATCTCCTTTTGTTTTCGTATTGCTCTGTCTCAAACTTTAAGTACTATATTGAATAGCTATATAGAGGAGAGTAGACAGCCTTGTCTTGTCCCTGATATTAATGGGTTTGCTTTTACGTTTCTCTCCATTTAATTTCATGTTGGCTATTGACTTGCTATATATATATATAAATTATTATTATTATGTTTATGTATGTGCCTCGTAGGTCTGCTTTCTCCATGAAGTGGTGCTGGATTTTGTCAAAGGATTTTTCAGCATCTAATGAGAGGATACTATGTTTTTTTTTCCCCTAGTTTGTTTATATGTGAACTACATTGACAGATATTCATATATTGAACTATCCCTACATCACTGGAAGGAAGACTACTCAATTATGTTGAATAGTCTTTTTTATGTTTTTTTTTATTTGCTTTGCAAGAATTTTATTATGTTTGTGTTGATGTTCATGCACTAAATTTGTATGAAATTCTCTTTGTTGAGTCCCTGTGTTGTTTAGGTATCAACTTCTATTTCCTTAGGGGTTATGGACTGCTTTGCTTTTTGTTTGTTTGTTTTGTTTTTTTACAGGCATTTAAGGAAGGCCTAATGATTTTTTAAATTCCTTTGTTTTTGTTGTCTTTTCATTTCTGATTTTCTTAATTTGAATATATTCTGTGCATTTTAGTTACTTTTGCTAAAGGCTTATCTATCTTGTAGATTTTCTAAAAGAACCAGCTCTTGGTTTTGTTCTTTTTTTTTTTTTTTTTTTTGTATTGTTCTCTTTGTCTCTAATGAGCTAAAAAATATGCTACAGCCATTTAAATCTAGGCTCACAACCCAAAATAATTTCTTTTCCAAAAAAATCATTTATTTTTGTGTGATAGTTTATTCAATGAGAATGTAGTTAAATTTATGTCATTTACCTATGGTTTTATAGTATATAATATGAACTCCATCAGTTCATAGTACATTCTTTCAATGAAAACAGTAAAAAACATATATTCATAATTTTTTAACATTTTAAAATGTATTCTTCTCTCATATATTACGTCTTATAATTTCCCCCAGTTTCTCCTCTCCCAGTTCATCTCCCTCATCTTATCTACTTCCCCTGTGTTTCGTTTCAGAAAAGGGTGGGACCCATGGATACCAACTGAACAGGGCATGTCAAGTAGCTATAAGACTAGGTACCTCCCTTAGTATTAAGGCTGGATGATGCAACCCAGGAGGAGGATGTCCCAAAAGCAAACAAAAATTCAGAGAAATTCTGTTCCCACTGTTAGGAGTCCCACAAGTAGAGCAAAGTGCACAATTGTGATATATATGCAGAGGGCCTAGGTCAGACCCACACAGGCTCCCAGGTTGTTTGTTTAGTCTCTGTTTGTCCCTATAGGACCAGATTTGTTGACACTATGGGTTTTTTTGGTAGTATTTTTGACCACACTGTTTCCTACATTCTTTCCTCCCCCTCTTCCACAGGATTCCCTGAGCTCTGTGTAATGATTAGTTGTGAGACTTCTGCATGTGGTTCTATCAGTTGCTGGATGAAGCTTCTCTGATGACAATTGGGCTAAGGCAAATGTAGTATCACAAATTTTATTTCTTTGAAAGGATAATATTTTCAGTAATGTTGCAAACTAGTAAAGTATAGAATAAAATAACCTGTGTTTCATTTGACAAGTTATAAAACATTTTCATCACTAAAGTATTAGAGTCTGATGCTATACATGATAGATTAATGAAATATATGCCTTTCAGTTATCAGTCATACACATTGAATTCAATAAATTCTAAACTGATAAATTTAAAGAGTATCAAAGATTAGAAAATTCCAAGATGAAATAAATGAGAAAAATGAAACAAAGTTTTAAGCATAGACTTCTTGAAACTGTGGTCTTGAATTTCTTGCAGAGATAGGAGAAACTGATGGGACTATATCAAGTAAAGTCTGAGGGCTGATTCACATGGGCATATACTGAAAGACTGAGTCCAAGTGAAACTCGAAGACAAATGGCAAACTGTATTACATCAAAAGTCTAAACTTCCATGAAAGGCCAAAAATATCTTCCCATTATGAAAGGCAAAATATTACAATAACAAAACCAAAATTGCTTCTTTATGATTTGGGAGAAATTTGTAGGGTCAGGAGTTTGTGGATACCTTTCCAAAGAAAAAAATATGAATTTCATACATTTTGTTTGAAGAATCGCTAAGCTAAGAAAATAACAAAGAAATTGGCCAAGGGAGGTCTTATTAGAGCAACTACTTCCTAAAGCCCAGCCCAAAAGCTTTGGAGTGAAGAATGACACTGATGAGGACTTGGGGGGTTGGAGGGGGCTGTGTCTCAGCTCTTGGCACCATGGCTGGGCTGAAAAGGTCATTTACCTAAGAAAGAAAAGCATGAACTCTGCTTTTAGAAAGGTCAGGAGGCATGAGGGCCATACCCATCCCGATGTCTTTTTCCTGGAGAGGGGATACTTTTGACATCAACCCCTATGCAGTCAGGCTTGTCCCTCAGGGAACCCAGATAGATATTTTTAAGTTTTATTTATATTCCCTTTCAGTTCTTAGCCTCACAGCCTAAGCGAGAATTCAGATCACCAGTCAGAGAGGGTTCTGGGTAGCCTCTCTCTGCTTGGTCTAGGGGCAGAAGTCCCCTCTTTTAGATTGGGTGGAGATGGGTTTGAGGAACACCGTAGATAAAGTAACAACCTCATTTTGAGTCACTGGACAACGACAGGAGGACCGGAGCCATTACAAGGTCCCCTTTAATTATTGGAGGTCAGGCCTCTATCCCCGCCTTCGCAAGAATAGAATAGCCAAGGCCCTTCTATACTTAGAGAAGGGAGGAGATGTCAGGAGCAACCCTGCATATACACTAAAGGCCTAAAATCAGCCATAGGCCTAAAGTCAGCAATAGGCCTGACATACATACATGCTAACACAAAGTCTTGGGTCTCTGTGGAAAAACACTGAAACAGCAGGCTATAAGCTATTGTAAACAGGCAGCTTCTGTGGAAACTTACCAGACCTAGTAGTCATAGGTCTTATAAATAGGCAGCCTCGGTGGACAGTACCAACTTAGATAAGGACAAGTGAATCATAGGCAGAGCCATAGTGACCTGTCCCCTGAACCTACACCCAGCTGATACCCTGTTCTGAAAGGTATCTGTACTCCCCCTGAACACCTATGCTCTGGTGCCATTCCCTTCCCCACATCCTGCCTTTTTGTGTCTATAACCTCTGTGTAAATAAGTAAATTATGATGTGATTTAAATAACTAAATAAATAAAATTAAAAAAAAAGAATTAAAGAGAAGTTTGGAAATGTGAAAAAAAAAAAAAAGAAAATGAAAAAAGAAGAAAGGTCAGGAGGCTGAGAGGACCAGAAAAGAAACCAAAACCGCAGCACCTACATGGTATCTTCTACATCCTTGCACCAGGGCTCCAGGCTTTTCAATCAGGATTTAGGCGCACACCTTCCTTACCTCAAGTTGGCACAAAATCCCACCACTGCCTGCTTGATCAAGTCCAGTCCTGTCAGCAAAGCGAGTGCACGGAGAAACAAAATCACCTATGAAGTTTAAAATCACCTTTGGACTTCAGCTTGGTCCTGCTGACAGCCTAGGGGAACTTGGCTTGGGGGACAAGTCTCTAGTAAGAGAAGGTGTCTAGAGTGTGAGCCCTGAAGTTGACACCAACTGGAGCTCCAGAGCAGCAGCGCCCCCTGCTGTGAACACATTGTAGGCTGAGGCTCCAAAGCAGAACTAAAGGCCAGCCAATGGAGACTTTTGGTTTCTTGCAAGGACTCCTTCCTTGGCTCTGGCTCCTGCTTTACCCTCCAACCAACAAACCGCATTCCTACATGACAGTGGTTCATTGCAGGGGCCCAAGCTAACTCAAATTAAATAAAGACCCTACTATGAGTTACATCAAAAAAAAAAATGAGGAACAGCTCAAAAATCTGAGTAAAGGATTTCCATATTTGGTAGCTCTTTAAATATTGATATAAATAATGATATAAGATAATGATAACCAGAGCAAAGAAAAACTGTACAGCATATTGGCGGCAAGATAAATAATTACTGGCTAGTTGTAAGTATCTTAGGCTTTGAAGAAGTAGAAAAGTAAAATTATATACTCCGAATACTTGAGAAAATTACAGTCTACTTTCTGTATCTGACTCAACATGTAAGAATAAAAGGAAATGTTTAGATAAAAGTATTTTTGTCATGCATATATTTACTCAAGAATGAAATTGAACCTTAGAGAGAACTTGGAATCTTGAAGTTGCATTGTACAATTTCAATGGTAAGTATATAAGTAAATCAGAGGATTCACAGAGTAAAAATGAGAAATATTCAACTAAAATGCCATATACTATTAATAAATGAACAGGTATATATTTATGTATGTGAATGCATAACATATGATGGTTATAAATAAAATGTTTAATACTTGTTGGTACACATTACAATATATACACATAAAATAATATGAAACAGAATTAACGTTAAGTATTTAAAATTATGTGTAATGAATAGGTGCAGTTCTGTCATGTTTTCAGGATGCACACAAAGACAAATACACATATATAAGTACATATATATTATTATGCATGTACATATATATGCATATATTATGTATGTGTACAGATACACAAAAATTGGACAAAATATATTCTTGTAGAAATATTCTACATATTGAAACCTCTACATATGCTTGTCATACATACAAGATTTCAAATGACAATTATGCTTAGAAAACATTCTGGTGGTAAAAGACTAAAACCATGAGGGCTAGCACAAAGAATGGAAACAGGCAACCTCCGATGTAGGAGGTTGGAAGAACTATCCAGAATGGCCAGAAACCTGAGAGGTGAGAGACTCTTAAGACTCAAAGAGAGGTACCTTAGATGAAATGCCAGACAGTAGGGAGAGTGAAGTTATAGAGCCCACCTCCAATAGGAAGACAGGGCATCAAGTGAGGGAAGGGGTTGCCATCCCATAGTCAAAACTCTGTCCCATAATTGTTACTATCTGAAAGAACTTTAGGAATGGAAATGGAGAGGAGCCTGAGGAAAAGAAAGATCAGCGATAGGCCCAAAGTGGGATCCAGCTCAATGGGAGGTCTCAAAGCTGACGCTACTATTGAGACTACGGAGTGCTCCTAAAAAGGAATCTATCATGACTGCCCTCCAAAAGACCCAACTTGCAACTGAAAGAGTCAGATACAGATATTTGCACCCAACCAATGAACAGAAGCTGCCGACCCCTCTGGTTGAATTAGGAAAAAGCTGGAAGAAACTGAGGAGGAGGGCTCCCCTGTAGGAGGACCAACAGTCTCAATTAATCTGGACCCCTGAGATCTCAACACTTGACCATCAACCAGGCAGCATACACCAGCTGATATGAAGCCCCCAAAACGTATACAGAAGAAGACTGCCGGGTCTGGGTTTAGTCAGAGAAGATTCACCTAACTATCAATAGAGTGGAGGCCCCAAATAGTTTAGAGGTCTGGGGAACTGGGATGTGGGGGCTGGGACATCCTCGGGAGACAGGGGACAGGGAGGACATATAGGATGTGGAACAGTTAGAGGCTGGATTGGTAGGGGAATAAAATTTGGAGTTTAAAATTAATTAACTTTAAAAAAGAAAGCATTTGTGGCCTGGCGGTGGTGGCACACGCCTTTAATCCCAGCACTTGGGAAGCAGAGGCAGACGGATTTCTGAGTTCGAGGCCAGCCTGGTCTACAGAGTGAGTTCCAGGACAGCCAGGGGTACACAGAAAAACCCTGTCTCAAAAAACCAAGAAAAAAAAAAGAAAGAAAGAAAGCATTCTGGTTACAGAAAAATATGAGAAAGCAAAAGTAATCAAATGCATCTATGTAGCAAGAATCAAATTGCCATTTCCTGTACTTTTGTGGTTGAAAAATAACAATAAATAATTATACTAATAAATCTAAGTGAAGGTTAATATATTTAAATATCTCTTTTTTCTAATTATTTAAAATATTGTTAGTCTTATTTACAAAATGTTCTTCTGATGTGTTATATTACCTGCCTGGCTGGCTGGCTCTCTCTTTTTCTCTCTCTCACTCTTTGTGTGTGGGTGCATGTGTGTGTTTTTTTCTTTCTCTTTGTGTGTGTGTATATCTGTGTGTGTGTGTATCTGTGTGTGTGTGTGTGTGTATCTGTGTGCGTGATCATGTGTGTTCATGTGTGTGTCTGTGTGTGTTTGTATATCTGTGTGTGTGTGCGTGTGTGTGTGTCTGTGTGTGTGATTGTTAGAAGACGGTCTTACGACATGGCACTGAATACTCTGGAACACATTCTCCAGATCAGATTAACCTGTTTGATGAAGAACCACCTCCCGAAGCATTCCACATACTGGAAACATAGACATATATTCTGTTTTTTTTTTGTTTTTTGTTTTAAATTCAAGCCGGCCGTCTGTCTTTACCGAGTTTGAATCCCAGCCTGTGCTTAATTGCCAGGAAAAAAAAAAAAAAGAGAGAAAAGAAAAATTCACATTTTATGTAATAAAATTAAAATTACAGTTAAATCAAAATATGTTAATGTTTATAATGAACATTAGAAACACAGATTTATAAGAGCTATTATAAACTATTCTTGAGGTATTTTCACTAGTTAAACTAATAACAATAGGATATAATTTACCTTCTTAATGAGACATTGTTATTTTTTATCTTAGTAATAAATTTGAAAGTCTCATGTGACTGTTCATGCTAATAATCTCTGTACTTGGAGACTAAGCTAAGAGACTCTTGATCAGATTGGAGTGATTATAGATTACATATTAGTCATGCTAGAACTACAGCATAATATTATGTCTAAACAAACCAACCAAATTAATTAATTTACAGACATTCAAATCTTGAGAGTTTCTAATATTATGATAAACATAAATAAAATGTATCTATTATTTTATTTATTATTTACTTAGTTGTTATAATCATTTTTAAACAAGTATATCATCATGATTTTATAGCATATCTAATGCATTTTCTCTTTCTAATGCATTTCCTTTTTTCTGGTTATTTTATTTATTTACATTTCAAATGTTATCCCCCTTCCTGGTTTCTCCTCCACAAACTTCATATCTCATTCCCTCTCTCCCTGCTTCTATGAAGGTGCTCTCCCACCCACCCACCCATTCCCCTATGCTGGCACATTGAGCCTCCATAGGACCAAAGGCCTCCCCTCCCATTGATGCCAGATAAGGCAATCCTGTTCTTTATATATAGTTGGAGCCATCAGTTTTCCTCCATGTGTCTCTTTATTTTTTTTCTTTTTCCTTTTTTGGATATTTTCTTTATTTACATTTCAAATGCCACCCCCTTTCCCCTCTCTGGAAATCCCCTATCCCATCCCTCCTCCTCCTTTTTAGTTTTATACCATTTTAATTACATGCAAGTATTAAGGTCAGGTTTAGGTTAAGGAACTAGAAATACATATAGTACAAATATAGACTATTTGTACTATATATACGAATAGTCAAGGAACAAACAAGACAATAAACAAAATAGTCAAAGAACAAGCAAGTCAATAAACAAAATTTCATGAACACTCCCGTGATCACTGTTTTTAAGGGCTTATCAGGATGACCAAAATATCTGAGCCTACTTCCCTGTCCTATCCCAAAGTCCTTTTCATGTCTGAAGCCTACTTCCTTGTTCTAGCCTAAGATTTAGATTCCTGCCTGAAATTACTTCTTTGTTCTAGCTTAATGTTAGATTACTTCCTGAAGCCCACTTCCTTTTCCTTGGCCAATGTCATATTCCTGCCAAACAGCCCATTTCCATGTCCTGTGACAATGTCAGATTTTTGCCATGCTGCCCCCAAAGCTCTCCACATTCCCCCCTTTTTTATTTCATAAACAAGACTGAGCCTGTCTTAGGTTGTTCTGCCAAGAATGCCTTCCTTACCTGTTGTGGAATGTGCATTATCAAAAGCAATGCACTGGTCCCTGGTTATTTCCTATTGTTCTCTGCTTCTTGACCACCATGAAATGGACATCTCTGCTCATTCCTATCTAAAAGTACAGCAGGGACAAAATGGAGAAGAGATTGAGGGAAAGATAGTCCAGTGACCAGCCCAACTTAGGATCCATCTCAAGGGGAGGCTCCAAGGCCTGACATTATTATTGATGCTATGGTGTGCTTACAGACAGGAGTCTAGTATGACTGTCCTCTGAGAGGCTCAACAAGGAGCTGACTGAGACAAAGGCAGATACTTACACCCAACCACAGGACTGAAGTCAGGGACTCCAGTCACTGAACTAGGGAAAGGCTGAAAGAAACCAGAAGTATGACCATAAGAAGACCAGCAGTTTCAACTCACCTATACCCTGAGATCTCTGAGAGTTAACCACCAACCAGGAAGTATACACAAGCTTGTCTGAGGGCCCTAACACATATACAGCAGAGGACTGCCTGGTCTGGCCTCAGTAGGAGAAGATGCAATTAACCCTTGAGAGACTTGAGGTCCAAGGGCAGTCTGGTAGGGACGGGGCATACTCTTGGAGACTGCGGGAGGAGGAATGAGATGAGAAACTGTGAGAAGGTGGATTGGAAGGGGGTGATGACTGGATTGTTAGTAATTAAAACTAATAAAAAATAACAAATAAAAAGTAATAATTGTATTATTTGTTCACGGCAAAATTTAGTCATCTGATATAGTTATTTTAACCCTAAACATTTAGAAAGAAGGACTTGATCTTAATCTTTAACTTATGCAAGAGTTCTTAGCTGGCATAACAATATTTGGAAATGTACTATTTAACGAAAGCCATGTTGTCTCCAAACATATACAAAACAAAAAGTTGAAAGTACAAACTAAGTGTGATAACTTGCTTTGTGATGCAATATAATAAATACTGGTTATCTAGTGAATACAATTATAGTAGTTGAGATTCATGACTGATATAGCAGGGGCACTATTACCTGAAAATAAAAATGACTAGAGTGTATTTTGTTTTTGGTTTTCCTTTTCGTGGGTTGTCGGAGAATATTCATCAGACTCTTTATTTCTTGTGTCCACATCGTGAGAACACAACTTAAGAGAGAAAGAATTTATTTTGATTCATGGTAAGAACTAGAAGTCAGGTGGCTCCACCTATCTTGACTTGAGGTAACTCATGGTAGAGGGGCTGATAGAGTAGCATTAACACTGGTTTATAACTGTCTCTGAATTGTAGGAATGAATTGTCTGAATCCACTACTGAATGCTTTATCACTTCACCAAAGACTGACCAGAACTCAGGGATTTGCATGTCCTGTTTACTGATTGCTGTAATTAAGGCTGTACACTCGAATTGAAGCATTTTTTTTTTCCTGAAACTTGCCATACACCAGGCTAGTGTTAAGCTCAAAGCTATGCTTGTCTCCTGGGATTAAAGGAGTGTCTGTTTTCTAGACGGATCAAACATACCTAGAAGGAATTTGGTTGTGATTTATAAACGAGCTGCCATATTGCTGGATCAAGATTCCTTCTACAAACTAGACAATGCAACTAGGACTACATAGAAAAGTCTGATGATGTGAGCTTCCATTGATTCATATATTGTAGCTATACTCTTTGATTAAACAGAAAAAACTATAATTTAGAATTTAATGCTACCCATTGATAAAGAGTAGAATTTTTATTTGTGTATAAAACTTTACCACCTTTATCATTTATTTGTTTATTTATTTATTTTACTTTTATTATTTTATTTATTTACATCACAAATGTTGCCTTGTCCTTCAGGTCCCTTCTCCAAGTGATTTTCTCTTTTCATCCTCCTCTTTGCCTCTAGGATGGTGGCCCCATCTCCATCATCCCTGGTTCCATGGGAATTACATTTCTAAAGATTAGGCACCACCTCTCCCACTGAGGCCAGACAATGCAATCCTCTGCTACATATGTGCCAGGGGCCTCAGACCTGCCCATATATGCTCTTTGGTTGGTGGTTTAGTTTCTGGGAGGTCTCAGGGATCCAGGTTAGTTGGCACTGTTAGTCTTTCTATGAGGTTGCGAATCCTATTGCAGTTTCTTTAATCCTTCTCCTAACTCTTCCATGGGCATCCCTGACTTCAGTCCAGTGGTTGGTTGTGAGTATCTGTATCTGTGTCAGTTGGCTTTTAATCGAGCCTCTCAAGGGCAGCCATGCTAGGCTATTGTCTAGAAGCACAACATAGCGTTTTTAACAGTGTCAGGGTTTGGTGTTCACCCACTGAATGGATCCCAAATTAGGCCAGTCACTGGTAGACCATTTGTTTAGTTTCTGTTCCATTTTTGTTTCCTTTAGACTGAAAAATTTGGGGATTGAAATGTTTTTTAAATTTTCTATTGAATATTTTATTTGCATTTTAGATGTTATCCCATTATCCCATTCTGCCCCCTGCCCAGGAACCCCTGATCCCATCACCCCTTCTCCTGCTTCTATGAGGATGTGCCCACCCACCCCCACTCCCACCACCCCACCCTCGAATTCCACCACACTAGGCGTCCATCCTTCATAGGACCAAGGATTTCCTCTCCTATCTATGCCTGACAAGGCTATCCTCCCCTAATTATACAACTGGACCCATTGGTCCCTTCCTATGTGCTCCCAGACTGGTGGTTTAGACCCTGGGAGCTCTGGTTGGTTGGTATTGTTGCTCTCCTCATGAGGCCACAAACCCTTTCAGTTCCTTCAGTCTTCTCTCTAACTCCTCCATTGGGAAAACCTTGATCAGTTCAATGGTTGCTGTGGCATCTGCCTCTGAGTATGTCAGACTCTGGCAGATCTCTAAGGAGACAGCTATATCAGGCTCCTGTCAGCTTGCACTTCCTGACATCCACATCAGCGTCTATCTTTGGTGACTGCACATGGGGTGGATACCCAGATGAATGGTTTCCAGACAGCCCCTCCTTCAGTTTCTGTCCCACACTTTGTGTCCATATTTGCTCCTTTGAATATTTTGTTACTCCTTCTATGAAGAACTGAAGCATCCACACTTGGTCTCCCTTCTTCATGAGCTTCATGTGGTCTGTGAGTTGAAGCTTAGGTATTTCAAGCTTCTGGGCGAATTTCATAACAGCCTTATTTATAATAGCCAGAAGCTGATAAGAACCCAGATGTCCTACAATGGAGGAGTGAATAAAAAAAAAATGTGGTACAGTTACACAATGGAGTATTACTCAGCTATTAAAAACAGTGAATTTGAGAAGTTCTTAGGTAAATGGATGGAACTAGAAAATATCATCCTGAGTGAGGTAACCCAATCACAGAAGAACACACATGGTATCACTCACTGATAATTGGATATTAGCCCAAAAACTTGAAATATCCAAGATTCAACTCACAGATCACATGAAGCTCATGAAGAAGGGGTTGAAATTTTTAAAGGTGGTTTGTTTTCACCATCCATCCACTGGGAATCCTGTCTTAGGACTAGAGGTGGTTTCTTTAGGTTCTACATCCTCACTGTTGGACATTTCAGCTATGATAACCCCTGTTGAATATTGGGAGCCCTATCTATCCCAGGGCTCTGGGACTTTCTAGAGGTTCCCTCTACCTCAGACCCCCAGCAGATGCATATTTCCATTCATTCTCTTGGCCCTCTGGGCTTTTCTCTTTTCCCCTCCCCCCACCATACACATATCCTTACAGCATTTCCCCTTTCCCTTCCCCTCTCCTAGTTTTGTGCCTCCCTCTCAATACCTTCCATGATTATTTCATCCTCTCTTCTAAGTGGGATTGAAGTCTCCTTCACTTGTGCCCTTCATATCTTCTTAGGGTCTATTGGGTGTTTGTAAATATTCTGTACTTTATGGCTAATATCCACTTATCAGTGAGTATATACCATGCATGTCCTTTTGAATTTGGGGTACCTCACTCAGGATGATATTTTCTTGTTCTGTCCATCAGGAGTAGACAGCAGGATCAAACTCAGGGCTGAAATCAACCAACTAGAAACAAAGAGAAGAATACAAAGACACAAGAAACCAAGATCTGAGTCTTCCTAAAAATCAACAAGATGGATAATTGTAGCAGGATAATTTCCTGCTACTGCTACATTGTATATGCTATAAAGCTCTGTGATTGGGCTATATGAAAGGTAGGTGGAGTGACAAATTGGGAGGAGAGAAGGAGAGGAAGGAAAAGAAAGAGAAGGGAAAGAGGGAGCATCCATGGAGAACCATGGATGGGTGTAAAACTGTCCTGGGTAGCAACTTCTATCAAAAGGTTAGATATTGGGTAAAAACTTGAATTGTGTGGACATCTTGTTAATTGAGCATTTCTAAATATATAAATCCTTTAGATAACCATTGAGCATTAAGACTCTTCATTCTACTGAGTACTGCGAGGATGGCAGATATTGTCTGGGGTTCAGTCAAGCTTTGTAGATGCAGTGTGGTGGATTGGCAGAGCCAGCCACCACTCTGGCATCTCATGGGTGCCAGGGCAGGTGTTTCTAGATAGCTAGAGCCATGATCCAGAACCAGAGCAGTGAGAAAATGGTAATGGCCAGGGAACAAGCTGGACCAGGAGTGGTTTTCTAAATATCTCCCATTACAGATAAACCCTTAGCCAAACTAAAAGGCACAGAGACAGTGTCCAAATTGACAAAGAGAAGAATTTTTAGGTTCTTATAAAACCTCTACAAAATGTGGGAAAGATGTTGATTTTGTTACCTGCACTGAACCATTTTATTTTTGAAAATAAAATATAGTTTGATTGAGAGTGCACATACCTTTAAGTTATAACATACTTGTAAGAAACAGCACTTGAGCTATTGTCACATCCAGTTTCTGAATCTTATGATTGATATTAACTTGTGTAGTGAGCAAATCATCATGTGCATAGTTATTTTAATATATAATATCATAAAATTAGAGATTAATTAAGACTTTGAAAGACAAACTATTAGAATACACATTGTTCTTATTAAATATGTTCAAGTATTACCGTCTGTGACCATTAACAATAATGGATAGGTTAACCACTCCAATATTATCAACTGTCCTCTCAATAACAGTTTCAGATAATATCGGTCAATTTGCAGATCAAGGAGAGATTACTTGATTACTATGGTCTTTTTAAGATCAATAAACAATAATCAAGCTATCAATTATATAGATGTTTATAATTTTCTTTTAGTTTGGATTCTTTCAACAAGATCTTTTATTATATGCTGTGTCCAAAAGAAACATCATATTTTATTAAATAATAAATAAATTTTGGATGAAAACAAGAAACAGTTTGTGAAAATGTGAAGCCAATGAACAATATTTAATGGGTTGAATAAAAAAGATAAACAGAAGTGTCGCATCCGCCTCAATCAGCAAGTAAGACACTACATGGTCGGATTCTTCTCAGACAGCTTTATTCCAGGAACATTCTTCATTCATCGACGGGAAATGGGGAACCCCAAGCAGCAGAAACGAGCTGCTTATATATCCACCCAAGGAGGCGGGCTAGGCGGCATGTTCTCTCAGGATTGGTTAAAAGGCCAATAACTCATTAGCATAAGCCATAGGATAGGTTAGGGCCAATACCTCATTAGCATAAGCCCTATGATAGGTTAGGGCCAATACCTCATTAGCATAAGCCCTATCGGGAGAGGCTTGAGGCCAACGCATGCGTAACAGGCTTGTTTATACAGGAAGCTGAGCTGGCCATATCAGAAACCTGCGCCATCTTAAACCGGCTGCCTACACAGAAGTCCATGACATTTTCTTTTTGAGATGTTTATCATTTTAACTTTAATCTTTGTGCTTATCATTTCTATATTTTCTCTGAGATTTTCATTCAACTTGACTTTTGTTTAGATAGACCTTTAACCATATCCCACATACTTAAACAGTGCTGACAATAAAAGGCCAAAGGAAAGACAGTATCTAGTTAAAATGGTTTAATCTAATTAAAGTAAAAATGCTAGAGCAATAAAAAGTTCTTTTGCTGATTCCTGTTTGGAACAGTGGTCAGGAGTGAATATTTTCAGGTTAAGATCGGGAGGACAAGATTGGTGGAGAACATTTAAGCATGGTTTATGTCAATTTGTATTAATGATTAACTGTGTGCATCTAATATATCAGACTAGCATTAAGGAGAATCAATTAAAAGCACTTCTTCTTAGAGTAATTTTAAAAAAGTGATTCCAGATTTGAATTACCTACCTCTGTCTTCCTGTGACTTTTGTTGTTCCCAGTCTCTCTGATGTATGATTCAGAATCTGTGCATGCTTGAATGCTGACCTGTGATTTCCTGTCACTACCCCTCTCCGTGTGTGTCTCTCTCTGGGTGTGTCTGTGTGTATGTCTGTGTCTGTGTGTCTGTGTGATCCTAACAAAGACCTTTGTTTTGTGTTTAATGACAGCAGAAAGAACACTGCATGCCAGAAGAATGAAGGATATTTTACAGAAAATATTGACAGACCTTTACAAGGGATTAAATCATCTAACCTCACCTGACCCCTATTGACCCAGACAAAATATAACAAGCAATAGCTGAATGCTGTTTCTAGACTCTTAGTTAGATATTAATTTTTTTGGGTTTCTTTTCAACCTATTTACAGTTTCCAGAATTTATTGACACAGCATATATTATACACATGTATTACTACTGGGTCAAGGGCATAACGTAAAACAAACAAAAAATAATGTGTTCTACCTTAGGTAGAAATTAAGGCAAATAAACTTAGTTTTGTTACTGCGTTCTCATAGAGGCAGGTTAAACAAATAGGCTGAGTACGTGGTAGAATAGCAGTGTTACATCTCAAGTGAGGATCTGAAGTTGTATTATTAACTTTGCCTGCTGTGAGGTCCAGTAAAAGTTCCAGTCTCTTCAAATATAAAGATATTTTCATGACCGTGAGAGAAGAGGAGAGAGCTCTCCCACTGTGTGCCAGACTCACACGGATACCTCCACAAGTATGATTAGCTCTGCAGCTGGCAATCTTGATGGGTATTGCAAAATCACTGTCTTAGGGTTTTTTTCTATGAACCCACTTTTCCAAGTCTATTACTATGAATATACACACTTTTCCCAGACATTCTTTACTTATAGAATTCATCTGTATAACGTAGAAAAATTAAGATCTTTCTATTTTCTGAGTATTTCATGACTAAAAGCAAAATTATTCAATCAGTTCAAATTAGAAGTTAGAAATATTACCTGTACATTTTTTTTTCCTAAATAGTGTTTCAAAACTAGAGAATGAAAACTCTGGATTGTTAATTTGCCCATAAGAATCAAAATAATAATGAAAAGCACAAAATGTATATTGATCATATAAAAAGCCATATTATTATACTGTTTATCTCACTAAGCATGAAAATAAACATTAAAAAAGCTGTAAAACTTGATTACATACCTAAATTTAGTGAATCTACTTATAACCACTGACATGCTTTTGTGATTAATTGCACTGTAAGAAATGTGGTAGGATAATAGGATAATATGGTAGATGAACTGGGTGATACATAGTTTATAAAAAACGGATGACAAATGTAATAATATATTTTAAGATAATGGTATGAATAAATTATAAAATTTTACTTTAGAGAATTAAAATATGGTGATTAGAAATTTGTGACAACTTGAGTAGAAATTTGAACATATTTTACTTTCACTTTTTTCCACTGGTATGTTTCTGTTCTCACCTTGAGATGTCACTTAAACGAAAGGAAACTAGAGAGATAATCACACTTCCTTCAACAACTAATTCTAAATTTTCTTAAATATTTTTGTTTGTAAGTTTAGAAGACTGCTGATCAATATCTATTATTTGACATTTAAAATCAAATTTTATATTGTACATATGATGCTTGGAATAATGACCTGAGCTATATATGGTATTGAAATAGGGGTTGGAGAGATGGATCAGTATTTAACACTTGCTGCACTTGCAGAGGACTCGAGTCTGCCCACTACCAAGAACAAGTCAATTATAATAATATAGTCTGTAACTCCAACTCTAGTCACCTGAACTCACATTAAAATGGCATACATATAATTTACAAATAAAATTTAAAAATAAAAGGAATAAAAGTATTGAAATATAGATTTAAACATCTATAGTTTCATATTGTCTTTTCAATCATGAGAGAAATTATATCCACTAAAACACAAGAATCAATAGTACCTAAAATTTAAAACAGATACTCTTCCTATTTTCGACAAGGACTAGCTCCTGTTTGTGTTCTGTTTTGCAGTCTGATTTGTAGTCTTCGTTTCCCCTCTCACTGCCCATAGTAACCACTCAAGTGTCTTCGTATTTGTCCTATTCTACACTGATGTGAGAATCTGAAAACAAGTTTTCTCCTGCATTTATCTTATTTCACTTAATGGAATACTCTTTTTGCCTGGGTGTCTATTCAAACCACTCAGTCCATTGACAAGGATTTATTTCTAAGACTTGATAACTATTAAGAAATAAATATAAATCCCTGAAGTAGTTCTGAGGAACAGCTGTACATATATTTTTGCATTTGTTTGATAGCTTGAAAATTTCCCATAAAACAATTCCTTTTCTTTTTTATTTTATAAAAACAGAAAATGATAATGGTTAAGAAGTTAACTTTGAGTTTCCCTACCTCTGACAGTCTCATAAGCTCTTTCTCTGAATCTGAATGCAACAACTTATCATTTGATTCTTGGTGCTTTCCTGGTCATCATAAACAAATGTACCTCAGGCCCAATGAAACTCAATTACTGTCAAACAAACTTTTAGTTTACTAGATGTATAGTGTTTTCTTTGCGATTAGGATAAATAATCTGTTGGCATTGGTACAATTAAAATGGTGTTAATCAAAAAAGAGAAACCTCTAATGTAAACAAAATCTAATTCCTGGGGTGAGAATTGGGACTGCTCAAAATAACAGTCCTTTAAGGCATCGTAATAAAATTGAATACATTTAAATCACATCTGTACCTTTTCTAAGAATCTTGCTATTTACACAGATTTTTTGCACATCTAAATTGATGGGTATGAAAGTAAGGGGAAGTATTGCTTTATAGCAAGGATGCCAGGACAGTCAAAGAAATTCCCTAATGAAGCAGATGGGGACCTGTATATATACTGGAGCCTGATAGTGAGCCGTAGAAAGATCAAGCATAATAGTCCCTAGAATGTACTTCAAGAAGAGTCTGTGACCTGCGCAATCGTCTCACCAGCAAGAATGCACGCGGACACACAGGATCCTTCTGCAGCAGCTTTATTACCATGAAATGAGGAAAAGACTCCGAGCCCCAGAGGTCTGCTGCTTATATACACCCCAGAGCGGCGTGCCATACCTGATTGGCTGCTAGCTCATTACCCTAGATGACGCCCCCGGCTGGGCCGTGACTTGGCGCGCATTTTACCTCAGTGCATGCGCACATAGCTTGATTATGAAGCAGGGGCACACGAGGTCAGCGCCATCTTGTAATGGCGAAAGCTGCATTCGCGCCCTTACCACTAGCACATGCGCAGCTCACTTGTTTACCAGTAACAGACACAGGATGTTAGTGCCATCTTGCAATGGCGAATGCTGCAATTGTGCCTTCGGCCCTCTACAGAGTCTACTTTTTATTATACTGTAGATGTCCTACTATTTAATTAGTCTTTCATGATTTTCATATAGCTTTCTAAAAGCTTCGTATTTTCTGAGAGATTTCTACATGCATGAAATCTAATTTAAGCAAACCTACTCCATTTCTTGCTGTTCAGTTCCTTATATATCCTCTTTTTACCAGACTTCATGTGTTAGTATATTCAGAGGGTTTATGTAGCATTTTATGGCTGCCATGAGTGCCCCACTGATAAGTAACTATAAAATGTATACATATAGTTTTTGCTTACCATCTATTCTATTTATTACTGTATTCTGCATTCCCTATTATTTAAGTTTTTGCAAGAAAACTTTGTGATTGCATCATATGCCTATTATAAGGCAAATCATATCAACATGGGACACTATGTCTTCTCAGGATCCTGTCTTTTTTAAGCTTCTGATTCTGTACCCTGTACTCCCACAGGGACGTTTGCTTTGGGCTGCTGAGGAAAACAGAAATGTGTGTTAGTGGTCTGGGAAATTAACCCTCTTGTTTAAGTTCATTGGCAGTAATCTCTGTTGGGGTCTTCAATTATTTAAAAATACAACAATAACAACAACAACAACAAAGCATGAAACAGAAAATTGACACCTGCCTTGATAAACTCAAAGCACTCAGTTTCAGGACCAGCACAATATACATTATGCCTTCCATATAGCTCTTAGACTTTAAAAGGAAGTTTGTGTGTTCTAAAGAGATTCAAGAAATTTCAAAACTGCTCTCACTTTGACATTATTGAGTACTGGGTGAGTCATGGTGAGAAAATGGTATGAGTTTGTGGAAAACTAAATCTATGGAAACTAGCTCTCCAGTAGTGAATTTCACTTTGCCTTTATGAATGACACAATAAATATGAGAGCACAATTCATGGTGCTGCTACGGAAGGTCTCCAGTAGCAGTCTCTGTGCACAGTGTCTCCTTAAAGGAGTTAGAAAGGACATAGATGGATTAAATAATCAAGAGTTGCACTGGAGCGAGCTAGAAAGGAAGACAAGCTCTAAACCAAACAGCAGAGCACGAGTCCTGTAAGGATTCTTCTTCCTGTACTTTCCACAGCATGGGCACCTCAGGCAAAGAAGCTAACCCACTTAACAGCTTGAACCACAATTATTTAATATTCATTGTTTTCTTCTAATTTCTCTTATTTCTCATGTCTGTCCATCAAGCCAAATACTTATATAATTAATATATGGAAGACACTTATTTCCATAAAACAGGAAAATAAATATATGTAAACTAAAAAAACTGAACCTAACACAATTATGCATCTTTAAACATATTATCGTTCTCTAAAGCCCACTCTGTGTCTCCTCTGCTTACACATAGAAGTCAAGCAAGAAAATAAATAAATAAATGAAAAAAATAAAGAGATAAACTGTGTTTTTCTTACCAAAATGACTTCTCACACAGCAAATATTCTTGAATAGCAACTGAGTCCATTGAATTGATCTACTTTTTAAAGCAAAAATAGGTTTTTTTTTTTAGGAGCTGGAGAGATTGTTTAGAATTTAAGAGCCACTAAATGCTTTTTAATGGAACTATGCTCTATTCTCAGCACTGACATGGTGACTAATCACTAACTGTAGCTTCAACAAGGCTTGATGTTGTTTGACAGGGAGACACCAAATTGTCATCAGTTGCCTTTGCAAGAGGACGAAAGGGAAAAGGATCCTAGAGATCCTCAGAGTATGAAGTCTTGACGCACACCCTCCAGTGTCCCTGGCAGTTGTAGGGGATGTCCCATATTTGTATATAGTTTTCTTTATTCATTGAAGGTGTTGGCACTGATTCAACTAATGATCTTGCATTCTCTGGAATGCAAAGGAAAGAACTATCACATGTGCACATTTATATAAATGATAGCTCTCTGGTCACATTTCTTCCTAAGCTCTGCTTCCAACATTCACGTGCACAGTTAATATCTAGATGAACGAAAGCCTTGTTTTTGAATTCTCGATTATAAGCTAACTTCTTTTCTGGTTTCCCATCTCATAAGGTATAAGTACCTTGTAAAGTCTCAACCAACTCAGAGTGGCTTTCTGATAAGCTGGTTTAAACTTCTTAACATCTTTGATAACATGAAAAATTTACAGCCTCAGGATCACTCATAATGATAAAAACAATTTCCCCAATTGTTTCACTCTGATCAACATGTGCCAAAATCCCAAGAATCTTCTCATGGATCACATCTCCATAGGTCTGAAGCTTAGAGCCTATTTTACAAACATCAATGAGATCATTATCTCCACAGTAGTTTGAGTTCTTATCTTTTAGATGTGAATCTTCCTAGGTCTAGGGAAGGGACCCATAATTCCATTCATAGTTCTTGTAAGGGAACTTTCCATCTTCACACGTTGCTTAATGGTATTCAGTGACGATTTCCATTTTGGCATTTGTCAACTGAGATATTTCCACAGCCTTATTAAACAAATTCTAAGAGTCATAAATTCATGCATTTTGTCTAGGAATGCTATTTTCCTCTTTAGAGTCCATCTTCAGAGAAATTTCATGAAAGGGAAAATGTACTGACCAGTTACATTCTTGAAAAACAGGTTCTGGGAGCAGGTATGCCTGTGCTCCTCCACGTGGTACAGGGACGTGACAAGATTCTATTTCTTATCTTATAGCTACATAAGGTAAATACGTGTAAGACTAAATACATGTGTAACTAGATACATGCAAGGTGACTTAGTTCTGTTCACAATAAATTTTATCTTCTTAATATTTTGGGAGGTGCGGATATGACTTCTTCCATTTATTACATTGGTACCATATCCACAAATGCAATATGTAACAGGCTTATATAGTACATACTGGGCACTTCAGAGAGATTACTGCTTGTTTTTACAGACATTAAATTGGTATAATGTGGGTCTTGATATGAAGCCACCAGAGATTAGTGAGCTTTTGTTCTTTTCTGAAATTTCTTAACAAAGCTGTAAACGAGGAGGAAGCAGTTTACTAGGTCAGCTTTCTTTCATTGAATATTCAATAATGCAAAGCTTCGTATAATAAGGCATTCTTAAAAGGCTGGCTTCTTTAAGCTCTTGTAAAGTTACAAAAGAGCACACATACTAAAAATCTTTCAGAGGACTTCTTTTATTTTTTAACAAGAACCTAAAAGTGTCACATCAATATTATGAAGCTAGTTACTTCCTTGATTCATCTGTCCTTGAAATTTGTACATTTTCTTACTTTTGGGGGACTTTACGTGTTATTAGCAGGACCATAGTAGTACCAGTCTTTGATATCCATGAACATCATAGATATTTGTACAGAAGATTTTTCTGTTTCTTTGAGTATTATTTGTTTATTGCATATTTTCCATTCCCAGGTCGAGTTTTCTTTGTGTACTTTTTAATGTAAAAATTTAACTTATGCGTACAAACACCAAAGTAAGCATATTTATAGCTGCTAGATGCTGTCAGAAATGTTGTGTGTGTGCGCGCGTGTGCGCGTGTGCGTTCACATGTGTGCTGTACTTGTTTTTGGAGTTCTTGAGATCCCCTCCTTTATTCAGGAGATGCTGTCCTTTATTTCATCCAATTCTGCCTAATACTTACTAATGGTCTCAACAGAGCAGTCATTTAACTTTCACTTGCCCTCAATCATGGCTTTGAGTAGAAAAGAGCTACAAAGTCATTTCTCTGTGATTTTCTAGGTCTTTCCATTTGCCTGCCATACTTTCATTTTGTAATCATCATAATGTAATTATATTCAGGGAGCTGAATCTTTTATAAAGTATACTATGAAATTGTAAGATGAAAACACTGAGACCCATTTAAGATAAAATCATTTTCGGTCTTATCTATATTTTATTCTTTTGATTTTTTTTTTGATTGGGTATCTTATTGCTTAACACCAAAACACTTGCCTCCCAGGAATTCTCTAAAGTAAGAACAATTTTGGATGCACGACTTCGTTAAGCTTCACTAAAAGCTTATTACTGGACACACTCGATTTCTTTAGTAAAACGGAATTTCTTAAAAGAAGAGAATTTCTTTTATGAAAAAAAAAAAAAATGATGGCACATTAGAACCAAAAATGAAGCATTAGTAACTGAGTATCCATTCTTTAGAAATCCATCAGAGAGAATAGAGCACAACAGCCTTGTTTACACAGCCCAGTCTAGATGGTCATGGCATAAAACAGTGCACTTTTGGAAAAGACACCATGTTCCCAGTAGTCTCCTTAGAAGTCATGTATCATTCAACTAAGGAGCCATTGAGCTGTTTTCATGCTTCAGAGAATTGATACACTTGCATTTCTCCCAAGGTAGGTCACTTAGTCTTGTACTGTTTGATGTTACTTTGGTTTTCCAATGGAGCCTATAAAAGAGATTGATTCCCTACTTTGGTCATTTTTGCTTCCCTTGCCATATGTAGGACTGTGGAACACGAGTTCTTTCATTGGTGGCTAGTCTGATCTATTGCTTGTTGTAGGGCTCTAGAGACAGAAAATTGAATGGCTCCCATAGCAAACACCCTGCAATTACTCAGGCTGTAACTACTACATAGGCCTAAAAAACTGCATTGCTCCCCAGGTGGCTTGTTTTTGCCTCACTCTTTCTACTATTAGGCCTTCCCTGCTCCAGGGATCTGGTAGACAGCGCATAAACCTCTAGAGAGTCATCTGGTCCATAAGGCAATTCAAATGATATCTAGAGAAATAGTTACCCAATGCCCTTGCTATTACATCAAAAAAAAAAAAAAAGATCATACCATTGTCAATTAGTGTGTGCTGAACACCTAAAATAATTAGCCAATGTTTAGTTAAAACAAGCATTTAACAAAAAAGTATACTTTTAAGCTATAAACATTCTGAGATAAAGAAAAAACAAGTAAGTATATAAACTTTTGAATGACATGATTTAGTGTATTTTAAATTGGGTCCTCTGTTTATAAGTTATAAATAATCTCTTTGATAATTCTTCTGTATTTTAGGATTTAATAAACAAACATAATTAAATTAATAATACATTCATATTGTTCTTTTTGGAAAATGTTTCAATTAATGAAAAAAATAATCTTTTGTAATAAGAATTTTTTAATTTTTAAATATATCATACAGTATATTGAGCAGGTTAATGTGTGTCAACTAGTAAATGAGGCTATAATATTAAATGTATCCAGGAAAGTATTATAAAATTAAATCCATATAAATGTGGTCTGCTTGTGTAAAAGAACATATTCAAGAAAACATATCAACATTTTCATTAGTCAAGTCCAAAAATTAAAACATGAGTTTTCTTTGTATTCTATTGTTTTTTATTCAGAATTCGACTCTTGTCGAAATATTTTGAAAGACATTTATCCAAATTTGCAATGCTTGGGGCAATTATAAGTCTCCCAATAAGATATAATTATTGAGAAAATTAAGGACAACATAACATTGTGACATTTGAGACAAATAGAAAAATATTACATCACTGTACTTAGTTTAGCAAATAGCTTGCTAATGTCCTCATTAAAAAACAGTTTCATTTAGACTTACTTTTAGTTTCAGAGGTATTATAAAAATTTTAATTACATAATTAAAATTATATAAGGCAAAGATAAATTAGCATTGTTTTTGTTTGTTTTTATATATGAAAATGAAAACCAAGAACACCTGGAAAGAGTGGTAACACTTTGGAAGTGGCATAAAAGAATCACATTAAATCCAATCAACTGTGCAATGAAACAAGTTAACAATTAAAGAATGTTTTCAGTATGACTTTTTCATAAACTCAGAACTAATATGTCTGTTTCATAAAGACTAACAGTGAAGGGCATACCCCTGTAGCTGTCCCTTGCTTTGGATTTCAACTGGATGCTTCATTAGAAATGGGCCCTTCACAGTTTCTCATGTTCCTTGCAATTTTCTGGATGGCCACAGGGTGCTTCTGACTAAAAGTCACAGACATCTGAATTTAATTGCCACATTCTTCTTAGGAAGACTTAAGTGTTAGATATTGTGACCTTTTAGCTTCACTTGAAAATCTGTGCTCATCTAAAAATGAGACCTTATATTCTATTAAGCAGAAACAATTTGAAACAAATAAAAGTGAATTTTTAGCTCATTAAAGCTCTGCACCTTAGTGTGTGGAGGACAAGATGTTCCTGCTTAGGGTTTTTTTTTCTCCTCAAAAATTGACCTCTGTTTCTCCAGCATTTTAATTACAATCCCCAATGCTTACTAACTGTCAAATTGTTTCTATTGTACTTTATAAATATGACATTTCATCTATTATTTTAAACTAATTTCTGCATGGATAATGTTTTCATTTTGAGGTGAACATCAGTAGATCACAAACATCTGAAGTTTAGTTTTACATGTCATAACTTGCTACCTTTGAGATGTTAAATAAAAATGGTATGTGCCAAATCACAGAGTTGACCGAGAAAATTAGCATACCATCAAACTAATATGTGATAAGTTAAATATGACCCCCATTAACCCATATGTTTAAATGCTTGATTCCCACTTCATAGAACCTCTTCGGAGTGTTGAGGAACCATAGGATTGCTACAGGAGGTGTCACTCTGATGTTTCAAAAGACCTTTGCAATTTCCTTTATGTTCTCTGCCTTACAATTGCAGTGTTGCGATGTGAGCTCTGAGTTACTCCTGTAGTCATGTCTTCTGTCTCCCATCGTGGACTCTATCTCTATGTTTAATTAAATGTTTTCTTTTATATTTTGCCTTGGCCTTATTTGTCTTTTCATACAGTGGTCATGATGATGGCTTATCACAGCAATAGAAAAGTAATTAATACAAGCAGTATTCTTTTCTTCCAACATTTTTTACAGACCTACGTCACCGTCATGAAAAAAAGAAGCAGTCTGACAGAGAGTGCAGAATCCAGCATGTAACACAGTTGCTGTGACTGCATGTTCAAGATTTACATAGGATCAGCCTAGCCAAAATGGTAGCACGGATAGGGGAGAAGAAGCTTATGAAGTTTCACTCCTAGCTGAAGAGCTATTAAAAGTTATGTTTCCTTCAGAGATGTGGCTCCTGAGAGGCAAAACATGCTCATACAGTGATACCCATATATATTGCAGGAAGTGATTTTTAAGAAGCACATGAACTTAGAGAGAAAATACTGAATACACATCTAGAACCTATTTATACAATAAAGTTTAAAGGGATTTGTTTTTAGTTAGAGGAAAAAAAAAATCAATGTACAGGTTTACCCATTAAGGAAGAGTGGGACTTTGACCCTGGTGAGGAAGGGCACTGTAAGCACAGGTACAAACACAGTACATTGTTTTTCTTTTTCTCTGAAGCCGTGTCTTTTGGCAAGGAAAGTTGAGTTGAAAGTCAGTGAAATAGCACACAGTTCTAAGATTCAGCTACAAATCATTGTCCAAAAATGACACAGGAATAAAAGTATAATTCAATGATAGAATAATCACTTTTCTTATAGGTCAAAGGTTCTATCCCAAACAAAACAGAAGAATAAATGTATTTCAAATCTGTTTTCTTAACCTGTGTTTCAGTTGTGTTTCCCAGCACCCATATTCCCTCTAGAAGCCTATAACACATATAGTACAGTAGAAGTATTTCATGATAGAATGAAGAAGGAAGACAAAACTGTCAGAATCCTATCATGTACAACCTAGCAACTCAAAGAGCTTGTGTAGTCTGGTAATAAGGGGCAAAGAATATGTTCACTGGTATACAATGAAGCTAGCTGAAAGATAGACATTAATAAACAGAAGACTCAATTTGGGATGCTCTTGAGATTATTTGAAAAAAGGAGACTCATGACAGAAAGAGCACTGGTATTGGGCAGACAAAGAAGGTGAGGAATCATTTAGTTCAAAAAATGCCTTAGGCACCAGGAAGGAATAAGGATGAGATGATTTTTCAGATGTCCTAAGTGAGAGAAAATGTTGGAAATGAGATACCCTGGGGAGGTCTGAGGATTGGCAGGAGGTTTTTTTTTTTTCAGATGAAGAATTCTGCCAAGAAATACAATTGAATTGTTTGCCTAGCATTCTTGCAAGCAGAGGATATGATCCTCTATTCATGAATAGAAATTTCAAAATGGAAGGATTTTCATCTCAGGTTTTTCTGTTATTAAGTTTCCTTTCTCCAGGCCTTCCAATTCATTTTCATATTACCTGTGAGAAAACTACGTATGTACTTATGAACACCCAAAGGCCCCAAAATGGATTTTGTATCAAATTTTACTAAAATTCTATTTCTCTTTTAGTTTGCCATTATCTTATCAAAATGTAATTTTATTTCTGTGCCCTTCCTCCAAAATGATATTTCTATATGTAGAATTTTTATGTATCTTCATCAAAAAAGAGAGAATACATATTTTTGGTATGATTAACCCTACTTAAATATGTATATGTGTTTGTTTAATTCAAATCATCACATTGTAACTGATAATCTGAATAACTGATATATTCTCATGTGTCATTTGAAAATAATAAAACAAATTTAAGTGTATCTTCTCAGTATTCATTAAATATGAAGGTCATTCCTAGACTCCCAATCTCTGCATATATACTTCCTGTTACCTCACAACTTTTTAACTTTCTCTTTGTGCAAATTCAATTTAGATATCACTACACATGTCGTATATTTCTTATGGGTTCCCTTGTTCACTTTTTTCTTTTCTCTAACTATAGTATAATCTATGTTACCTGATGAACTACATAAAACTAGATTTGTGCAGAATTTACCCTAAGTGATAGCAAATGAAAATTGTGGAGGGCAGGTTGTTTCTTTTGCCTTTTGATATAAATTTATCAGGCTACTGGGGTTATTAAATATATTTAAAATCATGTAATACTTATCTGACAGACTGCTCATTGATAAATCACTTTAATACAATATACTATAGCTGTTCATGTTTCTGTGGTCTTGGGCCACGTAGATCTTCCTCCCTTACAAATATACAAATATTGATCTATTTATTTATACAATTCTTACCACTACTGATGTTTGAGAGCATTTTAAATGGTGAAACTTCGTTTTGTCTTCTTTTAAAATTTTTAATATATCAGCCATTCATTTAAAAAAAATTCATTCATTATTCCATTTGTTTTCATCTCATATGATATGCCACGTCCCAGTTACCCCCTCTATGAACTCCCCATCCCATGATTTCCCACTTACCAATTACCCTTCTGCCATCCCCCATCCTATATCTGCCCTCCCCCTCCCTTTTGCCAGTGTGAGATGGCTCCCCCAGCCACACACACTCTCCTGTCGCCACACCTTTCCAGCTTCCCCCTACTCTAGGGCATCAAGTCCCTGGGGAACAAGGGCCTCCCCTCTAGTTGCTGTCTGGTAAGACCATCCTCTGCTACATATGTATCTGAAGACAAAGATCCCTTTCAGTAAAAATCAATGGCTGTTCACAAGCCCTCTTGGTCAACAATGTTGCTGTGATCAAGAGGCACTTGTGGACAGCCATTGATTTTTATATAGAAGTCCTAAATATACACTCAGAGAATGTTATAATGTTAATGGAATTCAAAACTGGGCAAGAGGATGAGAAAAGGAGGGCATTTTTGGAAGAAATAAAAGATTAATCATGCAATTTTTACAATTAACAATTGTTAATTGTTTTATAGATGAAAATAGAATCTTGTTAGTGTTATAGACAATGTGACCTTATATTTTAATAACATGTGATGTGAAGTGTAGACTACAAACGTATGTCAATGGGTTTTTTTTGGAAACAGCCATTGTGTTGGTACTTTTATGTCAATAAGATTTATGGCTTATGACACAAGCTACAATAATATGGAAAAATGAACTCTCAATTGAGAAAATACCTCTGTAAACTCAGAGGTAAATCTGTCAGGCACTTTCTTATTAATGCTTGATGTGGGAGCCCCAGCCCACTATGGTTGGTATCAACGTTGAACAGGTAGTCCTGTATTGGGTAAAAAGAGATGCTGAGCAAACCATGAGGATAAAAACTCCATAGTTTCTGCTTTGAGTTCAACTGAAATAAACTATTTCCTCCCAAGGTTGTTTTTGTTATGTTATTTGGTCATAGCATTAGAAACACTAACGATGACACCCTTAAAAGTTGTAAATACAAAGATTCTGTAATAGCATAATTTTGCATATTTCATAAAGTTTCTTGAGAAAATACAGAAAATGTTCTTTTCTATAGATGCTTACTTTAAAAAATTTTATGTGTATGAGTATTTTGCCTGGATATTTGTCTGTATGTTACGTTTTAAAGAGCAGAAGAAAACATATGCTATCTTGGAACTGGAGTTACAGATGTAACAATGTGTCATGTGAATGGGAACATGCATTTTCAGGAAGAGCAACCAGTATTCTTAACCACTGAACCATCTCTCCAGCCTCCTTGTTTTTTAATTAAAATTACATAGCACAAACTTACCCTGGCCATATATTAATACTATATAATTTATTTTACATTTTCTAAATAGTGAAATTACTGTTATGCCCACAAAATTGTGTCAGATTCTTCATTTCTAAAAGGCCTTGAATGGTCTGTTAAACTTACTATTTCATCTATATTTTTCAGTTCTGTACAGTAACATGCTATATGACTGAATAAAACTTAGTACAGGTAAACTCAAATATCATTCACTCAATGCTCATGCTTGGGTTTAATATTATAATTATGTCATTTTATCTCTAGTTTATTTTTCCACATTTATTTTTTAATTGTAATGGATACTCATTTTATTAATGCAAAAATGAGAGAGGATTATCATCTATAAGAGAAATAGAGAAAATACAAGAAATTTCACATGTTTAAAAAGTAGTCAAAATTTTCCTAACCTTTGCCACTGAAATCATTGACACTGTAGTGTGAACAAGGTGTGTGTGTTGCCACAGTCCTGAATATTGGATTTACAGATGAAATTTCTCTCATCTCATATGCAATATCTTCTCCCCTCATAATGTCCATGAAACTTTCTAATTTACAATTGCAAGAAACATGTCCTATGCTAAAATACAGGGAACTACTTAAGATTTTTTTCCCCTTTGCCTGACTTCAAAGCAAAAACAAGATAAGGCTGTATAAAAGTGAAAGACATGGCAAATTTGGTCTACTCTCAGGTTTTCAGTCTTATTTGTAACCACACATTTTTCCAGGAATTTTTGTTTTTATTCATGTCGTTTTTGAATGGACATCCTGATTTAACTGAATCTGGCCAATGGAATACAATAGATATGACATTGTTCTGGCTATGAGCCAAGACCTCTAGAAACTATAACTGAAATACTACCTTAAATGTGCATGCACAAGATTTGTGAATGGTGTGCAATGCTGTTGTTACAATAAAAACTCCCTTTATGTTATGAAAAAAATTTGATTCTCCATTGCCATCCCTTTAGGACATCTTTAAATATGCATTTTAATCTTAATGAGTATGAAAACAAAACAGTATCAAAGAATAGCATAAAATCAGTGTTTATTCTCAAAAAATTATAGAATTTATTACTTTTACAAATTACATAAAATATTAATACATAGTAACTCATAATTTGGCAATTCCTATTTTAATCATTGCACATAAGTCAAAATAGTAATTGATAAATTAGAACCATGCATGCAGTTTTGTACCATTGTGTGTCTGATTGCATATACTTATTTATGGTGTGTGTATTATGGAGAGTTCATGCATGTATGTGTGAGTATATGTATTATACTTATATATTATATGTGTATATATACATATATACACATATTGCTTCATATTTATATGAAGCTTCAGAAGAGAGTTGCAATAATTCATTTTTACATGTTAGTGTCAGAGAAAGTTTTGTATACTATAAGATGTAAATACTGTCAACAAATCTTTTAATACGAATGGATTTCCATAAAGTTGCATGAATGAGTCTGCCTGCCAGTAAAAAAAAAAATGAAGAAGAAGAAAGTAAAGAAAAGGATAAGAAACAATGAAGCAGAATATTAGCTACTAAAATGAGCAGCTCAGCAAAATCAATGCTAAGATACTCAGAAATGAAACATGTACAGATAAAATGGAGTCTCATATAAACAAAGTAGCTTATGAAAAAATTTCAATGCATTTTAAATGCTGAATGTTTTATAAATGAAACTGAGATTGAAAACTGTAGCAAGGCTGCAAGTATGTGTTATTCATGTTCTCGGTTTTTGTAATATATCACTAATGGCTGCCTCCTCCGCAGAAAACAAACCAATGTTTTAGATTGACTAAGGTTAAGTCATTGCAATGACAACGTGTCTAGTTGTTAAATTGTGGGAGCTAGGTACGTTTACCTGGGTTTGAACCATGACTATGCCATTTATAAACGGGGTGATTTGGTAGCATTTTGCTCAGTTTCTTTGTTTCTGTTTTATTTCATTAAAACATAATTATGTCAATGTACCTTCCTTTTCTACATTTCCCCTGTCTGCCACCCATCTTCTAAATTTATAGCTTCTCTTTATTAAGCCAATCTTGTTACAATTGTATAAAAATAAATAAATACATAAAATTTGTCTATCAATTTATTATGTTGTAAAATGGAATTTACACTTCACCCAGGTGTTGGTTGATATAAAACATACACAAAATCTCTGTCCAATGCTCACTAAATACCTACAAAGTTTACCTTATCTTAATCTAATCATTCGATCTTGAAAGTAGAAAATGTCTTAGATTCTTTTCTACTCATTTATTATCAAGTAACAAAAGCCTTATCTTGGGTGTTTTATAGGTTTACTGTGCAAAGACACCAGGAGAGCTGAACACTATGTTGGAAAATTTATATGTGTTTTAGGAGACCTGTCAAATTGCTTGAGAATCCTCTTGACAGTTTTTGATATATTGGTAAAGGTTTTGTTTATATTTCTCTGAAAGATTGGAGTTATAATACTTATACAATATGACAGAGTTTGGGCTAAAGTATGTTGGTAGCAGATTTGGAGGAAGTTTGAGGAGGGGAAGAATATGATAAAATACATTTAAATTTAAAAGATGTTTAAAATATGAAACTATAACAATAAAAAATTTGAATGATGAGAAGAGAAAATACTAAAGGAAAAATAACAAGTCTAATTATTTTCTATACTTTTAAAAATGTTGATCCTAGATCTAAAATTAAAATCTTCAAATACAGAGTTTTCTCAGGTCACTTTTATATTTTTGTAAATAATTATAACCACATCCTTTCCCTCCTTCCAGTTTTTCTCATGCACATTAACATATAATTTATATATTTTTTTTCTAATCAGAACTGATGTTACCCTCTGAGGGAGTTATAGATTATCTAACAAAACCTCAACAGTACACCTGAGAATCCTATCATTTGTGTTGTTGTCAGGATGGTTCAGATATTCCCAAAACATTATATGCTGTTGGCCCTTGGTTGTCTTCCAGAGGTGACAAGTAAATCCATGTTGTTGAAGACACAAAGCATTTCAGACATAAAAACCTGAACTACATACAAAAACCTAAAAGCCTTCTCCCAGAGAACTAGCTTTCATTGTATCAAATGTTGCCATGCAAGCTTCCAAAGAAAGAAAGAAACTAATACTACCCATTTGTGGCACATATAAATCAAAAAAGAGCATGGCACAATAACCTTACGGACATAGTATTGGCACAAATACCTTGACCATAATCAACAGCACTATAATTGGACCTAAGAACCACTCAACAAAAGAAAAAACATCTGTGATACTGGAAACATAGCCACCTCACTGGGGTTAGTGAAGCCATGGATCTTGCAGGAAAACTTGCAGTCTCACTTTTAATTAACCAGCATAATCCCTAATTAAATTCTTAACTTTTATCCTTATAAACACAAGATATGTGTAGTTGTCACCCAATCTCAATGATACCTTTTTCTTAAAAAAAAAAATAAAAGATAGAGATTATCTCAGAAAATACAATTAAAATGTATAGAATAAGAGATTTTTTGGTGTCTGATCTAAAATGTCTAGTCTTTATAGTAAAATGGCTCCTAGAGTGGAAGCATGTGTTAAAGTCATTCAACAGTCTTAAATTTCTCTGAATTAATTCTCTACAAATATTAAAATGTGTAATATTTAGAAAGAACAATGCTTTGCTTGCCAAGCTATATTGTGCCTGTTTTGTTTCTACAGGAACCTCAGCACTCTTGAAGTGAGGGTTGTGTCTCAGGTCCATTCTGAAATTATTAATGATACTGGCTAAGATCTGACTCAATCACAGAAAAATACAAGTCTTTTACAAGGACTTGTAAAAGATTGCCTATGCAAGCTTTCACCATGGTGAAGGAAATTTTCAATTCTCTTTGAAGCTAAAGTCCTCACATTAACTGCCAAGGCAATGCCCTCTCCAAAGACGCACTGCTTGATGGAAGCAGGCTCTTGGGAAGGGTAATATACTTATTTCCATAGTTACCTAACTGATCTAGTTCTTGGATCACAGTCTGTGGACTTTTCACATGGCAGAATGGGCTATGAAAATTTGTTTGGCACTAGGTTTCACCATGGTACACCTCATGTTGACTTTAATATCTTAAGTCTACATTTTTTTTATTTCTCTCCAAATTAGGAGTTGTAAGAGAAGAAATTCTCCTTTGCCTTCTTCAATGTATCCTTCGTATTGCACTAAAGCCTGGTATTGCGTTTTCACATCTAGCTCTCTAAAATCTCATAATGATACTTTATCAGGTTACATTAAATATTGTTCAAGTTGACTCATTAATTAGCTTATGGTGACCCCAAAAAATGTTTTCAAATTCAGGGAAATGCATGGTGAACTTGAGATAGATAGATAGATAGATAGATAGATAGATAGATAGAGAGAGAGAGAGAGAGAGAGAGGTGTTACATAGATATATTATTTCCTCTGAGGCAGTTATAAAATGTAGTTTATAAAAGCAGTCAAACAGACATGTGGTTTACTTTAAATTTTCTTTGTGAGTCAAACTAATAAACTCTAGTTTAAGAGCTTCCTACCTTTATAAGCCTTGAGTGAGCTTTATTGCATTCTGTTGATCATTAAAACTATTCGTGGGCAAACAATTGAAAAATACCACCTGTATCTTTCTCTTTCTATTATACTCTCTTCCTTACTTCCTTTTTTCATGCATGTCTATGTGTATGTATGTGCTCATGAATGCACATGTGTACAAACACACACACATTCACACACAAAAACACACTTAGATAATACATTTGAACTAATACAAGATAAATAAATATCAAAAATATTAGAAAGGAGATACCTGTATCTTTGTAAATGTTTAATTTGTGTGTTGTGTTTCAGAGTATTTCTCCATTATACACATATGGTAACCCTTTTATGAAGAATATATTTTACATCTAACTTTTAGTTTAAAAGGAAACTATGTGATTACATCCATCTGCATCCCTATCAAAGTTCTTCATCTAACACTGCCAGGTCCGTATTACAGAGCATAATTCAATAGCAAAGTAGAACACAAGACCATGAAAGCAGAAGGAAACGAAGGCACTTTTCTTAAGTTTATAATAGTTTAATAAAATCCCTTTATTTGTCACACAGAAATGTTGTTTTTATTTAATTGGGGAAAAGTACATTACACCCTGAATTACTATACATTAAGGCAAAGAATATACGATAGACATGTTTAACAGTTTTCATTGTCCACAATACTTATAACACATGATCTCAGTCATGTCTTACTATGATTTGTATCAGACAGAGAAAAGTTCACAAATCATTTATCAATTTATTTTTTTAGAGATTGATCAATTCTATTATACAAGTTTTACTAAAACCATTCTGGTTTACTCATTTTTATTTTTGCTCATTTTTATTTTTATTAAAATATGCGGTAAATATAATTCTCAGATAATTGAAAATATGTTCAAAACATTCCATCTTCATAAAAAGGAAGAGTAAACACTGATACATTTTTGCAGTGACACTTCATGTCCCAGATGCCAGGAACCCAGGAGGTTCCTAGGACCCAACAGGAATGACATTCTTCTATCTTTCACCACATTAGTTACAGTTCTTTATTAAAGTAACACGTTTCATTCCAGCTTTAGAGTCAATTTTAGAGTCCACTGCACTTGTAGATCTGAAGGTGCTATTAAAGAGTCTATTTTCCTGTGAGCTTTCATGAGATTTTCTAAGCCTTATTAGACGATACAATATCTCTAATAATGCAAAGTTTGTTTTTGATTGCTGACCATCACAGCAACACAAGAGATGAGAGAAAAGTTTAATAGATATCCAGACAGAACACAACATTGTGGCAGGTCAAAAAACCTGGCAGTGCACAGACTTTCAGGATTTAAACAGTTTTTAAAAATTATATATACAATATATAACGTACTTCTAATGCATATATATGTGTGTATATATATATACATACATATATATATATATATATATGTATGTAATATATATATATATATATATATATATGTATATATATATATATTAGAGAAAAATCATATAATAAAAGGGGAAATGATTTGCTAATGTTAACTCAGACTTCTGAGAATTAATCACTATACAGCCAGTGATACGCTTGGTTCAATTCATCATCCCAGGATGGTTATCATGCCAGGATGGGTGAGCGGCTGAGAGACTCACTCTCTAACAAACATTCAAGACTCATATCTTTTGAAAGAATTCTCATGAAATAAGCTTCTATAGAAAACTCGCTGATGTGTAATAGCATTTTCTTTTGATCTTTAATTCATTTATTTCACTTTCTTCTGAGCTGATTTAAAGTAGAACTTTGATAGTTAGTTGCAAGTGGTTTGAATTGACTGCTCATTACCTAATTTTGCAGTCTCTGGAGCGTCTGGCCTTATTTAAGGATGAGTTTAAGTAGCTGAAGATGTCGACAAATTTTGATCCGCTGTAATAAGATAACTACAGTGTTGATTGTGACTAGAAATGATTTGTGTTTTATTTCTAATATTACTACGGGAAAATTCCAAAAATTAAGGATTGTTAGTCTGAATCGGCGTAGATGGATGTTTCATAGTTAAAGTCAAAACCTGTGTCTGCCAAGTCATTAGAGATTTGTGTTGCTACTGAGATTTAAAATATTACAGAGCTAGTCCTTGCGGTCAACACTCATAACCCAGTCCTTAAGGCCAAGAGACAGAAAGATCACTATCACCAGGAGTTAGGACCATGGCTATCAGTATTTCAAATTGCCTTTTCTTTTTTTCTTTCATTCTTTTAATTGGATATTTTATTTATTTGCATTTCAAATGTTATCCCCTTTCCCAGTTTCCCCTCTGGAAACCCCTATCCCATCTCCTCTTTTCCTGCTTCTATGAGAGTGCTCCCCCACCCACCCACCTACCCACCACTGCTTCCCTGTTCTAGCATTCCCCTATAGTGAGGCATCGAACCTTCATAGGACCAAGGGCCTCTCCTCTTTTTGATGTCCAACAAGGTATAACAAAACAGGGATGTGTGTGTGTGTGTGTGTGTGTGTGTGTATGTGTGTGTGTTTGCGTGCATATACAAAAATTATATGTATATTTATATACATATATATGCATACACATATATGTATAAATAATTATACATTTTAACCCTTATGTATTAGCAAGGTTCTTCAGAGAATAAATATAATAAAATATACTTGTATAATGCCTATATACATTACATTTATAAACATGAAAAGCATTGTATATATGTCATAGACGACAGATAAATGATAGATGATAGATAGATAATAGATAAATAGATGATATAGATACTAGATGATAAATATATGATAGATAAATGATAGGTAGACAGACAGACAGACAGACAGATAGGATATGATTATAAGTAGAAAAACAGATAAACTGCCTAATTGTGGTTCAGATACATTATAGAGGAAATCTATTCAGAATTTAACTATTCAGAATCAATTATTTGCAAAAGTTAACTATATCTAATAATAATTTTTAATGAAACAATCAATCCAAAACAAAGCCTTATTTCACTAAACTGTGGGAAATATGGTCTCACTAAATTATTATATAGCATTATACCTCTGAGAGTTTGTTTTATAAGTTAAGTCCTTTGAGGGACATTTCACAGATTCTACGTATGTCCAAGATTACTGAGACTATAAAGGTCGCTCAGATGTTCCAAAATCACATAAAGTTTTAACTGAACTAAAAACCTAGACATTTTGAGCAAACAATAAAATGACTGACAAGAATATAAAATACCCCAAATTAGCTTATGAAATTTTCAGATAAAGTTATTAGACTTAATATTTTTAGAGTAAATTTTCTGGGTAAAACTGATACATTAGGAGCTTTAATAAGAAATATATTATCACAAATATAAATATCAAATATTGCCCCTGGGTTTCCAGTTGAGATAATTTTATTAGTAATGTTTATGCTACTATATTTTTTACTTTTTATATTATGTCAATTATTTTACACCTAGTCTAACATAAGCTTATTTCCTACAATCTATTGTCAAAACCTTCTTTTTGGTTTTTAGAATGCTATCTAACGAAGTCATGATTTATTAACTAATTTTAAAGAAGGCCAAACAGTTTTGCTTTTGCTACTAAATAACTGAAAACTAGCTGAAGATTTTATGGCTCACTTCCTTAAAGTGAAATTTTTTCTAAGGAGGCAGCTTAAGGAATTCATAATTCGGTATAATAATTTTCTTTTCAGAATGCTTAGTATCATTTACTGTATTTTCCATGTACTTGAATGAATCATTTTACATTTTACTTGTGTAGTACATTCAGAAATGCAAAAGGAACAAATCAGAATTTAAAGTCATAATGACTGTCTCCCAGCTCTATCATTTAAATAAAACTTTATAAGACCTCCATAGGGTGATATCTGGTGAAGTGTATGTGATTCAAAGTAACTTATCCCACTGGGTTTATTTGCCCTCACTTGTGAAATGAAGATGTTGAAATCTCTATCAACATTTATACTTTTCGTTAAGTCTATTTTATTTTTCAGACACTTGTGAATCACTCTAAATTTCTGAATGGTAGACATTTATATAAATTAGTTTTCCAATTTATTTCTTTACATAAATGTATTGCTCCATACTGCACTAAAGATTTGGAAATGACAGTTTTAATACAAGGAGAACAAACAATTATTAGTCTGTATTTAGTTGTATGCTATTCAAGAATAATAGAAAACTTCTAAGTGCTTTAACTAATGAATCCCAGAATTTAAATACTTAACACAATAGATACTTACTTATTATAAAAACAAATTTTAAAATGACCTTACTAATTCAAAGACATCTCTTCTTCACATAAAGTTTCTTCAGATTCAACTTTAGACTCCTCAGGCTATGTTAACTTTAGTGCTCATCCAGAAAGGTAAAAGAAAAAATAATAGAGAAGAAAAATCTGAGTCTACAACTAGGTAGTAATGTAAGTCAGTTTAATGGATAATCCACCAATCAACTAAGACAGATGAATTAATGTAAAAATATGGAAATCTACAGTATAGTATGAACCTTTGTCCCTACACATCTTGTAGGCAGGAAATGTTTTCTATCAAAGGTTTTGTGGGTAGGTGGCTGTCCTTATCCCTCCACTGGGACCTGCTTGGCTAGAGGCTATTTAAGGATCGATATCCTCCACTGCTAGGAGTCTCAGCTAGAGTTGCACCCATAGACACCCTGGGTCCACATCCCATCTGGTGTCTCTGGTACCTCCTAGAGATTGTCTCCCATGGCAGATTTTTCCCCTTCTGTCTACATCCCCTCTCCCAAGCAGTTCCCTCCTTTCATCCACCTCCATGATGACTAAGGACATTTAATGACTCCTCTGTTGAGAATTATGTTTAGCTCTGTACCCCACAAAGGAATTACATTTTTTGAGTTGTTGGTGTCTAACTTCTTGAGTTCTTTACATATTTTGGTTATTAGTCCTATGTCCAATGTAGCCATGGTGAAGATTTTTTCCAAATCCGTAAGCTGCCATTTTGTGCTATTGACAGTGTCCTTTGACTTACAAAATCTTTCCAGTTTCATGAGGTCCCATTTATTAATTTTTGATCGTAGTGCCTGAGTCACTGGTATTCTATTCAGGAAGTTGTTTTCTATAATGATGAGATCAAGGCTACTCCCCATTTTCTGTTCTATGAGGTTTAGTGTATCTGGTTTTACACTGAGGTTATTTTGTCCACTTGGGCTTGAGTATTGTGCAGGGTGATAAACAGGGATCTTTTGCCTACATCTACATGCAGACATCCAGTTAGAGCAGCACCATTTGTTGAAGATGCTTTCCTTTTTCCATTGTATGATTTGGACTTCTTTATCAAAAATCAAGTGTCTATAGGTGTGTGGCTTATTCTGGATCTCCAGTTCATTTCCAGTGAATAAACTGTTTCTACACCAACGATGGTGATATCTTCAGAAGTTCTTTTTTTTTTTTTTTTTTATTCAAGGTTTTTTATTGTTTAGGATTGTTTTAGCTATACTGGGTTTGGGCTTTTCCATATGAGGTTGAATTTTTTTTCTCAAGGTTTGTAAAGTATTGTATTGGAACTTTTGGAGAATTTCATTGAATCTGTAGATTGCTTTTTAAGATGGCCATATTCATTATGTTAATTTCACTGATACATGAGCATGGAAGATCTCTCTATCCTATGATTTCTTCCTTAATTTCTTTCTTCAGTGAGTTAAAGTTCCTGTCATACAAATCATTCAGTTTCTTGCTTATAGTTACACCAAGGTATTTCATATTACTTTTGGCTATTGTGAAGCACATTGTTTCCCTAACTTCTTTCTTAGCTCATTTTTCATTTGTATCAAGAAAGTCTACTGATTTTTTTTTCAGTTTATTTTGTATCCAGGCACTTTGCTGAACATTTTTATTAGCTATTAGAGTTCTCTGGTAGAATTTTTGGGGTAACATATACACTATCATAACATCTGCAAATATCAATACTGACAATAGAACTGCCATTTTGTGCAAACATTGTCAATCAATATTGACAGCTTCTCTTCCAATTTGTATCCCTTGATCTTTGTTGTTGTTGTCTTATTGATTAGCTTGAACTTCAAGTACTATATTAAAGAAGAGTATGTCAAAGACTGGGAAATGTCGAGGAGCTTAATAATTTGGGATTGAAATTCCCAAAATGGCAATGAAGGTCAAGGCACCTGTAGCAACTCAACTCTGCAACATAATTTTTTTAAGAAAAGCAAAGGTATCTGTTTTTCTTATTCTTAAACTTCTAAAATTAAATTTGAAAAAGCTGTTCGAATGATTTCCACAAAATTCCAGCAAATATCAACCTTAAGATTAAACATAGAAACCATATGATGGTAATTTGTTCATGTGAACTGTAGGGTAAACTAGAATCTGTACAAAAACAAGTTACTCATCTTATAACTTATAGTGCTTCAGTCTAGAATTGTATTTAAGGATTACATTTCATTAAGTTGACATGATCTCCAGGAGTGGTTTAAAATTTCTCCTGGTCCGTGTATTGTTCATCAAGTTATTACTAAATCATACCCTCTACTTTGCACTACTGTTATAGTTTATATCATTTGGAGACCTTTCTTTTCTTATTTTCTTCATACCTCTTTTTATATTCAAAAACACAAAATAAGAAATACTGCTTATAGAAATACTCTGAATCCAAAATATAACTCATGGCTTTTTCAGATTTCCAAGGATCTTCAAATTCGTATACTAGAATTGTATTTTCCCCTATACCAAAAATATTTGATCTGTTTGTTTTGGATTCTGTTAATTTGTACAAATGTCTCATCATTTACTAAATAAGACATCTTATTTTATGATTAAGTTCATTACCTCAATAATAATCCTGATCATATAAGACCACTTAAATCTTAATTTCTTGTCCCTTCATCTTTCTAGACAAATTTAGGTTTACACCTTCGATATCTTTCACATAATGTAGTAGTAAAACCTTCTGACAGTTTGTAATGCTGTCAGTCTTTCCTATGCTTCCAGTCTCTATCTCTAACTCCTCTTTACCAGTGGAGCGATCCACAAATCATTTGCTGCTGGAGGCTGTTCAGATCTCACTGGATATCAAACAGATTTGAAATAACTCTTGGAATTCTGCCAAGACTCTTCAAGCATCTGCTGACATGTGGCCCAGACCACTCTCTCTCATTTTCCATTGTACAACTGTACTGTATAGAATTCCCATTGATCAATCAGTTCTTTTATCTTTTTTAGTTCTGCTCCTACATGGCCTTCTTCCTATTGTTTCTATACTGCCTGCTGGTTGCTGAATTCCTATCAATTTTTTCATAATATTACTCAACAGACATGGTTGAAAATTTTCTCTGAATTATTTCCAAGGGCAATGTCCAACATTTTCTTTCTAAATTTAATTTCTTGGCTTCCATATATTTATTGTATATAAAACATTGATTTACAACAAGTTTACTGTTCATATCTAATAAGCATGGACTTTTGTCACAGAAATTTATATTTCCATTGTTGAAAATTCTGTAGAAGTGATGTCATTCATAAAAAGCTGTAGTGTCTTCTGTACTTTTATTAAGTCTAGCTATTTCATTTGATTTTTAAGTTATTTTGTAGAAATTATATGAATTTTACAGAAGAGGAATGGTCACTGTTTACTTCACATTGCATGAAAAAGTAATTGAATACATTAGAATATGAGATAAATGATTAAAATACAACAAAATATCTAATATTTCTAAAGAAATTATTTATATATATATATGCATATACACTCTTTTATATGCTTTCTCATTAAAAGCTAGAATTCCAACATTGACATTTGTCTTTAAGTTTTACTACTTTAAATACTATAACAGAAAACTAAGAAGCTGTATCCTTAGACTTAAAAAACATTGGACTAAAGTGTATGACCTCTTTATTAAAGATCAGTTTGTAGCCTTTCTACTTATATGTCATTTTAGGAAATTCTTCTGTTAATGGAATTGTACTCAGGTAAGCATGAGACTGCCTATAATCATTACTATGCTTGAGAGATTCTCACTGTATTTCTGAGACTAGCTGCAAATTGTCAAATGTCCAATCTCAGCCATCCTATATGTTGAAAGAAGTTCTATTTGTTATCATGTGATTCTAAAACTAGAAAACTATAAAGAATAAATATTTTTATGTTACAGATTGGTATATTGAATATTTTACACGAATTATATTGCTTTTGTGGTTAGGATTCAAATAGTTATGGGTTTCATTCATGTTTTCTGCGCCTCCTTTCTCAGTTACTTCTGAATGTTGATACAAGAATTCACTCCAGAGGCAGACTTTGGTTGAATGGAGAGTGATATACTAGGTATTACTGATTCAGGAAGCCCTCAAAGAACCATTGCCTCATGGAAGTGCTCAGAGAATATTTACTAAAGAGGCTAGTGCATGTGTCAAGATGATAAATTAGCAAGAAACAGATCTTTAGTAACATTCATTAAGTGACCAATGTTCTCCTCATGAAGGAATGTTCCCTGTGTTTTGAAATGTGCTCCCTTTTGAACTGGCTCATTTCACCTGAGCAGTCACCCAATGTAAACAATTCTATAATAAGAAAAAATAATTAAAAATTTCCAAAGACTTTAGCTATGGTTAATTCTAGATGAGAAATGTAAATAAAGCATTCATTCTATGTCTTATGAACAAATAATATTGGTTATTTGGAGATTCAGTTATATGATAGCAGGTACGTTGCAAACATTATCTAAAACTTTCATTCGTTGTATAATTTCTTGCAAATTTACCTAATATTATCTAATTGTATAAGTTTCTTGCAAAATTTATCCAATAGTCCCTTTTCAGATTATTTGTAGTAGTATATTACTACATCAATATTCACATTTGAAGATCTAGTATTTCTTAGCTCCTTTTGTAATGTAAAATTTAAACCTTATATATTTTATTAATTCATCATATTTGTATAATTAATCTGGAACTTTTTTGTTGTTGTGTTTAAACTATTTTTTAAAAAAATGAAATTGCAAAAAAGAGGACAAAGATTTTGGTATGATTGTTTCATAACAGAAAGTAGAAAGATTATCAAAAACTAGGCATAGTGAATACACCTATTTTCCTACAGATAGAGATATAGAGACACAAAATTAAGAAATCCGAGAATCAGTCTGGACTAGTGAGACCCTTTCTTTGGGTGGTTTGAAAAGAAGAAGGAAAAAGAGAAAGACAATCAGTTACTATTAATTCTGTATTTGACATAACCTGGAATCAATTCAGAAGAAATTCATAATGAAGAACTATTTGTCTTCACTACATCTTATTATCTGTAAGAGTATCTGTGGAACGCCGGCGTGGTTAGCACACGCCATTAATCCCAGCACTTGGGAGGCAGAGGCAGGCGGATTTCTGAGTTCGAGGCCAGCCTGGTCTACAGAGTGAGTTCCAGGACAGCCAGGGCTACACAGAGAAACCTGTCTCGAAAAAAAAAAAAAAAGGAATATCTGTGGGGGATTATATGGACTGTTAATGAGATGGTAAGACCCACCATGAATATATCCAGCATCATTTTCTAGGATGGGCTTTGAACTTTATTAGGAAGACAGAAAGAAAGTCGAGCATAAGTACAAGCAAGCAAAAATTCATGTCTGTATCCTGTCTCTGCTCTTTACTGTGGATGTGATGCTTTAAGGTCCATGCTTCCGTGTTCCCTACAATAATGGTTCATTACTTGGAATTGCAGAACACATAAGCGTTTTCGTCCCTGAGTTGCTTTTGATCAGAATACATTATCAAAGCAATAGAAATGAAACCAATACTGTATTAATCTTATTTGTTATTTGATTTTACTAATTAAAGAACTAATAAATTTTTTTTTTGTATACTGTAGGAGATTGAAATGAATATTTAGTGAAAATTAATTGAAGTTCTCAAACTAATTTATAATTTTCTTACCATAGTTTCTTTCTGTAGAGCTGTTCTTCTATTTAATCACTTTTGCTCAATTATAATTTTGGACAGAAGCTATCCTTGTGAAACCTTATAATTATTTTTGATTAAATCTGTCTTGTTAAATTTGGCCCATCATTTGATCCTGTCAAAATCTTGGAACATTGTTCTGTCATAATTCCTTCCAAATCCATATAGTACATATTTTTGAACTTGCCTTGAATATTCTAGTGTAGCCATTAAAAGAACTCCGTGAAAGTCTATACTTTTTATCAGCATCAAAATGAGCAAAGGTTCCTTATAAACATTTTAGAATACATTTAGCACTCATATATCTAAGTGCGCAAATATTTGTAAGAATTAGAAATGTTAAGACATGGTAATTTTTTATTGTGTTTATTGAATATTTGGAATTGGGATATTGTGAAATACTTGTATTAAATATCTTACTCACCTTTATAAATAGAAAATAAGACCACAAAATAATGAGCTTATTAATAGTATTTAGTGGATTTGACACATTGATATTTTATGCTGGTGTGCTTCATAAAAGCATTGAAATGGCTCAATATGTAAAAGTGCTTTCTGTGCAAGCTTGAAAACTTGAATTTGATCACTGGATAGCATATAGAGGCAGGAGAAAACTTACTCCCGAGAGTATCTGCTAATCTCTCCATGTATGCTGTGGGAATAATTTCCTACCATTGAATTCACAATAACAATGAAAGGTACTTTTAAAAGCACCAAATAACCCTATATTTACACAATAAAGAAGAATATTATTTCCTATAGATGGTAGTTACTTTGAGTGTAGAAAAAATTAAACTAAGAAAAGCTATTGTCTCCCGAGATACTGCTATACTATACCATTAGGCTACCTCTGCCCATCTGAGTCTATGTAAACGTACATGCACACATAACAGACTTACAGATGCAGAGACCCACTCAGTATTATTACTTTATATTTACTGCATTAAGTACTTAAAGTAAGAATAATGTTCTATCACTACGGATAGGGCAATATATTACATATTATTAATGTTACATGCATATTTATATATACACTCATAAAATATAATATAATCTACTATTCATTGTCCTCATTGCAGTGTTTGTCATCTCTTCTCACTGGTTTAGGCACTTCTTATTGTTTGTCTTAAGTGTAGACTATTTCCATTTTCCTTCTAAAAAGTTTTTGTTGTATTAGAATATCTATTTCTTTTAGATTAAAAAATTAAGGTTTTTTTTTCACTTAGAATATATAATCTCAGACTCCAATACAAAAGCAGTTACTTAGAGAATAATTTTGTAACTAGTCAGACCACACAGTACGTGCCTCTTATTCATATGTTGTATTATTCAATGTATAATTTTAAAATTTTTGAATATTTCATATGTGAGTAGTACTGCTCCAACATTTCTACACCTTTTCTCCCCTTATATCTCCTCTCATGTTTCCCCAACTCCTTCTCAAATTTCAAGATTTCTTTTATCATTATTATTAAATAGAAACACATACACAAAACACACATATATGTATATATGTATACACACATATAAGTTTGTTTGTTTACTTATTTATTTATAGTGTCCCACTGAATGTATTTAGCATGGTCATATATATGTGCATGTTTAGGGATGTCAATTTGAGATCATATGACCCATCAGGACAGTTGGATCTTTTCCCTGGAGAAAATTGATTCTCCTCCTATCAGTATTAATTCATCCAAGGATAAAAGCTTATGAAAAATTTCCCATCCCTGTTGGCATATTGAATGGTGTGAACATTTTATAGATATGTTTAGCTAACCACATTGTTGAGATTATATGGGTATGGTATTTCTGTCATGCCTCGAGACACTGTCTTGCAGCTGATATCCTGGTACTCTATCTCTTAAAGTATTTGTGTCGCATGTTTCCTTTTATTATCTGATCCTAAGGCTACAGTGGCATTGTAAATGTAAAAATTGGAGCTGTGGTCACCATTGTCATTTCTTTTCTACATTTTGACCACTTGTGAATCTCTATAGGCATCTCCATCAACTCAATAAATGACATTTTTTTGATGGCATGTAGATTAAAAGAACAATATATGAGATCCAAATTTAGCAAAGGCAACTTATAAGTACCTGATATTTGGCAGAGATTGCAAAACTTTAAATTGTGGTTGGGATATTGAATGTCCACAGTTAGAAGAATGAAATTTAATCTGTGTCTATTGTTCTGTGCATAAAAGTTAATTCAAACTGGAAGAAATACCTCTCATTTAAGTATGTATTTATTTATTGCCTTGTCTACATAATGTGTATCTAGCTGTATACAAAGTATACAATATAGACCACTTCTCACAATTAGGTTTCGATGAGGGAAAAATAATCTGCTTTCTAAACTAAAGCATGTGCAGCACTCATAATGCATCTGGGAGGTAGTGAATATTCAGTAAATAATTCTGTAATGAACAGACTAAGTGAGTAACAAGTACTCATGAGTTTTCAGTACCAACTAATAAGAAGTAAAACCAATTTGGAGATAATTTTATAGTTTTTTAGAGAAAAAAAATCTTAGCACAAAAACTCTTGACTCATATTTTATGTGGTCGATGTTTCATTTTGTTTAATGTTAAGGCAATTATTTTTAAAATAAATTTTATTAATGATAAATAGCTTATACACTAATGGGTTTTGTAATCATTCTGTAGGAACGTTTACATTGTAGGAAAGAATACTGTAATGTTATTCTTTCCAGATTATGCTACTAGCTGTATACATATCAATTTGGAAACATTTTTATTTTAAGGATAAGCTTTTTACCTCAGTTTTTGTCACTTAGCATCAAAACTCTACAAGTTCAATACATTCAGTTTTCTGCTTCCTGTTTGCATGCTGCATGAATAAGACTCAGTTTTTGCTAAAACTTGTGACTTTTAATATGTTTAAAAACATCATCTTTTGGACAAACATGTGTGAATGAAGAAAAGGTCTGTGGAACAGTAAACAGAGAAAAATAAATAAGGAAACTGACCTTATTCAAAATAAAAAAATGATATTTACTTCTTTATAATTATTATGACAAAAAACTTTAATCAGCTGAATTTTAATAATAGATATTTCACAGACAAATTCTTGTTGGTGTAATATACCTCACTAAAATTTTTGAAGTTGGATGAACTCCTTTAATTCATATGAAAAAATCAAAAATGGCTTAACAGAAATATGTATTTACCATAATATTAATATTAATAAATAAAAATGAATTAACATTATGCTACTACTTATACTTATTATACACAAGTGGTTTTGCTCAATTTATTTCTCTATATATTACCTATAATTATATTTTATCAATTGTATGACACATAAAAATTGATTATATTTATTCAATTAGTGAATATAAATGAACATAATATTAAATGTGCATGAAGCAGATATTTTTCTTTGATATTTATGTCACAATGAAATAAAGTTACCTGGTGTTAATTTTAAAAGTAAATATGAAATCTGGCATAAATTAATACTATTAATTATAAAGTTATTTTTGTACTCCAAACCAACAAAATGAAATTATTTGGAGGTCTTAGGAAATAGTTAAGTGGGTAAAATGCTTGCTTCACAAATGCTTCTCAATTAGAATATAGGTGCAGTAGCATTCCACTTTACTCTCAGCTGGGGAGGTGGGACTATAGGATACATGGAGGCTTGCTAGCTAGTGAACATAGCATACATGACAATCTCTTTGTTTGGCAAAAGTCTTTCTCTCAAACTATAATGTCGAGAGCCATACAGGAGTAAAATCAACACTTGCCTGTAACCTCTATACTTACAGGTATGCACATCTGCACATACACATGCATAGAACACACATATACATGCTTTCATACATATATATTATACACATTTTAAAAATTGAGGTTACTGTGCAATTATTTTAGTTTCTTTTTGTACTGTATCTATTAAGTATTATTATTAAAACAATGAATGAAGGTTTACTTTGGACCATAGGCTATGATGGTGGAAAAGTTGAAGCAGCAGGAGTTTGAAGCAGCTGATCACATCACACCCACAACTAGAAAAAGAGAGCAATGAACAATTATATGTTACTCTCCAGTTGCCATTCTTCATTTATACCATGTAGGAACCCTATTAGGGAATGGTGCCACCCAAAGTGGCTACATCTCACAACTTCAATTCATGTAAGAAACTCTCCGAGATATATGTGCAAAAAGCCATCTCCTGGGTGAAAGTAGATTCTGTCACTGACAACTAACATTATAATCACAGTGCTTCCTCCATCAGGTTGATAACCTAGCATTGTTAAATAATAACATCCTCTGCTTTGTCTCTGTAGGTTTAGAAAAATGTGATAATATAAAATGTATAGCCCGTCTTCATTATCCCTTTAGTTTTCATCATTTCTGACACCTTAAAAGCTTGAAGAATTTTAACTGTGGGCTAGTATAAAACAATAAATAAAGTTGCATGATTATAACATATAATTCACAGAGAAAGCATTTTAATTCCAAAATGGAAGAACCAGGGCACAGCAATAGATAATTACATCCACACAAACCCAAAAATCAGCAGAGACAATATAAATACAGTAGCATCTTGTCGGTCATCTGTTTGTTATGATGAAATGGTTTGTCTCCACAGGCTTTGGGGAAATTCCTTAGTCCTTGTGTATGACATAGTAACAAGAGGCTATCTGAGGGGAGTCCCAGTAAGGATTCAGTATTGAGGATGTAGCAGAAGACAGAGGCTTTGAACCAGAATAATGACTCATTGTAATGAACACTTGCAAGTAAAGATTTGTGGGGAAAAGGGTATATTGTGTAAAGCATTACAGTTTTCATGAGATTTTTTTTTCCTTTTAGTGGGAGAATGCAAGGGTGGAGGGCAGATACAAAGGCATAGGGAGATGAATGGGATTGGGGTACATGATGTGAAAATCACAACAAATCAATAAAAAATTTAAAAAGATTTTAACGTTCAATTTGAGAAATAATCTACTATGGTGGGATATCAAAGTAGCAGGAATTTTAATAGCTGAATTGTATTCTATTGTGTAAATGTGTGTATACCACATTTTCTGTATCCATTATACAGTTTAGGAACATCTGGGTTGCTTCCAGTTTGTGACTGTTACAAATAAGGCTGCTACAAAAATATTGGAGCAATTGCCCTTGTGGCATGGCATAGTATCTTTTGAGTATATGACCTGCATTCTAGGCTATTTACCACTTTCTCTTCTATTAGATTCAGTGTATCTGGTATTATTTTGATCCACTTGGATTGAGATTTGTACAAGGTGATCAATGGATCAATTTGCATTCTTCCATATGTAGACCGCCAGTAAGACCAGCATCATTTATTGAAGATTCTTTCTTTATATCACTGTATGGTTTTGGCTTCTTTGTTAAAGATCAAGTGATCATAGGTATGTTGGTTTATTTTAAGGTCTTCAATTCTATTCCATCAATTGACCTGTCTTTCTCTGTATGAATACCATGCCTTCTTTGTCACTATTGCTCTGTAGAACAGCTTGAGGTCAGGGATGGTGATTTCCCCAGAAGTTCTTCTATTGTTGAGAATTGTTTTGGCTATCCTGGATTTTTGTTTTCCCAAAAGATGTTGAGAATTTCTCTTTTCATGTCTATGAAGGATTGTGTTGGAATTTCAGTGGGGATTGCATTGAATCTGTAGATTACATTTTGCATGCAAAAGGATGGAACTAGAAAATACTATTCTGATTGAGGTAACCCAGACCCAAAAGGACATATATGGTCTTATGCACTGAAAAGTGGATATTAGCCAAAAAGTACAAAATACTCATGATACAACACATAGACCATAAAATGTTTAACAAGAAGAAAGGGCTGAGAGGTGATTCTTCAATCCCACTTAGAAAAGAGAACAAAATAATCAGAGAAGGCAAAGAGAGGGAAGGATCTGGGTCGGGGAGGGGAGGTAGAGGTAAAACAGAGGAGGGATCAGGTATGGGGATAGACAGGAGAGAAACCCAGAAAGCCAGGAGAATGAATGGACATTTGTAGATTCTGGAGGTGGGTGTGGGGAAAACCTCTAGAATGTTCCAGAGACCTAAGATGGGAGAAGCTCCCAGAACTCAATATGGTTGGCATTTGCCAAAATACCAAACAGTGCAGAGAAAGAATCTTAAGAGCCCACCTCCAATAGACAGACAGGGCTCTCATTGGACGGATATGACACCAATCTTCCTTCAAAATTTTAACCCAAAATTGTTGCTAAAAGAAATGCATGGGCTAAAACGGAGCATAGATGGAAGGAGTAGCTATTCAGTGACTGGACCAACTTGGAATCCATCCCGTGGGTGATCATGGAACCCTGACACTATTACTGATGCTATGCTGTGCTTGCAGAGAGGAGCCAAGCATGGGTGTCTTCGGAGAGGCTCTACCAGTCATTGACTGAGAGAGATGCAGATACTTATAGCCAACCACTGGACTGATGTCAGGGAACACTATAGAAGGGTTAGTGGGAGTATTGAATAAGGTTATTAATGGGATATCAAACCTATAGGGAGACCACAGTGCCTTCTAGGCTAGACCCTGGGAGTTCTGAGAGAATATACAACCAAGCAAAGAGCATACATGGGCTGACCCCTGGCACATATGTGGCGGTGGGAGACTTCCTTGTCAGGCTTCAGTGGGTGAGGATATTCCTAATTCTGTAGAGACTTGATGCCACAGTGAAGGGGAATAATCCTGTGATGGGGAGCACCCTCTTAGAGGTAAAGGGGAGGGAGAATGGGTGGACTCTGGGTGGAGGCAACATTTAGAATGTAAATAAATAAAAGAATTACTTAAAAAGAAAACAAAGTAGCAGGGGCTTGAAATTGTAAACGTCACATTCACAATTTTAAACGGAGGACAATGAATAAATTCATGTTACTGTTTGTCTTACTGATGGTTTCCATTGCTGTGAAGAGACACCATGACTGTAGCAACTGTAATAAAGGAAAACATTTAACTGGGGCCAGCTTACAGTTCAGAGGTTTAGTCCGTTATTGTTATGGCAGGAAGCATGGCCCCACACAGGCAGATTTGGTAATGGAAAAGGAGCTGAGAGTTCTACATCTAGATCGAAATTAGTAGGCAGAGAGAGAAACTGGGACTGGCTCAAGCATTTGAAACCTCAAAGCCTATCCTCAGTGACACACTTTCTCCAACATGGCCAAACCTCCTAATAGTACCAATTCCTATAAGCCTATGGAAGCCATTTTCATTCAAATCACCCAAATGCTCAATTCCCTTTCTCCATTTACACAGTCCATGATTTTAGTCACATAATGTTCATCTCCAGTGGGAAATTCGCTATATGCATCATTAGAGGCCCATTTTCCATCTGATACTATTCTGATACATTCTGTCAGGTTTATACTTAACCTAAATAACTTCTGAATACTTAGTATATATGGTTCAATACTTGCTTGATATATAAAATATTGTAGGATGAACTAAATGTCACATAAATCCATAAGTCCATTTAAAGTAAGTTGTGGTATATAATTTCTTGTTCAATTTTAGTTCAAACAATAAGTACGAAATATATTTGTATGGTAAATTTTTATCTTTGCACATTTAATATTCCCATTATTAACTAATAATATCAATCCTGTGGTGATAAATAGATCTTATGCAAGGCAATGCCAAAGTGAATCTTAAGCACTAGTCAGAATATAGCCCAAGTACTAACAGTTGGAATGGAGAACATTCATGCAGAAGCAAAAGACCATAGGTTACCAGTAATGATGATAAACAAATCCCCAAATACAAAATAACATGACATTTTAAGAGATACCATTAAATTCATAATAAACAAATCCTACTCTTCCTTTTCATTAAAATGATTGATTCCTCATTTTATAAGCAGAATAAATTTCTCCTTTACTTTGGATTGCTTGTTTGATTCTGTCAAATATTCATGTAACATCTTTAAAAAAATCAGACCTGACATATTTCTCTTCAAAACTTTTCAAGAAACTTTTGTTCAGAAGTAACATCAGTACTTGAGTACGTAGAAGGGGTTCATCACAAACATGCAAATATCTATGTATTTGGTGCAGTGTGTTTTATTGCCATTCTACTGTTCTGATGCTCTTCTTTCCTTCCCTTTTCTTCCTTTCTTTCCTTCATTCTTTCTTCTTTCCTTACTTCTTCCTTCTCATTCCTCTCCCTTCCTTTGTCTCTCTATCATAAATACTTCAATGTTATACATGCTAGCCACATATTGCAGCCCAGATATAGTCTTAACAATTTCCTCTTATTTCAAGAAGAATCATCAAATGAAATTCACTTATGTTCATGTCAAATAATCTATGATTACCTTTACAGTAAAAGAACATGCCTTTCCAATGGATATTTGAACCCTTCCTTCTTATTCCATGCCTTATACAAAAAGTAATAATGGAATTTATAATCCTTGCTTTAGAAGCACATATACTAAAATTAGAATAATTCAGAGATAATTAGGATACCTGATTGAGGAAAACAAGCAAATTAATGAAACATTTCTTATATTTTAGAAACATGGATTATACATAAACATTGACCAATATTCATTAATTTTGTCTTATAAACACTCAGGTTAAATTAGTTTATGCTTTAAAACACTGTTGGGGTAATTGAGGATATTTGCTTAGTATTAAAATATAGATTCATATTTGATTAAATCTTCTCTTTTATATTTTCTTTTAATTTGGTTTGCTTTGGTTTGGCCTGGTTTAGTTTGATTTGATTTTTTGAGACATAATCTCTTTTGTGTATCCTGGGCTGTCCTGAAACTAGCTCTTTCAGGCCTCAAACTCACAAATATGTACCTACCTCTGCTGCCTAAGTACTTAAAGGCATACTTACTTGAATGAAACTGCGTGGGCTCAGAGAGGTGGCTCAAAGTTTAAAAGCATCAGCTGTTCTTCTAAAGAACCTGGATTCAATCCTCGCACCTATATGGTAACTCACAACTCTCCTGTAACTGAAGTTCCAGACCATATGACATCCTCACACATAGCGTACATACAAGAAAAAACACAAATTCATATAGTTTTTTTCTTAATGCTCAGATAAAGGCAAAGAATTGAGTCTAGGTAAAGTCCAGCTGAAGTCCACCCTGGACTATATAGCAAAAAAAAACCTTAGAGAAATATTATAAATGAGTCTTTAGAATGTAAAATTCCATTTTGTCCTATCTAGATTCTTAAAATTCAATTAAAAATTAATCAACTATATAGAAATAAAAGTTAATAAAATGATCTATAAAGAGTTAGAATCAATATTGGTGATTTAGTGTTCTCTTTTCTACTCCATATTTTGTGAATGCACTCTCTTAATGCCCCTAATATTTCCATGAATGATATTTTAGCAGTTGAGTTTTTTTAGGTAAACATGATAGAGCAAGTAAAGGGCTATATAATCCATCAATGAAAAGCAAAATGATAATTCTAACATATCTAGTTTTCCTTGAATAGAAAACAAAGCATAGAGGCATGATTTTGTGTTGTTTAGTATTGCAGGGTATACACACACACACACACACACACACACACATCTATTATCACCTAGGTTGATTCTGTATTTTGGCCACCATGAACAGTGATGCAAGAAAAATCTGGTTCACATATTTACTTTACATTTCCTTTGCATATATATCCATTTTTAGATTTATAATCATATGTTGGTTCTACTTTCAGATTTTTAAAAAATACTCAGTACTTTTCCACCGTAGCAATATTATTTTATATTCTTTCCATCCCAGAACATATCCATGCCAATATTTGTTACTATTTGATAATAGCTCTTCTTACAGGTGTGATGAATGGTGTGCCCTTTCATTTAATATTTTTTTCTAATAAATGGAATAACCAGGGAAGCCATGGAAGTGTCATTCTTTCATCCACACTAGATAGCATGAGAGGTAGCTTTCACACATCTCCTGCTTTTCAAAAGAGAACAGTTGGGGGCTGTTAGATTTATTACCCTTGTTGCCATCCCCTGCTGGGACTGAAATCTTATTACCATTAAATCTGACAGCTCTCCCACAGTGATTAAGAACAGTTTTCCCTGGATATAGCTGTATCATGTGACTTTGTAGTTTAATGGACTGCATAGGCCACCTTTCCTCACTCAGGTACATGCTCCAAAACAAGCCTCTTTTCCAGTTACAGGATGCTAAAGGACACAAAGGCATGCCTGTGTTTGAAAGCAGGTATCTTTTGGGAGTTTGACTTTCCCATCATCTCCATGATTGAAATCGTCTACAGAGATGGAAACTTCATAGTTTAGTGGGTATCGTGTCTCTTCTATACAAGAATGATTAAATTCGAAACCAGGGCTCATTTTCAGAAAACAAAACAACATCTCCACCTCGCACAATGCTAAGTTTCCATGAACACTGTGTGATAAAGCCTGGCTTTTTATGTGAATGCAGACAGTTTGGACTCAAGTTCTCATGTATGCAACAGAAGGGCTGCTACCCTTTAGGCCATTTCCAAGGACCTCTCTCTGGATATCTGTTGTACCTATATTTTTTTCATATTATTCTCTGACTATGAACTTTCTTACATAATTATTTCTTATTTTCAATTATTAAGGAGAGTGCACACACTTTTAAGAAGTTGAGCAAGCATTATATCAAGGATTTCTGTGTGTGGGTCACAATCTAAGTATGCATTCATTGTTATAGCAATTCATGTTTACTTCTCATTGTATATTTAAACCATGCAATAAAATAAATGTTTAAGCATAGTGGCTTTTTATTTTTACTATCTTTTATGCTAGTCTTTATTCCAAATAATTTAATCACTTACAGTTAGTCGTTTCTTCTACCATGTGCCTTCCAGTGTTCCAGGGATTCTATTCAGGTTGTTGGGTTTGTGAGCAAGTGCCTTGACTGGGTGAGCTATATCACTGCCCTGGGTCTGCCTTTATTATTATATTTCTTTGTCATGATTTCATAAAATGATCTTAAGTTTAGTATATCAGTTCTAAAATCACAGGAGTTAATTCTACTACATTAACCACTGGGTTTCCATCAAATCACTTAACCTCTCTTAACCTTCGATCGGTATTCTGTAAGTTATACACTCTCATGGAAGATAAAATTACACACACACACACACACACACACACACACTGTGTGTATACACTGTCTGTACAAATACATATTTATCTATGAATGCATGCTAGCACAGTCATCTCAATTTGTGCTTATATTAGTTACTGCTGCTGGAGGCTGATAATGTGGAACAACTCATCTCAAGACACTGCATTGCTGATGTCAGTGGATAGGAAGAGATAACATGGCGTCATCTGCTTATCTGTTTTGATATTAACATTCTTCTTTGCACTCTCATATTATACACACACACACATACACACACTTCACATTTTTCTGATCCTCTTATTATTTCATGACTTGTGTGCAACTTCAGAGTATTTTGGGAGTGAATCAGCCCTCTAAATTTTTTTTTTTGTCTTACTCTTGTGAAAACATTTTGAAATAAAATACAAGGGCAAAATGGCTTGAGGTTCTTTGAAAATAGAAAGTGATTTCTAAGTGTGAGCTTTTGAACTCGCATATAACAATTTTTGTTTATTCCTGTGGCAGAAATAGTAACAAGAGTGTTTAATATAAACACTCAGAATACAGAAATTAAGGTTCATTTTAGAACAAAGAACAGAATTCATTTTGGCTTATTTGGGGTTTTAAATCACCATCCACATTGTAGATGGAATTTTAACTAAGTTTTTTATGAATGAAATATATTCTAGTGGCAAAGCACACGCAGAATTTCCCAGGGAAAACTCTAAATTTCTCTAACATTGCACTAACAAGGGTTTGCATTAAATCTCAGAGTCAGTCATATTGCTTGAACTGAGAGCAGCCGCACTCAGTCCTGAGGGGAATTTCACTCACAGCTTGATGTCCTCAAATGAACACAGTCAAGTGCACAACAGGCCACCTGATATTTCCTGGCAGAATCAGAAATGCGAAGTTCAAAAGAAGGAAGAGGCTTATTCCACTCCAGTTATTTGGTTAAAGTTCAGTTGGAGAAATAGAAGATGCCTCATTCAGTTTAATTTATGCAAATGAAGCCCATAGAAGACGATGGAAATCAGAGGCAAAGACTTCCTCAAATTCTGCCTCTGAAACTCAAGCAGTTTGGTATGAATTCATAAAACATTGCTGAAGAAATCAAAGAAGAGTGTGTCAAAGACTGAGAAATGTAGAGGAGCTTAATAATTTGGGATTGAATTTCAGGAAAAAATAAATAATTTATATAAATATTCATTTATTTTATATTAATTTTCATTTTGTTTCAAGTTAAAAAAAAACAAAAAAACAAACAAACAAAAGACCAGTCACTACTCTATTTCCTTAGCAGATCAGTATGTGAATATGGGAGATCCTCGGGTGATATAGCATGTAGAACCCTGACCACACAAACGGAAGGATTTCTATTGGGAAAGCAGAAACCCAAATTCAGCATCTCTCAGGAATCTCCTAAAGAGTTTGTTTGCCAGTAATGAAGATCTTCTAAAGAGGGCCTCTGTTTACCAAGAAAACCACTACCTGGTTAATCTACTCCCAAAGATCAAGCACTTCTGGCAAAGATTTCTAGTTTGCACTCAATCTGAACAGCTTTTGTCAGCTCATTTTCCACCATTTTGCATCTCTGCCACCGCCACAAATGATAGTCTTTAGGTCTTTGATCCTCCGTGAATCTTTCTTATCTACCCACCAAGTGGTTTAATTCAATGGCTTCACTGCTTCTCTTACATTTAGACTGAAATCTGCGAGTGACACCAGCTTCTCACAAAACACTGTCCTTCCTAACTGAACAAAACTGCCAGTTTGACCCTCCTGGGAGCAGATCATTTGCCTGGAAACAGATCATTTGCTTAGGTAAGCTCTGACAGCCACCATAATGACTTCAAATTTATAGCTCCTCAGTCCAGCAAGTTTTACCAATTCTCTCTCCATGCCCACTGTTAAGTATCCTCTAGGAGCTCCCTGTCCTGTCTCCCTTGGTTACTCATTGGAGCCTACTCTCTGTTTCTTGTTCACTGAATTCTGCTCAACAAGTCACACTGGTACTCCAGAGAGCTTGTTTAAATCCTAGGAAACACCCCAACATGTAGAAATGGTTGGGAATCTTTCCATTATGACACAACACATCTCTCTGTCGAGTGTCAAGCCCTTTGAGGACACCCTTAGCTTGAGACTCTGTCCCACAGTCCTTACCTTTCCCTCTCTGTGTCTCTGCTTCTATGCTGTTATTCTTTTAAGAGCATCTCCCTCACTCCTTTAAACTAAGCATGGTGTCTTCCCACTGAAACTGTACTCCTTGGACTTAGAGAAAACATAAGCTTTTCAATCTTACTTTATACTGCAGTATGGCTTTGAGAGGCCAAACCTATTCCATCTTGGGACGAGCCTCCATCTTAAAGAAAATAAAGTATATGAACTTGAACTACAGCAGAATCCAAACTGTACCTACGTACCAGGAAGGATCCCACGGCTTGTCCTTGGCAAGAGTTACTACCTAGCTACTGCCTAGCAACAGTTAATCAAAGATTAGTCTGATTGTTCCATACGTACTTTCAGACCGTTTGAGACTGTATAATGTCTTGCCTCAGAACACTCACCTGTCAGCTTACAACAGACTTTCAGTTAAATGCTTGCTAGGTTGGAACACTCCCCGCCACCGCCTTCCCAGTTACTTCCGTTTTCTATAAAACCTCACCCTAATTCACTTGCTTCACCAATGTGTCCTGTGGGTCAGTGGTTAGTAAGCCCAAACTCCAGTTTGTAATAAAGAGATTTGAACGTGACTATATCAGAAATGGCTCCTTGGTGGTCTTTTGGGGTTCACAAACTCTTCCTGGCACAACATTTGGCACAACAACTTGGCATCAATATAAACTTAACAATCAGTCTCAATGGCCAGAAAATCTCACATTTGGTTTCCAAATTCCCATTGAACTTGAAAAATTCAGTCAAGTCATAGGTTAGTGGTCTGGGAAACCTTCTTATATTCAGCCTTTTTCTGTTCTCCATTCTTACCCTTTCCTCTATATTTCATGCAATATGCACAAGATTCTCCTAGCAAAATTAAACCGTCTCCCAAACTGATAGTAACTCAGAGCTCTTGACTTTCTCTCCTCTAGAATTTGATTTAGAAAACAAAGACCTTCCTCTGGATCTCTTTCTCCTTTCACACTGGCTTACCCTCTGCAGCCACCTCAGCCTAGCCAGCTAGTGCCCTTCCAGCCCAATCCATTTCCTTATCTTAACTCAACCATCTTTTTGGTCATGTCGTTTTATCATAGCATAACATATTCTAAGACAAGTTGACCAGGATTGTGGTGTATTGCTGTTATAGACCTGAGCATGTTTGGGGAGAAGATTGTAGAAGGATTTTGGATACTTGGGCTAGAAAAGTCATTGAGTATCAACAGCTCAGGAAATGTTCTTTAGATTTGAAGATAAAAATTTTGAGAGCAGTATAGAAGATGAAGGCCTGGCTTATGAAGTTTCAGGTGGAAATGTCAACACTACTGAATTAAGATACTGTCATTTTGGTCAGCTGGGCCTGGAGAATCAGCCAGGGTGAAAATATTAAGAAATGTCCAGGAACACTGAAGTAAAACCTTTCCATTACTTGGATGCTGGTTAGCTGAAGCCAAAAATTAGCACTGATTAAAAAAAGACTGAGGTGAAATCTTCTGGAAAGAGTTTCCCAAAAGGACAGAGAAGCTGTGTTATAGAGCTGGCGAAGGCTGTGCCTTGTGTCGGCAGTCAGACTGGGTAAAGTGAAAGAGTTATCTTGGTGATATTAGTGCTGAAGTCATAAAGGGGACATGGAATGCAGCTGAGGCTTAGCACAGTGAAATGCCAGAAGAGGCCATTGATGAAGTTATGGCTTCAATGGCAGTTGAAGGCCCAGGATTAAAGGGGTCATGTAGAGAAGTTGAGGCTTCACAACTTGAAGAGAGCTTATGCGAAGTTATTGCTGAAAGTGCAGCCCATTTTTCCATAAGGGGTGCTCTTATTTTGGATATGCTGACATCTTTTTGGATGAGCACCAAGAAGAGCAGCAACAGTGGTGTGGAGCCAGATGTAGACTAGTAGACAAACTGCATGTGCTACAGAGAGCAGGGCTGGAGAAGTGACTCAAGTCTTTTAGAGGAGTCCAGAAGATCATAAGTGGATCCCAGACATTGGACAGTTGGAGTTTGATTTTGTTTTGATTCAGCTGTGACTGTGTCCTGGTTTTTCTCTTTTGAAGCAAGAAAGTATTTGATTTTTTTTTTTAATTTTACTGAAGGCCACAGCTGAGAGACTTTGAAACTTAAAAGAGTTTGAGTTTTAAAAGAGATTAGCTATTTTAAAGGGACTAAAATTTTAATGTGCTTCAATTTGTAAAGACTGTGGGACTTTTAAAGTTATATTTTAAATGTAAGATCTTGGGGATGAATAAAAAGTGAAGGGTTTTGGCTTTAATGGTGATATGCTTGTATGTCATTGACAAGGGGTCAGGTATACTGGCTAGTTTTATATCTTTTGACTCAAGTTAGAGTCATCACAAAGGTAGGATCTACAATTGAGAAAATGCCTTTATACAATCCATCTCTAAGGTACTTCCTTAATTATCGACCAGTGGGAAAGGACGTAACCCATTGTGAGTGGTGCTATCATTGGGCTGGCGGTCCTAGATTTTATAAGAAAGCTGGCTGATTATTCCATGTGAAATAAGCCAGTATGCAGCATTCCTCCATGGCCTCTTCATCAGCTCTTGCCTCTGCCTCCTGTCCTGACTTCCTTTGGTGATGAACAGCAATTTGGAAGTGTAAGCTGAATAAACTCTTTCCTCCCCAGTTTCCAATAGAAACCCTAACTAAGACATTTACTCTTTTTCTGCTTAACTCAAATGGCAAGGATTTTTCTCTTTTTTTCTCTACTCTCAGTTTATAACTTAGTACTCTGGTGTGTGTGTGTGTGTATGTGTGTGTTTTGTGTGTGTGTGTGTGTGTGTGTGTGTGTGTGTGTGTGGTTTGTATGTGTGTGTGTGTGTGTGTTTGTGGGTGTGTGTGTGTGTGTGTGTGTGTGTGTGTGTGTGGTATGTGTGTGTGTGTGTGTGTGTGTATTTGTGGGGTGTGTGTGTATGTGTTTTCTAGTTTCCTTTTCACTCATAAATTGTTTTATTAACAAGACGGAGAACTTCAAGAGGGACCTCAATTTCTCTTTTTACATGTTGTGAATCTGCTGGGACAACCTAAAATTTACGGTTACACTTTAATATTCTTAGTGCTAGCATTATAGGAGTACACTGTTGCACTCAGGTTACACGCTGCTGGATGTGAAACCCAGGCTATTGTGCATTACAGGCAAGCATTCAACCAACTGAGTTATATCCACAGCTAAATTCATTCTGTGTTGGAGATTTAGTAATACTCTTCTGTAGGAATTAGAATTTAAAGCAAAGATGTAATACATCAATTTATGATTTGGCAGACTTTGACTTTTAAGAAGACAATGCATTTATCCTTAAAAATAATTCATATTTTTTAAATGAATTAAAATATTTTTATTCATTAGATGTTCTGTGCCATGAAACTAGAAATGTAGATGATGAAAAATAATTAAAATAGAGAATTATGTGTATAGTATATCTTTTTGTTATGGGGATAAACAGTGTTTTCCATCATGGTCAGCTTTAGAATTTGCTGTTGCCCCAGTGACACTCAAAAATATAAAGGATAAAACCGAAAAACTTTAGTATTTAAGATACAATTTGAAAAGATGAACAAGCATGTCAACTTTTAGAGGATCTGAGAACTTTATGCTTCAAAAATAATTTTGGTATCTCATTCTCTCAATGCTTTCCCTCAAGTGACAAACACAAGATATCCAAACTTAAGTGTTTTCCCTAAACTCTTCTTTATTTATTTTCTAATTTATTTATAAAACTTTAGTTTGAAAACCTTTTGTTATATGACTGTGATATCCTTTCAAAACCTTCCAGGGTTTATGGCTGTTATGGCTAAGTACATGTGAATCACTCACTCAACTTTTATAAACATTTTTTCTTAGAGAAATTTAATATTTTTTCTTATTCTTAATATTGTATTTCTTCTCTTGTATTCTCAGTCAGTATACTTTTGTTTAAAGATATTTAAATTGTAGTGGGAGGACATTTTCCTGTATTATACCATTGCAAGCTTTATTCTTCTTTTTATAATAATCCTGTTTTCCCTGTCAAATTTGTTCTAGCAGTAATCCATTTTTAATATTTTCTTGTTTTTATTGTATTTTAATTATCTGCCTCCTTATATAAGTTTGTTTTCAAAATTTTTAGTTATTTTAATTTTAAAAAGCTCTTCATTTTGCTTAACCTATACTAAGTTTGGATTCCTGCTGGTGTGATTGAAAAGGAAAGACTTGCTCTTTTTGAGTCCAGATGCAGTTCTGCACCTGCAGGGAGGACCAGGACTGAGAAAGTTCAGGTAAATTCTTAGCATTTTATGATGTGTCAGTGATGGGAAAAGCAATTTCTCATGGTAAATTACAAGAGTTAAATGTGCAATTCGCTGTTAGAAATTCTCTTTGTATATGTCGTTCCACAGACTACGACTATTTTGTCTTAGTCTTAATTTACTGCATCAAAGTTTCCACTTATTATTTATATTTTTTTTTTGCACGGAGTTGTCACTATTTTTAAGTTTTATGTCTCTCTGCTTTCTGATATCATAAGTTTTCTTAAATGGCTGCTGATTTCTACATGTTTCTTCTTGCTTAAATTGAGCCTTGATATCTAGCTAGCTAGCTAACTAGCTAGTTATCAGTCTATCTATAGATATACTACATTTCTTTATATTTAATGAAGCTTCAAAGTAGTATGTTTCCATACAACTTTTTAAACAATGTCTTTTCTAGACAACATTGACTAACAAATAAAGTACACAGTGTCAGGAGTGCATGTTCCTGAAGTTGACCTGCTTCTAGCAATTGCTTATGTGTTTTAGAAAATGCTGGATAACTGCCATCTTCTATAATAAATAGATCACTCCTTTGTAAGAATATCAATTGATTTCCAGTTCTCCAGTTCTGTTTTATTCACAATCATGTCTTTTTTCTTTTGTGACACTTGTATATCCATGGAGTAGAGGCTTGTGATTTCTAGCAGATTAATAGGAACTGAGCAACATAAATTTTGTTCTCTTAATATAGATTTATAAAACACCATATTCAAATGAGCCTTTTAACCTTCATGTTCATGATAGTCTTGAAATTTTTTTTTAATTTCTCCATTTTTTCATCATTTGGTTGTGATGACCTGTTTTCTATTCATCACTATGTGTGTATCAATGCTGGATACTGAGAAGACAAAGTGCATGCTAAGCTTACCCAAAATTAAGCATGGGGTAGAAGAAGAACCAACAAAGATCTCATTCTCTAAGTGGGACACTGTTGTTGCTTTGATAATTTGTATCATTAAAATCGTATGAAGCCTTTCTTTACATTTATTTTATGTAAAGTAAAAATGTATTCTGATGTTTTACAATAAATTTCTCTGATAAAGACATACCTTTAATACCCACCAAAAAGAATAATAAAAACAACTTTGTTCTATAGGTTGGAGAGATTTCTCAGCAGTTAGACCACTGAAGGCTCTCCCATAGGACTGCTCTTCTATTCTTAGCACACATGTGGCAGTTAATAATCATCTGTCACTGCAGTATAAATGGAAATGGTGCCAAAGTCTGACCTCTCTGAGTACAATACCTGTACATGGTATACAAACATACCTGCAGGTCAAACACCAATATACATAAAATAATTATATATCAAACATTATTATGTTCTACTTAGATTGTGCTAATCAAACAATGTATTGAGAAATGTTTGGCTTACAATCCTCTTAGAATTTAATCTTAACTTTCAGGTATGAAACAGAGACTGAAATGTAGGTAGCTATATCAACTGGTTGGAAGAGGAGGAAAGGAAATATAACAGAATCCAATGTCATATGTCTGTCCTTTGTGTCAGGAGTTTCTCTGGCAAGAAGCAGGGAAGTTCTTAGTAGGTACACAAGTCTTCGCTTCTTTCTGATTTCTATTAGACTCCATGAGAAATGCATTATACTTATAGTTAGCTTGCTCCTTTTTGAGTAATAGTCACCCAGTTAATTTTTTTAAAACAAACCTAGCACATAGACATGAAATGTTAGGACAACAATTAGTATATACTGAATGAACATTTTACAGTATACAGGAGTCTATTGTTAATGTCTTGCTATTAGCACAAGGACCTACTGTCCTTTTTATCTGAAGGATTTGAGTGCTTTTTCATTAGCAAAGAAACTGGGTAAATTATAAATTTCAGTCTAGCTAAATGTTTCTAACAAATATCTGAATATCAGAATTTCCTATAAATTTCAAAATATATTTACACCCAGCTGTCTCTCCATATCAAATAAATATGAGCCTCTATATTTGGTGCTCTGACATAACAAGACTCCCTTGGTGACTTTAAACTGTAGCCTAGGCTGAGAATTACTGCTTAAAGCCTTATTTTTTCATCTTTAAAATGCTATTGGCTCTAACTACTAAGACCATCACTGCAGGTCTATTTTAAGAATCAAAAGTAAATGGATGTCAAAAACATAACACGATGCCTGGAATGTTATAAATAATTCATATCTTTCCCTCTCCAACTACACTATAAATACAATTAAGGGGAACATTATATCCTTTTCACTGTTTCCTGTATGGCACAGAGAAGGTACTTAAAAGTGGTTTTTTGGTTCAATGTATCACCTGTACTGTCTTTTAGAGAGCGAGACATGCTAGTGTTAAAATTTGTTCAATTACAAAACTCCTTATTAAAAGAGTATTGACAAAATACTTTTTGTATAATGTTTATTTTTTTTCCCTTTCAGCTGACACAGCGCCTCACTCTTACATTCTTTTAAATGCTATCCACTGTACCACCCCACACCACTTTTCCCAAACTGTACCCTAATCTCTTCTTCCTATCCTTCTTTTCTTGCTCTTTTTCTCTCTCCTGTTTTCTACTTTTTTTATTCTTTCCTCCCTCTTCTGTCCTCTTTTCATCTTCCTGCTCATCTCTTCATCTTTCAGTTACTATCTCTATAGTGTAGCAGATTTATTTTTATAGAAAAAACTGCAGTTGTTTTAAATTTGTTTCAAAATGGCATACATGATACGTCAAGCAATATGGCAGCATTATCAATCTGTCTTATGAAGCAACACACTTCTTTCTTGTATTTTGCATTTCTTAAAAATTCATGTTTTAAAGTAACAAAAAAGTGTAGTTTGTGACTCCAACATTGACACTGTTTCCTTGAGCAAAGCCTATTTTAACATTTTAGCCCAATAATTTCATGTCTTCCTTCCATGAATATATTACAGATTATTCATGTGTGTCAAAATAGACAAACATATAAGTGGCCTCATATAATATAAAAACCTCTCAAAATCTTAATCCAACAAACAAGATAAAAATCAAAGGCTATTGGAAGGAAGTGCAACTCATTCTACAGGATGATCTAAAATCTCTGTCTCATCCATTGAGGAGTGTTCATATCAGTTTTAATTGTATTAGAGGTTATTGCTCGGGTCAAGAAACTTGTTGAGATCAGACAACTCTATGAATATCAAAGGACAAGAGTGGTGAAACATTGCTGTACCTTGGTAGACTGCCAAGAGTCTGTTGAAAATATAACAGGAAGAATTAAAGGCCAGATGTGGTTGAAGATTTTCATCTTATACCTGTCACAGAGAAGCCATCAAAGACCACAAATCCTTAATCTACACAGAGAACTATAAGTAACTACATAATAATTAAGAGAAATAGTCTTCAACCATGTCAGTCAACATACCAATTAGTTAGTCAAGACACAAATTGGTTACCTTATGCTAAATTGTCCTGAAAACATACATGCATATAGACAGAGCAGGAGAGCAGGTTATGTATATAACAAAATCTCCCTATTACTCTAACTTTTACATTCTTTCCACAGCTTTTCGACAATGATTCCCAAACCTCACAAAAATCTCCCTATTACTCTAACTTTTACATTCTTTCCACAGCTTTTCGACAATGATTCCCAAACCTCATGCTCAGGATTCCTTTTGTATATGAATCCAATGGAAGCAAGCTCTATAACTCTGCATATTTATTGGTTTTGGTGTTTTCTACTGGTCTCTGTTGCAAAAATAATTTTTCTTGATTAGAGGGGAAGAGAACATTTATCTGTGGATATAAGAAAAATACAGAAACATATACAAGTAGTATTATACAGTTAAAGCAAGTTGTATTTGCCTATTTAGTAATATATATGTATATACATCTACATACAGCAAGAGTTACCTAATAAAAGGCTGTGAATTCATTTTTGTTGTGCTTTTTTTGTACTATTGTTTGGTTTCTTTAATTTTAGTATCTAACCTCTTGCTTCTTTTTAATGCCTGTTTGTTTATTTATACCAAAAAAAATTTTTTTCTTGACATATATTCTCATTATGTATTTTGCTTCTCCAATACCTTCTCCATTCCCATCACCTTCCCACACACCAAAATCCACACCTTTTTTGCTAATTCTCATTAGAAAGCAAACAGGCATCTAGAAAAAAAAGTAATAATAAAAGTAAACTAAAATAGGACAAAAAGAACAAACAGAAAAATAGCCAAATAAACAACAGAAGAATCACATACAGATGCAGAGCCACACATTTGCAAACAGAAATCCCATTGAAAACAGGAGGAGGAAAAGAAGAAAAACAAACAAAAACCCAGAAACTACAAAATACAAGCAAAAGACTTGAATGGGGAAATGGAGAAAAATAAAATATCCCAAGCATCAAGAGACCAAAAAAAAAAAGTTAAAAACTATCATTGAAATCATTTGAGCTGATTGTCTACCACTGTACTTGGAGTCTACCTTTGAGAGTGTTTTGTATACCCACTGAGACCCTGTTGGGAAAATTTCTTTTTCTTTGAGAGCAGTTATCAATTGAAGATAGCTTCTGGGTTAGACATGGCTTGTGTCCAATTCCTTTCTTGTTGCTGGGCCTGACCCAGACCCTGTGCATTCTACCATAGTCTCTGTACAGTTCCTAAATGCATCATTCCTACTGTGTTTACAAGGTCTTGATCCTTGGAGTCCTGCATCCCTGCTGGCTCTTATAGTCTTTCCACTGCCTCCTTCTCAGGGTTAGCTGACCTCAGAGGAAAATGATTTGATAGAGATATCCAATTTATGATTAGGTGTTCCAAGGTCTCTCATTCACTGCATATTGACCAGTTATGGTTCTCTGTACTTATTCCCATATACTGCAGGAGAACAGTTCTCTAATGACTGCAGGGCATTACATCGATCTTTTGAGTGTATCACAATTTCGTTAGAAGTCATTTGGTTAATACATTTCTATAACAGAACAGTCATATTTGGATTTTTTTCTATATGTCCCTAGTCTTTCTCATCTCAGATTCTTAGCCACCCAAACATTGTTCTATGTTTTGGAGTGGGACTTTACCAAATCAGATATTGGTTGGTTACTCCCACAAATTTTGTGTTACTAATATACATCAGAGTAATCTTGCAGAGAGACCACCATAGTAGATCAAAGGGTTTGCAGTTGTATTGGTAATTAACTTTCTTCTGTGGTAGTGTACAGAGTATCTTGCAGTCCCATGAACACTAGTCAATAGTGGTGAAAGCTCTAGGTAGGCACCAGCTCTGCTTCTTTGTGTTTAATGAGTAATGTAGATGTTTTCTTCAGCAGTAGGAAGACTGTGAATTTGAAGAATAGAAATGAGAAAAGTTATGGGAGGTCTTTTGGAGGTCGGAATGGGAAGTAAGAATAATGTAGTTATATTATAATCTCAGAAAATAAAAAAAACCAGGTATTTTTTAATTATTTAAGACAATTTGAGAAAGCTATGATGCACTTTTTTTTGAACAGGACAGAATTTGTGAGTGCAGAGGAGCAGGAAGGACCACTAAAAAACATCCAACAACATTCCAAAAAAGAAAAGGAATAGCAGCTTACGAAGCAATCTCATATGCTAATATATTTTATAAGTAAAATTTATTTAGTACTGTGTACTCTCATTATTTCAATAAGACTTGTATTCATAGTAATTACCATTTAATACAATTTTTGACATTCGAAATTATGCTTACTATAGTTTGAGAGAAAGTATCTAGTGCTTCTTTATGTAAAAGATGGAATATTTGAGGTCAAAGCTTCTTTCCTTATCTAGTCTGGTGAAGCTTTGGAGAGGGTAAATTTGTTTGTGTAAATATGCATATATGCTCAAAATATTTTGTGTCAGATCAAGATTTCTCCAGCCCACATTAAATACTTTTGGCTTTAAATTTTGCAAAATAGAGTAAAAGTTTACAAATAGAAACAGGAAAAATTGATATCCAATTTTAGTGAAGTATAACATAGTCCCATTAAAAAGAAAAAAAAAAACACAAAGCACAAAAAAATTCGAGACTTTATACTTTGGGATGCATTAAGCAACAGAATGAGAACAGATGAAACGACGGGAAGAGGCTGATACTTTCATGTCTTTTTTTAATTATAAAGCAATTTTATAAAAAATAATGCATCTTTTAGGATTCTATACTTATGGATGTGTGAGTGTAAGATTATATAATCTCAACCTTAAAATCTTAAAGTGTTAAGGTAGTGGAAGGACTTGTGCTGTACATGTTGAAGTGTAAATAAGTTCTATGTTTCTAAATTCCTATTATATATTTGCTTTTAGCCCATAAACAAGTCTAAAGACTGGTCAAGTGAAAGCATCAGAATAAATGGTGACTGTGACAGCTTCCTGTTCCCTATGAAAGAACTATTATCTTCATTAGACTCATGTGGAGAAAATAATGTCAAAAATGCATATTTTGGGTAACACAGATAATGTAATTCTAACACTCTGAAAGTGGAGGCAGGTGTGTCACACAACTATAATAACAACAAAAGCACAATGCAGAATTTAGATTTAATGTTAAAAGTAATTTCAAAGAGATACGTTAAAGGAGCATTGCTCACGTAAAAGTGAAATATTTGATGAATATTATCAATCTTATCTCAATAAAAAGAAAGCTCTGTGAGTGATATGATTCTGGCATTGCAACATTTTTCAAGTACTGAGGTACATTCTTGGGAAGAAAAAGTTTTGACTCCACAGTGAACATCCTCAGGGAAAGATGAAAGAATAAAATGCCTTCAAGATTGATGCACAGCTGGATAATGCAGAGAGAGATCATTTTAAGTCAGAACATGGGGTGAGATGTGGGGAAGCTTTTGCCCTGTACTTGGCTGGCTGCTGAATTTAGAACACATATTCTGTAGGGCAGAATTCCTCTGGAAGTACAAGCTTTTCTCCACTCAACACAGACATGATAAAATCATGCTTTATCATATTGGAGTTTATTTGCAATATTGTGGCTTACATTGAAAAGAAGTCACACAAACTCATACTCAGGTCAGTTTTCCAGAAGAGATAGAAGGCTACTTGTTAATGGCACTTGAGAATAGTGAGAATGGACACATATTCTATTTGGGGTAATATTTATTAATTTATCTCTTTTTCATGTTTCCAGCATTTATTGTTCTTGTATATAACTAGTGTATTGCCTAATATACAGAAGTCTATGAAAAAGGAAAACTATCGAGAATCACTGCATAAAATGTTCTGAGACATTTGTGGCTTTTGAACATTTCTTAAGCCTGCTTTTAAATCTTGTATGTAAAATTATAGTTTTAGAAACAGAAGTATTTTATATCTATGTATGATATGTACTACTTTTAGAAGTTAATAATAATTAGTAGAATAAAAATATCCCAGAACATTTTATGAAAACTGTGGAATAAGTACTCTGACACTGATGATTTTTAAAGAGAGGATAATAAAAAAATTAATGGCATTGTCTCTATTATATATTAGGAGTCACGGAAATAGAAATACATAACAAATTTTGCTTTTTAGAGAGAGAGCAAAAGAGAGAGAGAGAAACAGAGACAGAGACTACAGTGAGTACCATATCCTCACAAGTTTAAAATGCCCATTTTTTTTATTTAGAATAAATGGTTTCAGTTTCAGAGTAAAGAGTAAGTATAAACAGAGAGCAGAACAGGTAGAGGTAGTTTCTCATCAGAAACACAGATAAATATGGATAATTTAGAGTAGCATTATACCTCAAAATTAACATATGCAAAATGAATGTGTCGTTACCTCCAAAAATGGCTCTTGCAAATCTTCTTTGTGTCACTGAGTGGTTACCTTAGGTTATTTTTCAAGAAAAATACTTTAGATTGATTTTTGGCTCTAGTTTTCTATCTAGCATTCATTTATCAAATTATACTAGATTGCTTTTCAAAATGTAACTAGACTTCTGTGACATCATCTCTTGTCCTTTATTCTACTGTCATTTTAGATTTTTCTTTTGCTTGTAACTTCCTGAATGGTGTCATTTTTCTCTCCATTTTTGTCTCTCATTTTATTTGTGGGACATTTGCAGATATCACTTCTCCTCTATTCTCTATATTGTAGGAATTTATTTCTTATCTTACTTAAACCAAAGTACTTGGACATTAGAATATACAAACGTTGAGGTAATTACCTTTGGGGGAGCAGTTCAAGACCAAACAAGTCTGATAGAGTTGTCACAAAATGTTCCTGTTATTATTAGGGAATTATTAGGAAGTATATGGCTACAATGGTAAGAGCATTACACTATTAAAGAACCATTAACTTGAGTGTCTGGGACTGTTAGAGATTTAAAATATTTCTTAGGTTCTAAATCTTCTGGAGGACATGGCATAGAAAAAACTTCCCCTTTCTTATGTCATTTTCTGAAATATCCAGCGAAGAGTATCAAAATAGATGTCTGTGCCAAGAATTCTTGAAAGGTGTCCCTGAGTGCTCAGTGGAGACACACAGTGTGTAGCCCAGTGATTTTGAGGTTTTCTTCAACATTTTTCTTTTACCTAAATAAGATTGTTTATTTTAGTCCTACTATCTCTTTTTTAGTACAATGAGACAGAAATATACAAGGAGGAAAATCATAATGTATATTGTTACACTTTGTCTTTGGAATATTAACTAATACAGTATTAAGTACTTATAATATTTAGATATTTATAATAATTAATTATTTTGAACAATATTCATAGACAGGATTCTTTGGCTTTTCCTCTAAAAAATTAATTTTGCATGTGAGTGTTTTTCAAAATATGTCCAGACTGATTTAATTTGAACTCTTGAAATGGTCCTGCTCCTTGTTACAACTATCTCATATTTGATTTATGCTTGTATTTTCCTGTATGCTGTCTTCCTTTCTTTTCATCTTTACCCATCATGGTATTCACAAGGTTTTTATGATATCAGTTCCCTTGTGTTATTTTAATTGTGGGAATCAACTTCTCAACCCAACTCAATCTGCAATCATATGTACCACTGTGATTTTCTGTGAAGAACTTTGGTAAATAGGCATGTTTACGATCTGTTCCTTTTATTTGAGAAACTTTACTTGGATTTTTAGTATGGAAATTATCTAAGAGCTACAATTCACACAAGATCATGTTGCTTTTATGAATAAATGAAACATAGGAATGACAAGTATCTCTCAGACACTGAGGATGAGAATTAATGCATTGCTTGTCATGCTATGGTTTTGTATTCTGGTAATGGATGAAAGCCCATTTATAGTGTCACTGATTGATTGCAATAAAGAAAATCTTCCTATTCACTAATAGTGGACATGTAAAATAAATGATGCTGGGCGGTGGTGGCAAATGCCTTTAATCCCAGCACTTTGGAGGCAGAGGCAGGCGGATTTCTGAGTTCGAGGCCAGCCTGGTCTACACAGTGAGTTCCAGGACAGCCAGGGCTCACGAAGAGAAACCCTGTCTCGAAAAATCAAAAAAATAAATAAATAAATAAATAAAAATTTTAAAAAAGATAAGTTATGTTACAATCACCAGATACTTGGGGTTTCTTAACCACTGAAGAACAACATAGGCTATCCTTATGTGGTTGTACTCAAATTCTATATTCAAGTTATGGTATAGAATTGCTACTGTTCTTTACAATTCAGCCCAGTGTATCAGAGAAAATGGCAATATCCACATATAAAGTTTCTTCCTGACATATTCTGATCTAATTTCTAACTTGATTTTTCATTTCTTTCTCTCACAGCAAGATATTTGTAATATAATGTGTATAGTTATTTTCCCCTTCATGTGTCTTCTGCATAGAGAACACATTTGATTAGGAACAAAGACTTTTCTTTTATTATGATTCTGCATATGCATTTTCTCCTTCAGTGTGTCTGGGCACTGCTGAACACATGGCTGGAAGAATGAACCAGAGCTGGGAATAGATGTAGTCTGTGGGATGTTGGTGTGACTGGGAGGGCGGTACTTCTTCAAGGATTTTAGTGTTGCAGTTGATAGATAATAAAAATCAATAAAACAGCTCTCTTAAATGTTCTTCATGTTAGTTCTAAAATTTACAGTGGTAGTCATTATAATTAGGAAAAAAATTTAAAGACACTTGCAGTGTGTTGGCATAATTCTAACACCTCTTGGATATTTTAACTTTACATAGTGAGCTTATGAATTTCAAGAATGCTGCTCTGCTGTGAGTTGAAGTGGTAGATACTGCTGATAAAGTTACCCGTGACCTGAGGTCAGTATTTCTATTTTGTTCAAGCTTCCAGAATGGTATATATAGCTTGATCGTGCTAGCCCTTTTTGTCCTGGAACTAATTTCATTCCTGCCCACCATGTTAAAGTTTATCTTTAACAACATCTACATGTTCACAGCCAAAGTACATGGCTTGAACCTGAAAATGAGTCCCCAGACAGAGTTGTTAAATTAACAGACTGGCAAGCCAAGAACGGGTAAGATTATGCACAGAGCCTTACCGACTTAAGATAGAAGTGCATTGCTTTTGATGATGCATATTCCATGATGGGTAAGGAAGGCATTCTTGTCAGAATGACCTAAGACAGGCTCAGTCTTGTTAATGAAATAAAAAGGGGGAGAGGTGGAGAGCCTTTGGGGATACTTGGCAAGAAACTGATATGAGCCAAGGACAAGGAAATTGGCAGCTTGGCAGGAATATGACATTGACCAAGGACAAGGAAGTAGGCTTCAGGCAGGTATCTGATATTAAGCTAGAACAAAGAAGTAATTTCAGGCAGGAATCTAAATATTAGGCTAGAACAAAGAAGTAATTTCAGGCAGGAATCTAAATTTTAGGCTAGAACTAGCTTCAGACATGATAATGTCTTTAGGTTAGGACAGGCAAGTTGGCTCAGATATTTTGGTCATCCTGATAAGTGCTTAGAAATAGTGATCATGGAAGTATTCACGAAATTGTGTTTATTGTCTTGCTTGTTCCTTGAATATTTCCATCTATTGTATTGCTAGACTCTCAACCTAGAACTGACCTTAATACAAGCATGTAATTAAAATGGTATAAAAGCAAAAAGGAGGAGGGGAATGGGATAGGGAATTCTAGGGAGGGGGAAATGGGGAAAGGGGATGATATCTGAAATGTAAATAAATAAAATGCCAAAAAAAAGAAGAAACAATAAAAAAGAAATTGTATCATTTTTTAAAGTGATAGTATATTTAAACACTGTTATGCTGTTTAAGCAGAGCAGAAAACTTTTGAGAGAACATAAAATGAAATAGGAGCGACAAACGTATTTTTATCAACTAAACTTTTTTAAAATAGACAAAGATATTCATTTTCCAATTGAAAATAATGAACTTCTCTCTCCTTATTTACTTAACAGGAAGCAAAACAAATAGCTCTTTAATATTTCTAGTGTTACCAAGTGATACACATTTTATATATCTTTTTGTATATTTATTTGCTTTACAAAGGAAACCTTTTCACACCAATATGTCAAATGACAGTTCTAAGACTGAGGTATCTGTTGGTTGAAATGAGAACTCATATCCTGTCTGTGAATTTCACATTTAGTATAGAAGGATTTTTATTAAAATGCCTATTAAAACTTTCTAAATAGATTAATTAGGAGACCTGTGAACATTTAATTTTCCCTACTACCTGGGATCCTAATGGGCCATACCTTGTTCCCTTTTTACTGAATTGACCTCAACAGTTATTATTTGTTAAATTATAGACATACAGATATATCTATAATGGTTCTCTTTATCCCAAATTATTCAGATGGATGGTTCAGTTTGATGACTGTGTATGAACCATAATAAATGATAGAGTCATAATACCTTCTAAAAAAAGAAATATGAGACCCAAGTTGATCCTTATAATATTTTTGGTGCTTGCTCAGAACAAGAACACACACAAAAATTTAAATGTGACATGTTTTGAATTGAATGTTGTAAATTAAGTAAATTTATTAGTAAGAAAATAGTCTATGTACTGATTCTGGCTTGTTTCTCATTCTTAAATATATATTTTTCTTGACCACACAATGCTTGAAATCTTAGACTACTCTGTATCCTGTCTCAGAGAGCCTGACACACATCTTTCCTCTTTCTGCCTCAGGCTTGTACAGTGTGGACCCCAAATAATCAGGTACAATGTAGAGGGCAGATAATCCACTGCTCCCTTGGCCATCTTGTGTATCCAGGCCTATACCTATACCTTTCAAGGGAAGGATTAGCTATAAGTCAGAAGAAATAAAATAATGAAACAAAAAATGTGAGCAATGAGCTATATTCTTTATTTCTAATATTGTTTTCTATTTCCTTTGCTTTCTTCCTCTTCCTTTGTGCTTTGTCAGAGGAGGTATGGCATTTGCTTATTTTCTTAATTTATTATCTCCTGCAAGTGAATATCCTATACTGGTTTGCTTATAAACAATTAAAAACAATGTCTTTATTTATTTCTTAGTACTAGATGTTAGAAAACAAAAAATCATGAAACCAGGAAACATCAGGTGTATATCAAGTGTGTTCTTATTATCTTGGGTGGAGTTATTTTGCTAATCACATTCATAATTCTTTCTTATTCTCATATTTTTTGTTGTTTAGTTTTTTTTCATTGATTTCTTTTGTTTGTTTGTTTTGAGACAGGATTTTTCTGTGTAGTACCAGCTATCCTGGAACCAGGCTGTCCTCAAACTTAGAGATCCACCTGCCTCTGCCTCCTGAGAGTTGTGACTAAGCATGCACCACCACTGCCTGGTTCTGACACTTTCTTATAACCCCATAGCTTCACAAATGATACCATGATATTTAGTTGTAATATATCCAAGTTGAATGAGATATGGTAATTGTTCTGTAAAAATTCTCCTGAGAAAATAAATAGTTAGAGAGATATGGAATCTTTGTGAACTTACCTTTGAGGGCTGTCAAGAATTAACTTCTACAGCCTATGAAGTGCAGCATTTACACTGACAAACAACTATCATGGGCAAAAATTACATCTCTAGAAACACATCTCTTTATTGTTTATTCATTGAACCTCATCATGTTCCAGTGGATGCGTTGTCTAAGCCTAATGGTCATGAAGATGGCTCTGTGTAAACTAGATGGGTCACAAAACAAAAGCATCATGAAGGTAGGAAAGGATTATACAGGGTTGCAGGCAAAGTTGATACTAGTGGGATGAAAAAAGAGTGAGTGTGAGGAGAGAGAGTAACTATAATATATCATATATGGGAACTATAAAAGAACTAGTGAAGAAAAATAGAAGAAAGGAAGAGAGAAGAAAAGAAGAGAGGAAGGAAGAAAGGAAGGAAGGGAGGGAGAAGGAAGGAAACAAGTAAGTGAGAAAGAAAAAGAAAGGAAGAAAGGAAAAAGAAAGAAAGAGAGGGAGAGAGAGAGAAGAGAGAGAGAGAGAGAGAGAGAGAGAGAGAGAGAAAGAAAGAAAGAAAATCAAAACGATGCTTAGCTACAAAATGTTGGTAGTTCACCATACTCAGGTCTAATTAAAAGACACCCTCACTTAATGATAATCAAATGAGTTAGATTCCTTACTAATTCTACAGAAAATGTTTTACAATCTTACATGTTGGAATATATAAGAATAATTACATAAACACATTGAATCCTTCCCTCTATTGAAAGAAAAACAGACTGGTTATTTCATTCAGTAGGGCTAAAATCATGATGGGTGATTTTAATATAAAATACTTGAAAATGTCCCCCTTTCTATAGGTAGTTGCATTGGGGTCTCTACATTTAGTTCATACACATATCAGTTACTTCTCTTTTCTAGAGCTTTTAAAAAAAACAGTATATTGAGCATCATTTCTTCCAGTTCTTTATAATTGTATTTATACAATGACAATTAAATTTAAGGCACCATTACTAATATTGCTACTGAGTCTTCCTTATCTTTACTGGACCGCATACTAAAAGGCATAACTCTAGCACTGGGGTTTAAAACAATGTATAACTTCACATTTTTATTTGTGTGATTCATTTATACACCTTAATCTTAGCATCACTTAGGATCAGAACTGGTATGTGTGTCATATGGCTTTCTTTCCCTGGTCTCATTCTCTCTGAGTCTAATATTCTCTCCTGTGTCTCATCCTTTACAAATTGCACACTTGTATACATTGCGTTAATAGTAATTTGTCATTCAAGTGATATACATTCTGAGCATAATTTTTGACTCAGATAATTTTTAAACCTAGCTAAAATATTTTACCATATTAAGTATATTTTATGTTATGTTCTTTGTATGATAAATGATTTCTAAGTTTATAATGCTTGGTCGTTTCATAAAAAAAAATAAAATAAAATCAGAAGGGCCTAAATAACTTTTTTCTAATAGGTTACTTAGCATAAATTGCATATTTACTATATTTTATGTGTTTCCTTGCAGTATTTCATCATTTAACAAAGAAAGTATGTCACATATCAAAGATATATTTTATTGTAAAATCATCATCACTAGGATTAGAAGAAATAAAAAAACAGAAGGAAATGTGTTAGCACATCAGATATAAACATCAAAGAGTTAGAAATATGCTGATTTACATTGTATTTTAAAAGAGAAGATAGCAGACACCCACGTGCACAAGCAAAAGAGAACATGTAAAATTCCCTAGAGCATCTTTTCAGAAGGTATTTTGGAAGGTCTATGGGATTGAGAATACACTATTTAAGAGTCTCAAACTGAGATCATTTAGCTGCCTACCAGAATAGTCTTTGAAATCCCAGTCTTAGCTGTTTCCTGCTTTTTACCACCTTTTCAACTTGAAAGTATCCTAGAATAACCTCTTTCCAATACTTTCCCATAGCTGTCAGAAGGCTTAAAGGGATTTTATTAGACTAACCTTCACAGTTGAAACCTTTGAAGTATACTTTTCAGTTTAGGTAATACATTGACAGATGCTCTTTTATATCAAAGGGAAATCTATCAATTAATAAGTAAACATGACAGATGAAGTAAGTGACAGTGTTTTTCTCTTCTCTAATGAGAAAGCTAAAGAAAGGAACCGTGGGCATTCTAAAGAGGAACAATCATCCTGAAGAAGAAAAAGAAAGGTCTCCTGGGAATGCAAAAGGCACACTAACAGATCTGTCATAACCTTTCAGACATTGATGAAAGAGTGCTTGATATTACAAAGACCCTGATCTACAACAGTCTTTATCTTAGATGCAGCCTAAACCAAGTTGCAGAGAGAAAGACTACATTGATGAAATACTAAAGCAAGATTTGGAAATTGTTTCTGTAGAAAATATTTTATACTATATTTGTTGGAATGCAAACAAGTTTGTGTCAATACATTGTGATTAACATTCACATAACTGTATCCATTTTCATAAGATTTGTTCAAATATTTTCATAATATAGCTGAATAAAGTTTTACTCTGAGAGTTACTGTAGGCAGCCGTGTTTACAGTTGCAAAGTCATATGACTAGCACCTGACAATGTAAGCAGCTGGCTTCCAGAGTGGCCAGCTCAGCTAAACTGGTAAACAAGTCCTTTGAGCATGCGTCGGCCTCGTGCCCCTCCCGAGCGGGCTTATGCTAATGAGGTATTGGCAGCTTAACCTATCCTGAGAGAACGGGTCACCCAGCCTGCCTTGGGCAGTTATATAAGAAGCTCATTTCTGCTGCTTGGGAGCCCAGCCCGTCCCCTTCCTGGTCCAGTTCCCCGTCCCTAAGTCAAGAGTCATTCCTGGAATAAAGCTGACTGAGAAGGATCCGACCGTGTTGTGTCTTACTTGCTGGCCAAGGCGGACGCGACAAGTTACATGTAGGTATTACTGACAATAAAATGGTAAACCACAAAGAATTGGTCTTCATAAAATTGTAGTCAAGCATAATATAATGATAATGTACTGTGTTTAATGGACACAAATATTTTGTTTATGCCTATATATTATTATAATAAATAGGCTTCTTATCCTGTGGTTTATTGAAGGAGGAATATTGAAATTGATTTTATTTTATTATTTCACAATTTAATGTTATAGAAGATATACTTAGTATTTGATAGACACTCATCTATTTTTATTTAAGACTGATAAAAATAGTACTATTTCATGTCTTTATATTATATACAGAGAAACTTATATTATTCAAGTAGTTTCAAGATTCATAAGGCTTCAGAAGCATCAAGCACTTGCTGGAGAGAGAAAACTCTGTAGAATTACTTTGCATGATGCTCCAGAAATGTCGCTTTCATATGGCATCACTACTGCAAGGATGGATTTTTATGAATGCTTTGAGATTCAGGGGTCATCAAAGCTTACTCTCACAAGTATCCCAAATTAACTCAGAGTTAACAGTTAGTCCTGTATGAAGTCATTTCTTTTGTTTGTCATTGGTGCCTTATCTAGGGTAAATAGCCATATTCTAACATCACCCCAGGAAATGTCACATAATGTCTGTCTGAACTAAAAGCTATCTTGGAAATAACAGAATATTTCAAAATTTATACTGTCATATAAATAGCATATAAATTACTGTTAAGATATTGCTCCTGTCTAAAGGACATACAGACACAAAAAATGAAGCAGAGACTGAAGAAAAGGCCATCCAGAGACTGCACCACTTGGGATCCATCCCATATGCAGCAACCAAACCCAGACACTATTGCAAATGCCAAGGAGTGCCTGCTTATTAGAGCCTGATATGGATGTCTCCTGAGAGGCTTTGCCAGAGTCTTACCAATACAGATGGGGATGCTTGCAGCCAACCATTGGACTGAGCGCAGGGGACCCCAATGGAGGAGCTAGGGGAAGGACTGAAAGAGCTGAAGGAGTTTGCAACCCCATAGGAAGAACAACAATATCAACCAACCAGACTCCCCAAAGTTCCCAGGGACTAAACCACCAACCAAAGAGTACATATGGAGGGACCCATGGCTCCAGTCGCATATGTAGCAGAGGATGATAGCCTTATTTGGCACCAAAGGAAGGGGGGCTTTTGGTCCTGTGGATGCCCCAGCATAGGGTAATGCTAGGGTGGTGGGGCAGGAGTAGGTAGGTGGGGGAGAACCTTCATAGAGGCAAGGGGAGGAGGAGTAGCATCCTGGGCTTTCAGAGAGGAAACTGGGAAGGGGGTAATATTTGAAATGTATATAAACAAAATAATAGCTAATAAAAACTTTTTAAAAAGATAGTGTGACTTTGAACAATTTTAATAAAAACCAGTTTAATTTAATTATGATACCAAAAGTTAATTCAATAATAAAAAGAAAGTAAAATGTATACAATAAAACAGTACTAAAATATAAATTATATTAATACAAAGATTATATATGTATCAACATATTCTATTAATTCGTACCTTCAAGTGACAAATTGAATAAATATTAAGCAATTGACTAGAATCTTGTCTTGCCAAGAATCCTCATTCATTTACTTAAGGCAAAATTCCATTTTCTGACTGAGTTTTTCAAATGTTTTGACAGTGCTTTCATTTTAGTGTACATGTGTCGACATGGCTTTAATTCCTGTCTGTTTCGAAAATCATGTTGTATTTGCAGTGAGCTAATGAAGTGAGAGTGCTATGCTGTAATAATCTCCAAAAGATCCAGTTATATGCTTTGTGCTTCAGCCCAAAAAATAAACCTTGGCAGTCCAAAAGTCCATATGTTCAGCATTTTGCCATAGGTGAGCACAGTAAGACCGGCTGCTACAGCACTAAATAATGATATCATGCAAATAAAAGAAAGTACCAACTGAAACTGGGCACACAGCAATATTCCACATTAGAAACAGAAAGTCATCAAAATATAATCAAAGTGGAATGTCTATTCTAAACACATAGATGTTAGTTTCACTTATGATTTACAAAAGTTAGAGAAGTGAAACAAATGAATACTCAGAGCATCCAGTCTATCAATCAACAAAAAGCTGATGTACTAAATAATAGTCTTCAAAGAATTACAAATAAATAAACGTTTCAAATATGTTCAATATTCTTAAACATCATAAAGGTACAAAATCAAATTGTACTAACATTGAGGAAAATAGGTAAATCATAATACAATAACCATTATGATTTATATTAGTGAGACTCTTTCCACAAAATAGTTATTAATTTTAAAGAAAATTAATATTGTTACACTTAGATGTAGCAGATAACTCTTTGTATACTGTATTGATTTGATAATACCTGTGATGGCTATTCCTGGGTGTCAACTTTACTACATCTGGAATGAACCACAATCCAGAAATAGAGGACACAACCTGTGATCCAGATATTGTGTCCTTCATAAACATTGTAACACATTTTACCAACAGCATCTAAAATACACTTCCAACTAATGGAGTCCATGCTTCTGATTAGCACATTTTCTCTATAAGGTACCTGCTAAAACTGGAAAGGTTTTTTTTTTTTTTTTTTTTTTTTTTTTTGAAAGAGGGAAAGTTGTTGAAGGGCTGCATATGCTGATATAGGTCACCTAGCGCCATCTATAGGGATCTATCTACAAAAAAGCAGATATTGAGGCTGGAAGACATAGGCTTCTGTCCCAGATACTGACATGTTCCAGATCTTGAGGCATAGTGGTCATGAAAAGCTTAAGCCCAGGCAAGGTAGTACACACTGCTTCCTTAGGATTCCAGCTTATACAGACGACCAGCTGAAACAACTGCCCTGTTCAAAAGTAGGGCCTCTCACTTTAAGCTTAGCCCTGAGGACAATTTCAAAACTGTAAATGTAAATATTTCAAAATGTATTTGTGTCCATTCTGTATTTACTTGACAAGCAAAAGAGGAAGATAAAAGCAGTAAATGTAAAATTCAGAGCACAATTTAGACATGCTTAATATGTGCAAGTGTTTTCTTTAGAAACCATGCTTTTCCCAACTTGGAGCTGCTTTCACACACTAGTGCAATTCTGTGTGTTCATTGAGGAACTGACAGTTTGCTCGAACACACACACACACACTTGCACACAGGTTACACAGGGTTGGGGAAAGAAAGAGAGATAGAGAAACTGATCTATGTTGTCAATACATGAAGAAAAAAGACAGTGGTGGTCTTTATTTCCTCATTCTTTCTTTCTTATTCTTTCTTCCTTTTTGTTCCTTTTAGGAAAACATGCTATTCTTATTTTTATTTATAGTTAATTAATTTTTCCCATATATTACATCCTGACCTCAGTTTCCCCTCACTCCTTTCCTCCCATTCTTCCTCCCTTCTACTTCCCTATTCTCTGATCCATTCCTTCCTTTCCCTTCAGAAAAGAGCAGGCCACCCAGGGATCTCAACCAAACATAGTATAACAGGTTTCAGTAGGACTAGGGACATACCCTCTCATCAGGGCTGGACAGTGTAATCCTGCATGAAGAAAATGGTCACAAAAGCTGGTCACACACTTTGTGAAACTTCAAACTTTCTCAGTTTTAAGGTAAGCTTTCCATTATTTAATAATGAGAATTGTGAGATATGTTAATTTCATGTTAATAATTTAAGGAATACATGGGATCTAAAATGCAAAAAGATGCCCTACCTGCCAAACCCAATTTAATAGACAAAATTCTCATAAATAGTTATTACTGCTGTTGTCACAGATGAGCACAGATTCACATTTAGTGCCCTGAGTAACGATAAAACTCCAGCTAGAGATTCACCATTCCGTCTTATTAGAAGAGTGCAAGTTCTATACCATAGGAATTCTACATTTATGCTAATCACAATATCAATACTTTGCATTTGCTCTAGATCATTCAGCATTGTTTTATATTTGTTGAGCAGCAGAGACACATCATAGCTTCCCATATGAGTTGAGAATTCAATAATGAGAAAGACAAATATGAGGACTGGAAAGGGAGATGCAAGAAGATAAACATGAAGATGAATAAAATTATTAGAAATATTATTATAAACCCAGTGAGCATTGTATGCTCTAGTTGATGACTCAAAGGATCATGTCAGAGTGAGTAATCTTTAAATCTTGAGGAGACAGTATCCAAGCTGTTATGAAAACAGATGAGGTAACTACTCGAATATCAGGAATCATACCATTCTGTCATTGTCAGATGGTAAGCAATTATAAATAAATAAATACATAATGTGGTGGGAGATAAGATAAAGCCACAAGAATTGTGTGGAGTAGTGAGATGCCTCAATAGCCACTCAGGCATGAACACCTGAATTTTAATTCTCAGAAGCAATATTAAAAAACTCAAGAATTAGCGACACCATATAAGCCTATAATTCCAAGGTTTTGCTGACTAGATAGTACAGCTAAATTTTTGAGAGTTATTATCATAAATAAGGAGGAAAGGAAAGAGTTTAAGAACATTAACTACTGACTACATGTATACTCACACTCATGCACACATGAACAAAAAACATGAATATACACACGCCAAGCACACACATATTACACATGTACCACATACAACACATAACAACACACACAAAATACACGTCCCACATACATGTACTACATATCACACACACAGCATATACTACACACACACACACACACACACCATGCATGTACTACACATTAAGTATATATCATACACACCATGCACACATATAGAAATATTGCTGGCCATAATTTCCTGAGTTTGGCCATCTCAGGACCAAGCTTCACCTTGATGGTAGGGTCAAGACTGAGTTAATGTTCCCAGGCCCCAGAATCAACTTCTCTACTGCTTTTTCAGATGTTTCATGCTTGTCTGTTAACAGTAAAGGATACAAAGAAGGAAGTTGCCATTATCCTGTTATCTAAACCAAGGCCCACAAGACATAAATGTGCTGCCTGCCTTGATTTAATTGACTTCATGCATCTTACCTACCTTTCACCTCTTTGTTTCTTTATCATTCTAGACTCCAGATCAGTGTTCAGGAAGGGGCCTGACTGCAAAAACATACATGTGAGATATATTCAGAAATTAATTCCTTCAATTTGTTATTTTTCCTTTTTAATTATCTTTAAAAGTAACATTTTCCACATAGGATCTTCATATATGTTCTATTTCTGTTGAGCTACATTTTACCATCCAGTGGTGAGCTCTGTCATAGGACAATCAATTTTAGTTTTATGAGATGAGGCTTACCAGTGTATGTCCCTACCAAGAGTAAATATGGGTCTGTCTCTCTTCACATTTAGCTGGCATCTGATTTTGCTTTCCTCCCCTCCCCTCCCCTCCCCTCCCCTCCCCTCCCCCCTCCCCTCCCCACCTCTCCTGTCCTCTTTTCTTCTCTTTTTGTTGTTCTGTTTTATTCATGAAGGTGGCCATTCTGACTATGGTGAGATGAAATTTCAGAACAGAGAAAAAAGCTAATTTTAAGATAAAGTTCATAGATTATGAGTGCTACTTTTAGATATAGGATGGAGGGAGTTTTGTTTTGTTTTTTTTAAACACACCACAAAATGGTGGCCACATTAAGATACTAGATCAAGCAACCAAACTTACTCTTAAATTACAACTCTTTGTTATTTATTTATTTATTTAAAGAGCACAACACAGAAAGCAGGGTGGAATGTAGGGACATAGGGAATATTTTTAAATGCCATGATGGATATTTTTGTGACAAATGTTAATACAGAAATATATGAATATAATTTATGACCAGAACAAAATATATACTATATATATAATTATACTATATACTATATAGTATATATGTGTTCTTTAAAGGGAATAAAAGCATAATTTGATACACAATGCTATGCATCCAGCAGCGACCTTGATTTAGTAGGGAATTCACTCAACTTTTGATATATTGAATGTTCCTAAATGTCAGGCATTTTAAACTACTTCAACAATCTATTTCATTCCCAAAATATAACAGCCATTTCCAAGTTAGACTATCGATGTTTGCTGAGAGAGTTGAAGTGAAACAAATCATGACAGTTTCCTTTCTGCTGGTTGAGAGAAGAAATGTTCAAGACCAAGTGTAAAAACTACAAGAATTAAACATCTGAACCTGCAATCCACGTTCTCAGCACCCCTCCCCCAAACAATACAGTAATGGAACTCATTAGATCACTGTGTGATCCCTGCTGACACTTAGGATGAGGGTGTCCCTCAGAGAAAAGTATTTAGTGGAAAGCAAGAGGGATGTCTTGACATTAATAAGGCCAAGCATCAGTTCAATCTGATTGAAAAAAATACATGTTTATGTATTCCACCAAATATTTACTAAATAGCCACTTATTTCTCTTAAATGTCTCAAATGTTCTTACTTAACTATTTTTTATTATTATCTATATAAGAATCCAATAATTTGCAATTATTCTATGGTCTTATAGACTAGGAAAATAGGTGAGCCATATAGAACGCATTTTGTTTTTCTGGTTACTGGGTCTTTTTTTTCCCTTCTATTTTTGATGTATTCAAATATTTATTTTTGAAGTACAACAACTGTCCTGTTATAACTTAAAACTGTAAAAAAACTGATGCCATTTCAGCACATTATTCTTAAGTTTTCGAAGGCTTGGGAAGAGAACAATTATAGCTAATAATTAGATTAGAGAAGCACATAGTATTTATTTTTATTTATTTATTTTTATTGAATATTTTCTTTATTTATATTTCAAATGTTATCCCCTTTCCTGGTCCTCCCCGAAACTTCCTATCTCATCCTCCATCCCCTGACTGGGCATTCCCCTACACTGGGGCATCATGCCTTTACAAGACCAAGGGTCTCTCCTCCCATTAATGCCCCAAAAGGCCACCCTCTGCTACATATGCTACTGGAGCCATGGGTCCCTCCATGTGTACTTGTTGGTTGGTGGTTTAGTCTCTGGGAGGTCTGGGAGGTCTGGTTGTTCATATTATTTTTTCTCCTTATGGGGTTGCAAAACCCCTTAACTGTGGATGCCAAGAAGTGCATGCTGACAGGAGCCTGATATAGCTGTCTCTTGAGAGGCTCTGTCAGCCTGACAAATACAGAGAGAGGGGATGCTTCAGCTAACTATTGGTCTGAGCAGGGTTCCCCAACGGGGTCCCCAATGGAGGAGTTAGAGAAAGGACTGAAAAAGTACACAATATTTCTTATGCTTATACAATATTATTATTACAAATGATATTGTGTTACTCACAGGAAAAAAGTCAGATTCACAAACATCATCAAGTAAAATAAAAGACTAGCGATGGATGACAGGAAAAAAAAAACAGTTCTATTTGCCCTAAAGCTTCACCAATCTTGGTTACTGAATAGTATCCACCGATATTAAAATAGTCAAGGCATCTGAGCAGGGACTAGATGAGCAGGCACCTGACTACTGACCAGGGAAAAGTCAGAACCAAAACCCCAATTCCATATGTAGACTTTCTCAGAGTGCAGGCCAATATGATAACATTTTCATAAAAACTGAAAGAGGTTCTTCTAAGGGGGCTGGAGTCAGCATTTTCTTTTGTCTGAGATGGCAAGTCATAAATGTATATCTCTTTTCTTGAGATCTGTAAACAGTGATTCCTCGTTTAGTCTCTGATACCTGTGAATGTGTTAATAATTTGGAGTGTGTGTTTGTGTGCGTGTGCATGCATATGTGTGTGCACTTGTTAAGTGTGTGTTCATATGTATATGTAGGTCAGAGGTTGACACTGGGTGTCTTCTTTAATTCCTCTTCTTCTTACTTTTGATACTTTGTCTCTAACTGGTCCTGGACCTGACTCATAGACTGGTGGATGGGAAGCCCCAGAGATCTCCCTCTTTCCACTTTCACAGTGCTGGAGTTAGGGCTTTCAAACCCTTTAGAGTGAGATTTAAGGAACTGCTCTGTATCTTCCCTGAATGCTTTTTGATTTGCTGCTCACTTTTCTTCATTCCTCTTCAAGAGAAAAAGGCTAACAGACTCATGCACTTCATCAGCATTTATACTATTCCACTAATAATATGCCAACAATATTTGAAAATAGGTTTTAATATTACTGGATAAGGGAAAGCTACCTTCAATTGAGACAGGTGTAAGGATTTCATTTTTAACTTCAATTGTGCCCTGAAAACCAAATGAGACTGACTAAAATTTATTTTTTTTAAGGATAATTTTCGGTTTATTCACTATCTCTCACTTTGACAATACTGGTGCTATTACAAAGTGTTTTTGAAAATCAGAATTTAGCCGGGCGGTGGTGGCGCACGCCTTTAATCCCAGCACTTGGGAGGCAGAGGCAGGCGAATTTCTGAGTTCGAGGCCAGCCTGGTCTACAGAGTGAGTTCCAGGACAGCCCGGGCTACACAGAGAAACCCTGTCTCGAAAAAACCAAAAAAAAAAAAAAAAAAAAAAGAAAATCAGAATTTAAAGTGTTTACGTAGCATTTTCTACCTAGGACTTAAATATTTTGTTATATTGAAAATTTTGTACATAATATATTTCACTTGTAGAATTATGTGTATGATAGCATAATATTAAGAACAGATTATTTCCTATGACAGCTGAGAATTTTCACACAGAATCATCTGTGAAATAACATGATAAAGAAGTTAATAATTAAATTCAAGAACTTTTATTTTAATATATACCAATAATAGAAATATTTTCACTCAGGTTTACATTGCAACTACTTCTTGACTTTTCTTCTCAGATAAATTCATATATTTTACAAATCACGAAATAAATTTTGACTTTCTTTTTGTGAAGACATGTTATAACATTTATTGAATTAGTTATAGAAAGATATGCCTTTAAAAGTATTCTTTCATATTCAACAATTTGATATTGCCATTAATATTTAAGTAGATAGGCTTTCTGTATATGGCTAGTATAATTTATGAACTAAAATTAAGAATTTAAGAATTTATATCATTTGAACTAAATACAATGGAATTGTCATATTGTTTTCACTTCCTGGTTTGATATAAGCATTTTTATATGTTTCCTGCAATTTTTGAATCATAATTGAAATTGTATTTTTGAATTTAAAATTAAAATAATTTATATAATATAGTATTTTTGTGTACATATAAAATGTATAATATATATCTATCCTAAAAGGTCAAATTACAACCTTAGGGAGACAAAACAGGTTAACCTGTATATTTGAGAATAATAGGGAGTTGAGGGCTGTACAGTGAGATCATGTCTTCAAATTTAATAAATGGATATTTAGGTCATCAGATAGACACATAGAAAAAAATTCAAGAGTCCAAATGCATTTTCTGCAATAGCATTGAACTGTGGAAGAAGTCAGGCCATCCTCCATGATCACTGCTCCCACTTGTGCCATTTGTATGCATTTAGGAGATCAAGGGAATGACTATGATTTACTTGATACAATACATTATAGGATTGCTTCTACTTAAATTACATTCTTGCTAGTTGAGTTTCAAATTTTCAGTCTAGCAGTAATTATAGGAATGATGATAATAATAACCATTATGAACATTACTATTATTACCTGCTTTTCTTCTGGTTTATTTTATGCCAAGTACTATTCTATGAACTTTAATAGAGCCATATGAAAAATTTGATGATTAGTGCTTACAACGTTCTCACTTTGTGTTTGAGAGAAAATTACATGAGATCCAGGTAACTTTTAAATTTCAGAGCCAAGTACCTGAGGACTGGGTATTGGTACCTAATCAAGCTGTCACAGGAGAACAGCCTCATTTTCATTATGTAATGTGCTTCCCCAGTTTTGTGCCCACAAGTGTGAAAGTGGACATTCTGGATATATTTTATAATGTTACTCATTACATCTATATTTAAACCTACAATGATTGATTGTTCTTCAGAAATAGAAAAAAAAAGTTTCAAATGGTAGCAGAGGGCTTTTGAATACCTTTTGAATTTCTTTTATTGTTAAAATCTACAATGAAAGTATACATGATGTCTTATATCTGGTTTATGTTATAAATTAAATTGATAGTAGAACAATTCCATGTCAGTGTATTATTTGTAAGATATCAAGTAAAAGAAGTAGAAAATCCAAGGGGTTCTGTGTATGAAAGATAAAGATTCCCTTCATTTTTCTTAGAAGTTCAAAATAATTTCATTCCAGTTCATTTCCAGAATGCAGCTGATCAGCTGATTCTGTGTTCTGTGACTTGCTTAATTAATTTGAAATTTTAATTTATTTCATTTTAATAAGCAGCTTGAGTTTCGGGAGAAAGTTGCACATATCACATTTCTGTTGGACCTAGATATTTGATTAATATTATTCTCTGTCAGAATGCAGGATTTAAGAATGCTGCTCTAAGATTAATCAACAAATGGAACCTCATAAAGTTGCAAAGCTTTGCCTTTAAAAGGCAAAGGACTTTGTCAGTAGGACAAAACAGCAACCCGCAGATTGGGAAAGATATTTACCAATCCTACATCTGACAGAGGACTAATATCCAATATATACAAAGAACTCAAAAAGTTAGACTCCAGAGAACCAAATAACCCTATTAAAAATGGGGTACAGAGATAAACAAAGAATTCTCAACCAAGGAATATTGAATGGCAGAGAAGCACCTATAGTTTTAATGTTCAACATCCTTAGTCATCAGGGAAATGCAAATCAAAACAACCATGAGATTCCTCCACACATCAGTCAGAATGGGTAAGACAAAAAACTCAGATAACAGAAGATCCTGGTAAGAATGTGGAGAAAGAAGAACATTTCTCCATTGTTGGTAGGATTGCAAGCTGGTACAACCCCACTGGAAATTAGTATGGCAGTTCCTCAGAAAATTGGACATAGTACTATGTGAGGACCCAGCTACGCCACTCCTGGGTATATACCCAGAAGATGCTCTAACATATAACAAGGATACATGCTCCACTATGTTCATAAAAGCCTTATAATAGCCAGAAGCTGGAAAGAATTCAGCTGTTCTTCAACAGAGGAATGGATATAGAAAATGTGGTACATTTACACAATGGAGTATTACTCAGCTATTAAAAACAACGACATCATGAAATTCTTAGGCAAAAGGATGGAACTAGAAAAATCATCCTGAGTGAGGTAACCCAATCACAAAAGAACACACATGGTATGTACCCACTGATAAGTGGATATTAGCTCAAAAGCTCGGAATACTAAAGGTACAATTCACAGACCACATGAGGCTCAAGAAGCCCCTCCTCCTAAATGCTGCAGTTATAGGCAGGCTACTGTATTTGCTGCGAATATACTTGGGTGATGGTGATCTGAATTCTGATCTTTCTCTTCTTTGCAGCAAGTAATTCCTCACTAAGCAGTCTCTCCAGCCATAGTTGCTGTTTTGAAATAGAAAAAATTATCTGTGACTATTATTGAGGTAATTTAAGAGCAAATGAATCATTTGGCTTACCTGTATTTCCCTACATAATATTTTTGACACAAGATATAACAGTTTTGGATTTATTGAAAGAAATTCACAAAAATTATTTAAGACATTATTATATTTAACCTAAACCAACTAGATATGTAATATACTATGTATACATTTAAAGATGTCAAAATATTTTTATCCGAAGTATAATCCCATAAATGGCATTTGTAGTGAAAGAAAAATGTTATTTAGTAAAGCAAGTTTTTACACTAAAATTATTCAGAACACCTATCCAGTGATCCAGGTCTTGGTGAAATCCCTAGATTAAAAAATTCTTTTAGTCTTGCTACTGAACTGTTGAGCAGAGGCAAAGTGCACTAGGCCTTCTTGTTCATATAGTCAATTGTGTGACAGGAAGACCTTGATAGGACTGTACAGTTGAGTACAAGTGACCTTAGACCAATGCAATTTCATTAATACCTGAAATTAGGAGCAAAGTATGGACAGAGCTTTAAGATAGATAAAGACATAGCCATGAAAACAAGAAGTGGTTACTAATACACAGAAATATTGTGCAACTCAGAAATCTGAAATATTGAAAATTTTCTATTTTAGATACAGGCACAAGAATAGTTAAGGTGAGATACATTAAAAAAAACATAACCACTGAATAATTATAAGCACAAAATTAAAATGTTGAAAGAAAAAAAGTTGTATTCAATAAATTTTAAATACATGAAATTTAATATCAATAAGATTACAAAGGCAGGTCACTGCTGACCATGACAATGGATGATTGGTTGCAACAGTCATTAAAAAGAAGGAAGTCAGTTTGTGTGGAGTTGGAGGGGTAGGGACATCCTCTTGGAGACAGCAGGGTGTGAGGAGGTGGTATGGGATAGGGAGCCTTCAGGGAGCAGACCAGGAGGGATATAAAAACTTGACTGTCAAACATGATTGAAGAATTTTAAAAAGAAGATGCAGTCTTAAGAGGCTGATTTTTTTTTTAATTGGCAGAGTAGTGTTTTTCAATGTCAACAAATTCCAACACTCAAATATTTTTATGTAAGTGTTAAAAAAAAAAAACTGTTCTCTTCTACTTTATATTACTTGATTGTGTGAATTTCCCTGAGACCCTTAGATAACTTGGTTGGTATTATTTTTATTACCTTTTTAAGTTGCCTGCTTGCTTTTTGATGAGAGAAAGAAGATTAGGGTTCAGGTAAATGAGGAAGTAGAGAGAAACTGGGAAGAGTTGGGGGAGAAAAAAATATGATCCAAATATACTGTAAAAATATATTTTCAATATAGTACTAAATCTTATTTAAGCTAATTAATCTGCAGCACCACAGGTCAAGATGGGCAGCTAGCTCCTTGCTCTCTGAATGATCACAGAATCTTTTCTTTCCATATGAAACTTTCTGTTTTAATGTATTTGTTTACAAATTAGTCAACTCCCTAAAACAGACTTATAACACTCTATTTTTATGATTAAATGCTACATTAGTCTTATTATTTGAGAAGCAGGTTCATTAAAAAATAAAATGTTGATCTGATGTCTTCAAGCCACATTTATCTTAGGTATTTATGATGTTTAAAAATAATGAGTCTGTCATTTGACAGTGTGTGGGCATTGTGTGAATTGATGCTCATTAATGCAAGTGTTCAACCAAAATAATAAATGTTTTAATGCAAATATTGTCCAGCTTGTTTTAGAAACCTCTCTATGAATGGGACACAGGTTATCTATTTTAATTATGAGGCATACTTTGGGATTTGTAAAGATTTAGGCATATTGTTTTAAAGATCAATATAATCATGACAGGCTAGAAATTGTTGTAAGGTTTAATAGATACAGCAATAAGGTAATATTTCTAATTATTTTAGTTATTTTTATTTTTATCATAGAAGTTCTAATTATGAGATGCAATTCAATCTAGTTGATACTTAGCACATATATAATGAAATTAAGAGATTATAGAAATGTACATAAAATTAATTTATGTATCGTATAATTCTCCACACACAGTGAAAACACTTAAGGATATAAAATGGTGATATATATGTACTTTTCTACACTGTAATGAAACACTGCTACATCATGTCAGTATTTTTGCTATCGTTCTACAAAATCTCTGCAGTACTGTTTCATATTCTTTCTTTCTGATTTATCATCTGTGCAATTAATTTATTGACTCATCTCTTTTTATTAAAGACATTTGGTAAGATGAAACACTTCAAGTGTTCTGTTGTGCCATGGCATTGTACACGGGATCTGTAGGAAGATGACAGAACAAGGTCACCCAAACACAGAAGCTTAGAGATCTGTGTGTGCAGTGGGACTTATCCCACTGTCTAGCAATGGGAATTTTCAGAGAATAGTGAAAATATATTTTAGTCATAATATCTTATATTTTTTCTTTTATTTGTAAGCTATTTCCCTTTCCACAATTCTCTTTTAAGAATATAAATTATATTCACATAAAATTATAAGACAAATTGTTAAAATTATATCCATAAATGCTGTATTTAAATTGTTCAGCCTACATGTGTTCTCTGTTTTTATCTTTGCATTTGTTTTATTAGTAACCAATTTTTTAGGAATTCAAGGAAAGATACTCTCTAAAGACCATACTGATCAAATATTAATATTTTTATTAATGTAATACCTATAAACTGAATATCACAAAGTTATATGATTTTAAACAAATATGCATTATCCTAAATATGACAATTATATATATGTATGTGTATATGGACATAAATTTAACAATTTGTCTTATAATTTTATATGAATGTAATTTATGTTCTTAAAAGAGAATTACGGAAAGGGAAATGGCTTCCAAATAAAAGAAAAAAATATATACATGTACGTATATACACACATGTACAAATCTATACATGTAAGTGAAAAATATATATTAATAAAAGCTCTGGGGTTATCAATTTACTTTTAATTTGGTATGATTTTCCTCTTGTTCTCAACGAACTTACAGAAATCCTATGCTGTAATGGTACTGGTTATAAAAAGTTTACCCAAAATAATATCTGGTGTGAACCTACGAAACCATACTCAGTTGTTCATTGCTCAACAGACTGAAGTGTATATCTGCTTAAATGAATTCATGTTCATATACCAATAGTAGTTATGTATATTATTTCTTCAAAAATAGAAGTCAGCAATGTTGATCATGTTCTCATTCTCTTGTCTCTGAGTTGGTAGTCATTATGGTGTTTAACTTTTGACTTTAATTCAGATAGATTCTTTTCCTGTTCTTGAGTCCATACAGGAGTGTCTCCTATAACAAAGTGTATAGCCTTACTCGGCTTTCTTTGTTTATGTGAGTTTTCTTCTTCTGTCTTGGTATTCATGTTTCAGTTTATTTATCTATCTCATTTCATGAATGTTTTTAGTGACATTTTCTTACAGTTTTCTTGCAATGATTAAGTGTAATATGTGGAGGTGTTTACTAAGAAAGAAAGAAAGAACGAGAGAGGAGAGAGAGAGAGAGAGAGAGAGAGAGAGAAGAGAGAGAGAGAGAGAGAGAAAGAAGAGAGAAAGAAAGACATAGTAGACTACATGGGATGAGATTCTAAGTTTCTTGCCCTTTTGATTTCTTTTAATTTCCAGCTCTCATTTATTGCATGGAACCATAAAACAAAAATACCACCTACTAAAAACCATGCAGCAACAATCCCAACCAACCAGAGCCCCCAGGGTCTAAACCACCAGCCTGGGAGCACTTAGGGAAGGACCCATGGCTCCAGCTATATATGCAAGGGAGCTATATATAAGTGGGAGAAAAGATCCTTGGTCCATGAAGGCTGGACGTCGTGGGTGGGGGGATATTTGAGGGTGGGAGGTGAGGTACGGGGGAGGGTGGGTGGGGGCACACCAACGTGGAGGCAGGAGGAGGGGGGAAGGGATAGTGAGTTCCCGGGAGGGAGGGGGGGAAATGGGGTAAGGAGAGAACATCTGAAATGTAAATAAAATTTCCAATAAAAGAAAAAAAAAAGCCATGCAGTTTCATATTAGCCTGCTTCCTACCTACTGCTCCAGCCATTCTATGGAAGCTTTTCAGAATGAGACAGTATGTTATGTGTTAGGTCTAGAGTTCTGGTGTATGATAGAATGCAAATACAGAGGAATATTTGGAAAAGAGCTTATTACCATGAATGTTAAGCCTATTCCATAAGTAAAATCACTCACAGGTTAAAGCTAACCAAGTTATATTTATTAAATACATGCAACTTTTGTAGGTCAGTTATTTGCCAACACATCTATTTTAAAACTAATCCAGGTCCTACTATATCAACCATTCTTTTATAGCCAAAGGAAGGAGCCAAATATGAGCAGATTTCCTCTACATGTCTTTCAATTGTGTGTTCATAGAATTATAATACTTCTGACATGAAAGACCTAATCTCAGCCTTTGAAAAACATATCTCATGAGTGCTCAAGCCATCATAAGCAACCTTTCCTTATCTATACTAGTTCTTGTAAGCACTGATAGTAATCTGATTATGATAGTGACAGTTTGTGCTTGAATCTACAGTCCCTGAATCACACTGTTAGTCGAGGTAGGAAGAATGCTTTCTGAATATATACCTTTTCTATATATTTATCTCCAGCTCAGCCACTTTGATTGTTGTGTTTTTATACTGTTGCTATTTTGAAAAGATGTAACCCTGTGGAGAATAGTTTTTCTCCACTCTTTTATGTGGAAACATGTTCTTTGATCAGTGGATACAGAAAGAGAGAGCAAAGAAGTATCATAATTTCTGGTGTTGTCAAACTTTACAGGATACCAAAGTTAGTCATGTCTGCTCTTCAGTGAGCCTTTAACTATGACAAAGGTCAGAATTTGAATTTTGAAGTTTTGAGATTCATTAATTAATTACTATATGACAGAACATTCCCAGCTATGTTCACACTTAGTTATTTAAATGTTATTGCTTCTGTTCTTTATGATTATAACCATTAGCAAATGGTAATAAATCGGTGTTGCCCCTATCCAGTATTGCACATCTGATTAACACTAAATATTTAGGATACATGCTAAAATATCAAAATGTACATTGTATTCCAAGCCATAAATCAAAATCATTATCTTTAGGATGTGAGTGGAACCATCAAAGTTTCTCAGTAATAATTCCCAGTGGGTATGAATACACAAAATCAAATTGGGTGTTAACACAACTGACAAGAAGAGCTTTTTTGACAATTTCATTTCAGTGATATTCTACTAAGTCTTATTGTAGTCATCTGTCAAAAGAATAACACAATATATCTGTTCCCCAGTAAAATAAACAAATGACCAAAACTTCTATCAGTAGTGTGTGAGGGGATATAATTTAATTTAATTGAAGATATATTTAAAGATCATTTGCTGAAAGCAAATTTTAAGTAATAACCTGCAACTGAAATATTTTAGTCAGGTTTAAAACCGACATGAAAGACCTAATTTCAGCCTTTGAAAATCATACCTCATGAGTGTTCAGAGCCATCATAAGCAACCTTTCTTATTCATATTGGTTTTTATGTCCATTTAATTTTTTTTTATTTTTATTATCATTCAAGAAAGGATAAGACAAATTTTGAATCGAAAAATTTACAAACAAGATCTCAAAACAAGATAGAAGCCCTAGGGAACAATTCTCTTCAAAATTGTCTGATCTAATTAGAGGTAGTTATCCAACTCTATTTACTCCCATTGTAATGATTTTAGTTAGAGTGTGCACTGATTGCTTTGCCTTTTGTCTCCCTTGCTGTGTCCTTCTTCATCATCTAATCCAGGGCAGACTGTATGTATTTGTCTATTTCATTGCTGTGATAAAATGTCTGAGGGTGAGCAGCTTTCAGGGAAATTGGGTTGTTTAGTTTGTAACTCCTCAAGAACATAGCATAGGATGCTGTGAGACTCTTTTCTGACTGCTTCACTTGTCAAAGAATGGCATTATCGTGGACACATACAAGAGAGAAAAGATGAGATATTAAGTAAAAACCCTGGTTCTTGCCTCGCTTCTTGCTTGTTAAACATTTCCCTCTTGAGAAAACTAAACAAAATCACATAAAACTTCTTTTCCCACTTCAAATGCCTTGGAATATTGCATTAAATTGTACCTAGTAAAGGTTCTAGGTTGTACCAGAATATGGTCTTTTAAGAACTAATCTTTGAACATTTGACTCATTTGAGATAATTTACATTTAATTCATGTGATCTTATTTATAAGATGATTGAACACTAGGGCTGTATGGATTTTTCATCTCCTAATCTAGTACCTTCTGTTTGTTCTTGTAGTATGGTCCAAGAAATTGCCTCTAAGTCCATTATTCTCTGTTGGACAACTAACCACAAACAGTATCCTATATACTATATACTTAACATCCCAATATATACCAAACATCCAGCTATATACTTAACATTCAAATAAAGAAATAATGACTCTGGAATTAAACCATGTTTAAAGCAAAGTATATGAGAGTCAGGATATATGTCTCACCAGTTAAGAGTACTTGTTATTCTTGTAGAGGACTGGAGTTCAGTTCCTAGCAGTCACGTAGGATGGCTCACAACGTCTCATAACTACATGTCCAGAAGAACGACTCTCTTCTTTTTGTACCCTTGGCTATCATGCCCCCTCAGACACACACCTCAAATTAAAAGCAATTAATATCACAATAAAAATAAAAATCATATGAGTTTAGTATATAAGAAGTTTTGAATTTGTGGTCATCACAAATCTCAATGGAGACACCTAACAAGAAGCAACCAAAGGGCGCAAGGTTATGTTTGACTTCCATTTGAAAGGATACAGTTCATGGTGGGGAAACCATGGATGAAGGAACCAGGGCAACTGACCATGTTTTCTCTACATTCAAGTAAGAGGAAGTGAACTTATTGTGGATCTAGAATATAAAACCTCAAGGTATGCCGCCACCACATGACCTGTTTCTCTAAGGACAACTCCAATTATAATGATTCTACAGCTATCTTAAATAACATAGTGGTCTAAAAATTGGAAAAGAGCACTTCAAAACATTATTTTTGAAAAAATTTTATTATCACTATTTTCTCTAACACACTCACTTTTTTCATATTTCTAAGTCTTGTGCTTCAAAGAGATATGGCATGATCAGACACATTGCTTGACCCTCATAAGGAGCCTCTTACTCAATTTTGTTCTCACAGTCTTATAATCTGTCCCATGTATATTCATATATGTGTATATATGTGTGTGAATACCTATGGCTATATACATATACCTATAATTATGTATATCCATAAAGATTTCATAATACGGTGTTTATTAGAATAATAAATATAAAATCAAGTTTAAGGTAGGAAAGTATCTAAGGTGAAATTCTTGTTGAAAATCAGAAATTATATTTTCTATTATAGAAAATTCATAAATCATATTTAGGGTATGGAGAGGTAAATCAGTAGTAAGGAGGACTTACTATTCTATCTAAAGGAGGATCTGGATTTGTTTGCCTAACTCTAATTATACTCACATGGCAACTTACAATAGTCTTGAACTGTAGTTTCAAATGACATGTGTAGTATCCGAGCCTCCTCTGCCAATACATGCACATGGTACACAGTCATGCTTTCAGGCAAAACACCTGTACACTTCAAGTAAACATAAAGAACTATCAAAAATAACAAAGGAAACTAGATTTCTTTTAAAAAGAGAAATTTCATTTGAGTATAAGTTTTTAATAGTAGGAGTAATCATAATCTTTATAGATAATTATAAACTAATTACTAGCAGTAGGATTTCCTTCTGATTGTCACATCCTTGTGAACCTAAATGATGGTTTATGCCTTTTTTCTTTCAGATGAAGCCTTGTATCTCATACCTTTTCACCTCAGATCCATTATTCAAGAACTTCCAACAAACAAATGAAGTAATTTAAAGTGTTTCCTTGTGACAGGAATAAAAATCAGGCCACAGACTTCACTCTCCTAAAGCCACCACCGCTAACCGTAGGTACAGTCTACCTTGTCACCAGACTCAAAAGACAGATCTCAGTGTAACTTTTTACTGTTCCTTTTTAAAATGACCATTCACAGTAATCAACCACTAGTGTCTCATGGAAAATAATTGGATAGAAAAGGGATGTAAAGTATATGTAAGATCTGAGGATACATGAGCTTAAGTTGTGAGGATCTAAAAAACTGTTTCAGGACATAGGATATTTGAAGGTTGGTAAATGTAACTTGTAAATAGAAGATGCTAAACCTTTAATGGTGCTAAGAAAGTGATTTAAGGCATATGAAAGGAATTTAAAAATGCTAAGATTTATTCCCCTTGCTATGATACATTGATTAAGACTAAAAATCTTCAGAGTTTTAACTTTAATCAATGGAGTTCAGATAAATTATTTCTCTAACTCTGGTAAAGTCTTCCACTCTATGATCCAGTAATATCACAGTCACAAACTCAAGGTTTTAAAGTAAGTATAGACTTAAAAGGGACTTCTCATTGTGAGATATATATATATATATATATATATTCTGGATAGAGGGTAAGAGCTCCTTTTCACAGTCTGTAGTCATACTGGAAATCCAGATCAAGTGAGCTTTTACCTCTTCTGCTCCACAGATTTCTTCCCTGAACTCACCTTAAAGAGTCTTCATGGTTTTAACCTAAAACAGTTTCTCAAGCTTCTATTATGAACACAAAGGTTTCATTCTATTGCTTTCTCTACAATGTGAGATTCAATACAGATTACAAATACTGGTGATGCTAATTATAATAATGTATGATGGGTCAAGTGGACTGCATATAAGTATCCTTGACAACAGCCTACGGTTCCCCATCTATTACTTATTCTAGAGAGCAGGATCCATTTCCCCTTTCCCTAGTTTTAGGAGCACCCTCCCTTAACTACTAAGAATATCAAATGGAAACGTTTCTTCCTAGGACATTCTTTTTCTTCCTAAACTCCTTAACATAACCTTCTGCCCCTAACATCCTTCCCAGTATCCTACCAAGTCCAAGGCTTCCTCAAATTCTGCATCCATGACAGCTCCAAAATGGCTAGCCCCAGGTGCACTATCCTCACAGACTTATAACTGGGCTTGTAACTTCCTAGCCTCAGATCGTCCCACAGAGCTTGGACAGCAAGTGAAACAGCCAGCTCTCCCAGTATCCCACTGGCCATACCACTCCTTAGGGTTCCCCAAAAATGTGGACTTCACCAGCCATCAGGAATCAATCCAAAGAATACATTGCCCTCATTTCTACCCCTCATTTTCCCTTCATAGTTCCTCAAGTTTAATTAAACAAAACAGAAGGAATGTTAGTGTTCAGGTGATTCCACTAACCTGCCCTCAGGGAGCTAGCAACTGCTTACATCATGGTCATGACCTTCCTCTCTAGCATCCAGGTACTCCAGGTTTGTACAGAGAGGGAGAGAGAGAGAGGAGGAGAGAGAGAGAGAGAGAGAGAGAGAGAGAGAGAGAGAGAGAGAGAGAGAAAGTGTTTTGGTTCAGATAAACTGAAGAAGGACGTATAATTTACTCTTTTACTTTTTATTTTAAGGATGAATCTGATTTTTTTTTTAATTTATTAATTATTTAAATAAAATCATAATTTGCTTATTCACACAGGGGTTATAAACACAAAAAGGCAGGAACGAGGGAAGGGGATGACACCGGAGCATAGGTGTTCAGGGGGAATACAGATATCTTTCAGAACAGGGTATCAGCTGGGTGAAGGTTCAGGGGACAGGTCACTATGACTCTGCCTATGATTCACTTGTCCTTATCTAAGTTGTACTGTCCACCGAGGCTACCTATTTACAAGGTCTGTGACTACTCAGGCTGGTAAATTTCCACAAAAGCTGCCTGTTTACGATAGCTTATAGCCATCTGTTGCAGTGTTTTTCCACAGAGACCCAAGACTTTGTGTTAGCATGTATGTATAACTCTTTTACTTTAATGATAAAAAATTAGTTGTTTTAATGGGTTTTTGCTATATTAGTATTTCATCTGCAAATTGTATGTATTCTTTTATAAAATGCCTATATTGGACACATCCTATGGTAACAAAGCCTTAATCACTTCTTTTGTCCTCTTGGATTAGTACAGTAAGGAAAATTTGTTGTCACTGTATATGGGAGGAAACAGACCTTTATGTTGATAATATAGCAACCTATAGATATATAATGATATAACATGTAATTTTGATTTTTTTGCTCAGTTTTTAATAATTAAGATTTTAATTAAAATATAATCACACCATTTCCTCATTTTCCTTCATGTATTCAGTCCTTCCCATCTGCTTCCATTGATTTTTTTGTGTCTACTAATAAATGATGTATGAAATCCTCTCTATATCTCATTTAAAATAATGAAAAGTAGGAGATAACAATTTACATTTATTTATTTTACAAGTCCCCATTGACTACATTGGATATATTATTTAATAAAGAGTTTGATGTACAAAATATTGCAGTATATCTTGTTGATTTTCAATGTATTGTCTCTTGTAAGTTGTGTATTAACATTTTTACTATTAGATTTTCATAGTAAGAGCTATGCATTTTCAGAGGAAAGTTATAACATTTGAGACTATTCCATAACTATATCATTCTCCTTCCCTTTCCTCCCTCAAAACCTCCAATGTAGCATCTACTTTACTTTATAAGCTATGTTTTATTCAGATCAGTATTGTTTGTGTCATATACCTTTTCGTATCAAATTAATAACTCTGTGTTTAATTTCAATTGCTTTTTAAACTGAAACATAGTCATTCACTATTTTAAATTTTCTCACTTGAGTAGCAAACATTATTTGATCAAAAAATCTATTTTAGAATAGGATATCTAATATGTTATTATTTGGTGTTGGAGAGATGGCTCAGGGAGTAAGAGCATTGACTGCTCTTCCAGAGGTCATGAGTTCAATTCCCAGCAATCCATCTGGTTATGATGGCTCACAACCATCCGATATCTTCTTCTGGTGTGTCTGAAAAAAAGTGACAGTGCACTCACATACATAAAATAAATAAACCTTTTTTAAAAATATTTTATTAGTTTAAGATTTTCAAATATAAGATATTTTCTCTTTGAAGTTCAGTGTATCATATTATTTTATTGGAAAACACTTCTAAAAGGAACTAAAAGTATTATTCTGTAGTCCTACCTTTGGAGATTTATAGATGTATCTTTTAGTCTAATCTCTAAAAAATGGCAGAGAAATCCTGATCAATAAGCTAAATAGAAAGAAATGCAGGTGCTGTAGCAATACACAGCTGTGCAGTTATTATGAAATAGGGGCAAGAAATGGTGACAGAAGTTAGGATAGCACAGTATTTTAGCTTTGCTGGCAAAAAGGACAAATGTATATGTAATTGCAAATCAGTTGTCACAGAGGCAGATCAATTGAAATGCTTGATATCAACCCAATGATTTGTGTCTTGAAAACTGAAGAAAAAGAATAGGAGAAATACTTTAATATAGAAGGTTAGGGTTTCAAACAATTAATAAGATACAGGTGATTTTTCAAGAAGGATTATGGTATTTAAGTTTCACATGTATACCTTGCATTTGTGTATGTGACAATAAGAAACAGAGACAGAGAAACAAAGAGACAGAGAGAGAAAAAGACAAGAGAGAAACAGAGAGACAGATCGGGTAGACTTTTTTGCCAGGAGCACATATTGAGAAGGAAGCCAGAAGGCAAGTGTGATGAGGTGCCAAGGTGCTGTGTGCAGCCCAGGTTGTTTTTCTCACAGTAGACAGCATTTACCACATGCTGTGCTTGAGAAGACTTCTTTCCAAATGCTCAGTGATAGCATCCAAGGCAGCAGCAGCAGGAGGTGGAATTGGTTTTCTATCTTCAGTTTTGCAGCCACAGGTTTTGAAACTACAAGGAACCATTGGGTCAGGGATCACAGGACCCATGACCAATGTGATGCCTTTTTGTTGTTGTTTTCCAGGAAGGTAGGCTATTAGGTTTTTCATCATGCTACTTGATTCAAACTTTATAAAGAAGACACTTCTTCACCGAATAAATAAAAGTAAATAAAAAATAAACAATGCATTTTTCCTTCATAAAAACAATGTAGAAAATCATAGAAGAGTAAAAGTGTATTTTGACTTAAAATAGAAAAGAAATAAAATAAATTACTACAAAATAATATCATACACAAATCAGGAAGCTTTTATAAACACCAGTTTAATAAGCACAAATTGAGTTGGTTTTATTAAGACAAGATTTTGTGTAGGCAGCCGTGTTTAAGATAGCACCTGGGACAGTTGCAAAGTTGTATGACTAGCACCTGATGATGTAGGCAGCTGGCTTCCAGCTTGGCTAGCTCAGCTAAACTGGTAAACAAGTCATTTGTGCATGCTTTGGCCTCCTGCCCCTCCAGTGCGGGCTTATGCTAATGAGGTATTCTCAGCTTAACCTATCCTGAAAGAACACACCACCTAGCCTTGGGCAGATAATATAAGAGTAATATCTGCTTCTGGGTCCCTTCTCAATGTCCGATCCATAAAGTCAAAGAGTCGTTTCTGCAAATAAAGACTGACAATGAGAAGATCTAGACAAGTCGATGTTTACTACTCAGTTACAAGGCTGGAGGAAGGGCAATTTTGTTTATTTAGTGATACAGTTAATTGGTTTTTGCTTAAGGGAATGAGAATTTAACTTTGCAGCCCAGGTTGGACTTTAAAACACAACAATCTTGTTTCTGCCAACTGAATATTAGACTAAGAGGTGGGAACCACTTGTCAGTGTTAATAAAATTTATCTTTTTAGTCATCCTGAGTAAGGAAACCCAGACCCAGAACACTGTACTTACTCACTTATGTCTATTAGTCTTAAAGTACAAGATACCCATGCTACAAACTACAGAAGCAAAGAAGCTAAGAAACAAGCCTTGCTCAAAGGCAAGGGAAATAGATTATAGACATAAAGGTGGATGGAAGGAAGAAATGAGTGGGAGAGAGGGTAAGGATGGGAACAAGAGTGATGAAGTATGGGGAGGGCAAAGGAGAAAGTACCGGAAAAGACAATTCTATTGCAAGTGATTGGGGAGGGATATCTGGGATGCGCTAGAAACCTAGGACAATGGAAACTCCCAGGAATTTATGAGGGTCACCCTAGGTAAGACTCATAGGACTGGCGGATATGAAGCCTGAACTGAAAACTCCTGTAACCAGGCAAGACTTCCAGTGGAGAGTTTTGACACAACCAGACACAAAAATTAACTCAAAAGGTGTCCTGCCTATGAGAAGTTCAGGGGTTAAAAGACAGGCAAAATTTGAGGGAAGGGCCAATGATTGGCTCAGGTGAGACTCATGCCAAGAGAAGGACCCCACACCTGACACTGTTAATGACATTCTACTATAATTGCACACAGGAACCTAGCATAATCGTCATCAGAGGCTTCACTCATCAACTGATAGAAAGTGATGCAGAGACCTAAAGTCAAACATTAAGTGTTGTTTGGGGAATCCTGTGGAACAGGAGGAGAAAGGGTTAAAGAACTCAGAGGGGTCGAAAACACAAGAAAACCTACACAGTCAACTAATCTGAGCCTGTAGGGACTCATAGAGACTGACTGAACAGACTGTCAGAGAGCATGCATGGGATGGCCCCAGGCTTTTGCACATATATAACATTGTCATGTGTCTTCACCTGAGACTCCAAAAGTGAGAGCAGGAGCTGTTTCTTATTATATTGTCTGCCTTTGGATTTCTTTGCCCTAACTGGGTTCCTAGTCTAGCCTTAATAGAACATGTGCCTAGTCTTACTACAACTTGATACACTAAGGATGGTTGATATCCATGGGAGCCTCCCATTTTCTGAGGAATGGGAGAAAAGGGATCGATGCAGGGGCAGGGCAAGAGAGGGAGTTGACAGACAGGGAAGAGAGAAAGGAGAGGAAGCTGTAATCTGTTTATAAAGTAAATAAATTATTAACAAGAAAAAGTAAACATATGCCAGCCAGAAAATAACTTCCAAATAATACTTAAAGACATTATTTACAAATATTCAGTATAAATTTCAGTAAAACAACAGTATCAAATATCAGTTTCCTAGTCATTAAAACTCATCCATGTACCAAATATATAGAATACATGGATTCTAGATTCTATCTAAGGGACAAATAAAAGAGGCCTTGCCCTTTGTAAGCTTTGCATTCTAAATTAGGTTGCACACAATAAACATCATAGACTAGTAAAAGGTTATGGACTAGTACAAGAATATATTTCATCCCCTCAGGACTATAACTTCCCGTGCGCCCGGACCCTGGTCCTCTGGCCTGCGGCGGGCGCGTTGCTGGTCTGCTCCTGTGGAAACACAGGATCCGGAGTCATCCTAGGGGGACCCACTGCACACAGACCAGAGGGTAAGTCACCTTGCCCACTGGCCCAAAACCCAGAGTTACAACCGGGAGCCAGGTGGGGTTTAAGGAACTAGCAGGCACCCAAAGCCCGCCCCTCCGGACTATAACTTCCCGTGTGCCCGGACCCTGGTCCTTTGGCCTGGGGCGGCCCGTTGCTGGTCTGCTCCTGTGGAAACACAGGATCCTGAATCATCCTAGGGGGACCTACTGCACACAGACCAGAGGGTAAGTCACCTTGCCCACTAGCCCAAAAACCAGAGTTACAACCGGGAGCCAGGTGGGGTTTAGGGAACTAGCAGGCACCCAAAGCCCGCCCCTCCGGACTATAACTTCCCGTGCGCCCGGACCCTGGTCCTTTGGCCTGTGGCGGGCGTGTTGCTGGTCTGCTCCTGTGGAAACACAGGATCCTGAGTCATCCTAGGGGGACCCACTGCACACAGAACAGAGGTCCCTCAGCTGGTCTGCTCTGGTGGAAACACCTGATCCTGAGACAACCTAGAAGACATACTGCATCCAGTGCAGAGGACACCTAGCTGGTCTGCGCCTGTGGAAACATCGAATCCTGAGACATCCTAGAAGACCTATTGCATCCAGAGCAGAAGGAGCTTAGGATCACAGGAACACAGAGACATCTGGAATCCGAGGAGATCTGACACAAGCAAGATAGCTGGAAAGACAGACTACAGTCAGACACAGTGAGCACAGGTAACACTAGAGTCAACCAGATGGCGAAAGGCAAGCGAAAGAACACAAGCAACAGAAACCAAAGTTACCTGACATCATCAGAACCCAGTTCTCCCACCATAGCAAGCCTGGATACTCCATCACACAGGAAAAACAGGACTCAGAATTAATGATGATGATGGAGGATTTTAAGAAGGACATAAGTAACTCCCTTAAAGTAATACAGGAGAACACAGGTAGAAGCCCTTAAAGAGGAAACACAAAAATCCTTTAAAGAATTGAAAGAGAACACAAGTAAACAGGTAGAAGCCCTTAAGAGGAAACACAAAAATCCATTAAAGAATTTCAAGAAAACACAACAAAACAGGTGAAGGAATTGAACAAAACCATCCAGGATCTAAAAACTGGAAATAGAAACAATAAAGAAATCTCAAAGGGAGACTACTGTGGAGATAGAAAACATAGGAAAGAGATCAGGAGTCATAGATGCAAGCATCACCAACAGAATACAAGAGATAGAAGAGAGAATCTCATGCACGGAAGATACCATGGAAAACCTCGACACAACAGTCAAAGAAAATGCAAAATGCAAAAAGCTCCTAACACAGAACATTCAGGAATACAAGATGCAATGAGAAGACCAAACCTAAGGATAATAGGTATAGATGAGAGTGAAGATTCCCAATCTAAAGGGCCAGTAAATATCTTCAACAAAATTATAGAAGAAAATTTCCCCAATCTAAAGTACAAGACACCCATAAACATACAAGAAGCCTACAGAACACCAAACAGACTAGACCAGAAAAGAAATACCTCCCGTCACATAATAATCAAAACACCAAATGCACAAAACAAAGAAAAAATACTAAAAGCAGTAAGGGAAAAAGGTCAAGTAACATATAAAGGCAGACCTATAAGAATTACAGCAGACTTTTCACCAGAGACTATAAAAGCCAGAAGATCCTGGTCTGATATCATACAGACCCTAAGGGAACACAACTGCCAGCCCAGACTGCTATACCCAGCAAAACTCTCAATCACTATAGATGGAGAAACCAAGATATTCCATGACAAAACCAAATTTGCACAATATCTTCCCAAACCCAGCACTTCAAAGGATAATTGATGGAAAACGCTAACACAAGGAAGGAAACTACAACCTAGAAGAAACATGGAAGTATCGTCCAACAAACTCTCCCCCCCCCAAAAAAAAAAAAAAGGTAGCTACACAAACATAATTCCACCTCTAATAACAAAAATAACAGGAAGCAACAATCATTTTTCCTTAATATCCCTTAACATCAATGGACTCAATTCTCCAATAAAAAGATGTAGACTATCAGACTGGATACATAAACAGGACCCAGAATTTTGTTGCATACAAGAAACGCACCTCAGTGACAAAGACAGACATTACCTCAGAGTAAAAGGCTGGGAAAACAATTTTCCAAGCAAATGATCCCAAGAAACAAGCTGGAGTAGCCATTCTAATATCAAATAAAATCGACATTTCAACCAAAAGTAATCAAAAAAGATAAGGAAGGACACTTCATACTCATCAAAGGAAAAATCTACCAAGATGAACTCTCAATTCTGAACATTTACGCTCCAAATGCAAGGACACCTACATACATAAAAGAAACTTTACTAAAGCTCAAAGCACACATTGCACCTCACACAATAATAGTGGTGGATTTTAACACCCCGCTCTCTCCAATGGACAGATCGTGGAAACAGAAACAAAACAAAGACAAACTGAAATTAACAGAAGTTATGGACCAAATGGATTTAACAGATATTTATAGAACATTTCATCCTAAAGTTAAAGAATACAACCTTTTTCTCAGCACCTCATGGTACCTTCTCCAAAATAGACCATATAATTGGTCACAAAACAGTCCTCAACAGATACAAAAAGATTGAAATAATCCCCTGCATCCTATCAGATCACCACGGACTAAGGCTGGTCTTTAATAATGACAGAACCAAGGGAAAACCCACATCCATGTGGAAACTGAATAATGTTCTACTCAATGATGACTTTGTCAAGGAAGAAATAAAGAAAGAAATTAAAGACTTTCTAGAATTTAATGAAAATGAGGAAACATCATACCAGAACTTGTGGGACTCCATGAAAGCAGTGCTAAGAGGAAAACTCATAGCTCTAAATGCCTACAAAAAGAAATTGGAGAGAGCGCACATTAACAACTGACAGCACACCTGAAAGCTCTAGAACAAAAAGAAGCAAATATACCCAAGAGGAGTAGGCGTCAGGAAATAATCAAACTCAGGGCTGAAATCAACCAAGTAGAAACAGAAAGAACTATACAAAATATCAACAAAACCAAGAGTTGGTTTTTAAGAAAATCAACAAGATTCGATAAACCCTTAGCCAGATTAACCAGAGGGCACAGAGACAGTACCCAAATTAATAAAATCAGATCTGAAAAGGGAGACATAACAACAGAAACTGAGGAAATCCAAAAAATTATCAGATCCTACTACAAAGGCCTATACTCAACAAAACTGGAAAATCTGGATGAAATGGACAATTTTCTAGACAGATACCAGGTACCCAAAGTTAAATGAGGAGCAAATAAACCATCTAAACAGTCCCATAACCCCTAAAGAAATAGCAGCAGTCATTAAAAGTCTCCCCACCAAAAAAAGCCCAGGACCAGATGGTTTTAGTGGAGGAATTCTATCAGACCTTCAAGGAAGACCTAATACCAATTCTCTTCAAACTATTCCACAAAATAGAAACGGAAGGAACACTACCCAATTCGTTCTATGAAGCTACAATCACACTCATACCTAAACCTCACAAAGACCCAACAAGAAAGAGAACTTCAGACCAATCTCTCTTATGAATATTGATGCAAAAATACTCAATAAAATTCTAGCAAACCGAATCAAGAACACATCAAAACAATCATTCATCATGATCAAGTGGGCTTTATCCCAGGAATGCAGGGATGGTTCAATATTCGGAAATCCATCAATGTAATCCACTATATAAACAAACTCAAAGAAAAAAACCACATGATCATCTCATTAGATGCTGAGAAAGCATTGATAAAATCCAACATCCCTTCATGGTAAAAGTCTTGGAAAGATCAGGAATTCAAGGCCCAACCTAAACATAGTAAAAAGCAATATACAGCAAACCAGTAGCCAACATCAAACTAAATGGAGAGAAACTTGAAGCATTCCCACTAAGATCAGGCACTAGACAAGGCTGCCCACTCTCTCCCTACCTATTCAATATAGTACTGGAAGTCCTAGCCAGAGCAATTAGACAACAAAAAGAAGTCAAAGGAATACAAATAGGAAAGGAAGAAGTCAAAATATCACTATTTGCAGATGATATGATAGTATACTTAAGTGACCCAAAAACTCCACCAGAGAACTCCTAAACCTGATAAACGACTTCAGCAAGGTGGCAGGTTATAAAATCAACTCGAACAAATCAGTAGCCTTCCTCTACATGAAAGATAAACAGGCTGAAAAAGAAATTAGGGAAATGACACCCTTCACAATAGTCACAAATAATATAAAATACCTCGGGGTGAATCTAACCAAGCAAGTGAAAGATCTGTATGACAAGAACTTCAAGTCCCTGAAGAAAGAAATTGAAGAAGATCTCAGGAAATGAAAGATCTCCCATGCTCATGGATTGGCAGGATTAATATAGTAAAAATGGCCATCTTGCCAAAAGCAATCTACAGATTCAATGCAATCCCCATTAAAATAACCAACTCAATTCTTTACAGAACTTGAAGAGAAATTCTGAAATTTATTTGGAACAACAAAAAACCAGGATAGCGAAAACCATCCTCAACAATAAAAGAACTTCTGGAGAATCGCCATCCCTGACATCAAGCTGTACTACAAAGCAATAGTGATAAAAACAGCCTGGTATTGGTACAGAGACAGGCAGGAAGATCAGTGGAATAGAGTTGAAGACCAGAAATGAACCCACAGAACTACGGTCATTTAATCTTTGACAAAGGAGCTAAAACTAAACCAGTGGAACAAGGACAGCATTTTCAACAAATGGTGCTGGTTCAACTGGAGGACAACATGCAGAAGAATGCAAATCGATCCTTTCCTATCTCCACGTACAAAGCTCAAGTCCAAGTGGATAAAGGACCTTCACATAAAACCAGACACACTGAAACTAATAGAAGAGAAAGGGGGAAGACCCTCGAATACCTAGGCACAGGGAAAAGTTCCTGAATAGAACACCAATGGCCTATGCTCTAAGATCAAGAATTGACAAATGGGACTTCATAAAATTGCAAAGCTTCTGTAAGGTAAAGGAAACTGTCAATAGGACAAAACGGCAACCAACAGATTGGGAAAAGATCTTTACCAATCCCACATCCGATAGAGGACTAATATCCAATATATACAAAGAACTCAAGAAATTAGACTCTAGACAACCAAATAACCTATTAAAAAATGGAGTAAGGAGCTAAACAAAGAATTCTCAATTGAGGAAATCCGAATGGCCGAGAAGCACTTAAAGAAATGTTCAGCATCCTTGGTCATCAGGGAAATGCAAATCAAAACAACCCTGAGATTCCACTTCACACCAGTCAGAATGGCTAAAATAAAAAATCAGGTGATAGCAGTTGTGGCGAGGATGTGGAGAAAGAGGAACACTCCTCCATTGTTGGTGGGATTGCAAGATGGTGCAACCACTATGGAAAACAGTCTGGCGGTTCTCAGAAAATTGGACATAGCACTACCTGAGGACCCAGCTATACCACTCCTGGGTATATATCCAGAAGATGCTCTAACACATAACAAGGACATATGCTCCACTATGTTTATAGCAGCTTATTTATAATAGCCAGAAACTGGAAAGAACCCAGATGCCCTTCAACAGAGGAATGGATACAAAAAATGTGGTACATTTTATACAATGGAATATTACTCAGCTATTAAAAACAATGAATTTGATAAATTCATATATAAATGGATGGAACTAGAAAATATCATCCTGAGTGAAGTAACCCAATCACAAAAGAACATACATGGTATTTCACTCACTGATTACTGGATTTTAGCCCAGAAGCCTGAAATACCCAAGATTCAACTCACAGACCACATAAAGCTCATGAAGAATGATGACCAAATAGGGGAGCCTTCAGTCCTTCTTAGAAGGAGTAACAAAAATACTCAAGGGTGCAAATAAGGAGACACAGTGCAGGACAGAAACTGAAGGAGGGACCGTCTACAGACCATTCCACCTGGATATCCATCCTATGTGCAGTCACCAAAGGTAGAGGTTGATATGGATGTCAGGATGTACATGCTGACAGGAGCCTGATATAGCTGTCTCCTTAGAGGTCTGCAAGAGTCTGACTACTCAGAGGCAGATGCTCACAGCTAACCATTAAACTGAGCATGGGGTTCCCAATAGAGAAGATAGAGTGAAGGCTGAAGGAGTTGAGAGGATTTGCGACACCATGAGGAAAGCAACAATCCCAACCAACCAGAGCCCCCAGGGTTAAGCCACCAGCCTGGGAGTGCTTAGGGAGGGTCTCAAGGCTACCAGCTATATAGGCAAGGGAGCTATATATAAGTGGGAGAAGAGATCCTTTGACCATGAAGGCTGGACGTCGTGGGGGGGGATACTCGAGGGTGGGGAGGTGAGGTACAGGGGAGGGTGGGTGGGGGTACACCAACGTGGAGGCGGGAAGGGGGGGAAGGGATAGTGAGTTCCTGGGAGGGAGGGGGGGAAATGGGGTAAGGAAAGAACATCTGAAATGTAAAAATAAAAAATTTTTTCAATAAAAAAAAAAATAGAAAAAAAAAAAGAATATATTTCATAAAATGAAAAGGGTACTATTTTAAAGTTCATGTATTTTTAATTTTAGCCAGGATGTTTATATAAGCAAAATATATATATACATACACACACACAACACACATGCAATACATGTTATGTATATGTAGTTTATATATTTTAAAATGAGTGGATATTGTAATATAATTTTTTATGAGTAAACAACTATTGAAATGTTTACATATACTTAATTGAAATTAATGTGTTAATGAATAATGAACAAATAATGATAAATTCTGTAAGTTATTAACATATTTATTTGATATAAAGCCTTGATAAGATAATAGGATCCAATTCCTCCATTTTTTTCCCCTGCCAAATTCCTTGCCTCTCAATAACATTTGGATATTTGATAATTATTAGTAATTTTAAGCCTGATACTCACATATTATTCATAAGAGAGCAGTGAATAGAGATAAATAAATTTAATGCTAAATTCATTGTCATTTTTGAATCATATTTTGACAGAAGGTGCTGGTTAAGGGAGTCTCCATTTTGCCTGAACTTGGGTCCAACAGTCACAGGAAAGTAGCAAACATTGCTGATTATGCCTGAGCCATGTGGTTTTAACGTCTGACTCAGAGCCTTGGTGATCAGGCCTCATCCTGGCAAATTTGGCCCATAACTCACAATGATAAGGGAACAAAGGAGTGAACCAGCTGTCCATAGTTAATTAAGGTACAATAAGCAATAGTTTTCTGACTTGTTTTCCTTAGTTTAGATCACAGGTAATTTCTTTCTTTACATTCTTTTGTAATTTTCTGGTTAATAGACAAACAAGAAACACTGGGTAAACAAGCTAGGGATCGGTTCTGGGAGCTCAGTTTGACCCTGCCATCAGGATGGAGAAGTTGTTTCTGAGATGGCTGGAGTCAGAAAACTGTCTCCTTACAGAGCAAGGATTCCCTTTTCGTCACCTTTTTCTCAGGACTTACCTTTAGTCTTTTTGATACTAGTCGTATTTTTTTCCTGAGATGAGGTGCTTTTTCATTGTATTGTTAATTTTAGTTTTCCCTATGATGAAGTGATTATAAAACTTATTGTATAAGCTAGCGTTCACTTGTGAAACTAACACATTGATGTAAAATCTGCACACCCATTTCTGTTGCCTTACAATTCACAATGACCAAGAGATGGAAACACGTAAGAGTTCATTAACGAAGGATGAAGAAACCGAATTTTCCAATTAAATTACATAACGGAATAGGATTCATCCAATAAGTGTAATAAAATCCTGTCACTTGGTGAATGTGGATGGACCTATATCAAAATATACTAAGCTAAATGAAATAAGCCAGCCATAGAAAGACAAGAATTGCATGCATTATATCTCATTTATTAATGGAATCTGATTTTGAAAAGAGCAGTTGTTACCTAAGGCTAGGAAATATGAAGCTGGCAGCAGGGATGCAAAATTTGTTATGGGTGAATAATAAGTTATAATTTGGACAAAAAGTTCAGTTGCCTAGTAGAATAATTATAAATAATAATAAAGTGTACTGCATTTCAAAGATAAAAATGACAAAAAAACTGCTTTAAAGTCCTCATTATAAAGAGTCGTCGATATATGTTTAGTAAGAATGTTTAATGTTTGATAAAGAATATATTTGAGATTAAAACACTACACTATGTGTGTGCATAAAATGTTATGTAGTACCACAAAACACACACCATTTCTAGTGCAATAGGCTTAAAAACAACTGATAACAGTAAGAATAAAATACATTTAGAAAAATAATAAATACCAACTGTAAAATTTAAATATTTCACAATAAAAATGAGTATCTATAAAAGAGCTTCCCTAGAAATGCTATAAAATTCACACATCTTTATTTTACTTCGTTCTTACTCTTATATATTGAAAATTCTATGTAAATTAATGACAATATACCAATTAACATTATCAATTTTTAAATAAGTATATTATTAAAACTGATGAGATGGCTCAGCTAGCAGAGGCTGGATGACCGAAGCATTGAAATTATTTCTCTGAAACCCACATGTGAGAAGAGGATAAATGAGGTCTGCAAGTTCTCGTCTGTCTTCTACACACAACACATGCCATTCATATCTCCACATACGTATGTAAATAAAATAAATAAAAAAAATGGATAAGTAATTTTCTATGAATAAAAGAAAATGAAAACAAAAAAATATAAAAAAAACCCTAAAACATAAATATTAGCATAAAACTAGATTTAACCAGAAATATTACAATACATTTCTTTTTCATTTTATGAATAAAAATTTATTTAGTTCCTATTTGGTCTATTTGAAGCATACTGTGTCCAAGTATTCTATCATTCCTTATTCTTAACTTTTCAGCCTAGTTATGAGTCAATCGCTTTTCTAACCAATACCTGCTATAGTAAAAAATTTCTTTGTTGAAGCTGGAAGTAACAGTAATCTCTGAGTACAAACATGAGTATTTAGAAGACTGTTTGACAACATGACCACTTGACAAAACCATAGTACTATAACAAGCAGAAAGGAAGTTTCTCCTGTCTACCTTCCCATACTTAATCATGCTTCTCTCTCCTGTCCCCCTCCCTTCTCCCATTCAGGGCCTCCCTTTGCCTTCCTCTGTGACTATTTCCTTCCCCTTCTACATGGGATTGAAGCATCGTCACGTGAGCCTTTCTGCTTGTTATACTTCTTACTGGTCTGTGGGTTATATCCTATGTATTCTGTACTTTTTGGCTAATGAGCATGTATCAGTGAGTACATACCATAAATGTCCTTTTGTGGGGATGGATTACCTGGCTCAGGAGGACATTTTGTAGTTTCAACCATTTTCCTGCAAAATTCATGTCCTCATTATTCATAGCTGAATAGTATTCCATTGTGTAAATGAACCACATTTTCTGTTTTTATTCTTTGGTTGAGGGACATCTGAGTTCTTAACAGTTTCTGGCTATTACAAATAAGGCTGCTATGAATATAATGGAGCACATGTCTGTGTGATATGGTGGGGCATCTTTTGGGTATATGCCCAAAAGTTACCGGTATAGCTGGGTCTTTAGCTAGAACTATTTCCAATTTCTCAGGAACTGCCAGATTGCTTTCCAGAGTAGTTGTACCAGTTTGCAGTCCCATCAGTAATGGAGGAGTATTACTCTGTCTTCACATCCTCACCAGCTTGTGCTGTCACTTGAATTTTTGATCCTAGCCATTCTGATTGGTGTGAGGTAGAATCTTAGGGTCGTTTTGATTTGCATTTCTCTGAGGAATAAGGACTTTGTACATTTCCTTAAGTGCTTCTTGGCCACTCAGGATTTTCCTATTGTGAATTCTCTGTTTAGCTCTGTACCCTATTTTTCAGTTAGGTTATTTGGTTTTATGGAGGTTAATCTTGAGTTCTTTATATATTTTGGGTATTAGTCCTCTATTGGGTGTACAGTTAATGAAGATTTTTTTCCAAATCTGTAGGTTGCAGATTTGTCCCATTGACAGTTTCTCTTGCTTTACAGAAACTTTTCAGTTTCATGAGGTCCCATTTATCAATTGTTGATTTTAGAGCCTGTGCCAATGGTGTTCACTTCTGCCTCACTTTGTGGTCTCATCCGTTGAATATGCTGTGAGATTTCTCTTCAGGGGTGAAGTTCAAATCTTCTTCGTTTCCTTCAAGCCCTGAAACTCTTCTCCACATAGACCATTTGACCTGTGAGTCTTTCCATTGAACAAGTATTTGTGCTATTGTGGTTTTCATTCTCATCACTATTCTGTTTGGTTTTTCTTCCATGATTTTATCTCTCTGTATTTAACTCTATTTTCATGTCCTGACATGACTCTATTTCTGCCAGCCATTTTCTAGTAATATACCTTTATATTCATTGATGTGTTGAATAAATCACCCTTTCAAATAATATGTCTTGAATTTTCCTAGGTATTTTTCATAACGTGACTGGTAAGGTTTAAGAATACAAGTTGTCTTTCTTTGTTGTATTTTTAATGTTTTTCAATGGGCCCTGGCCACTTGGGTTAGATCATTGGTTAAGATTATTTTTTTTTTAATTTTACATTTTGCATTTTGCATTTGAAGGGAAGTGTTTGCAATATTCAGGAGAGAATACTAATACTAAACAAGGGTTAAAGAAACATTTGTCTCTTTTTGTTTATGGCATTAGGAAAGTTATCTCCAGTCTGCAGTTTTAGTCAAGAATCCTCAACCATGAAACTAGTGTCAGTACAATTGCATAAGTACGAGGTCCTTTTTATAGTAAAAGATCACCAAAGTATTGTGTACTAACTAACGAATATGAGTGGATCAAATTTTTAAAATGAAACAAATCATAGTAGCAATTATGATTAGTATTATGTTGCTAGATAAGAAACAAAAGAGGGAGGAGAGACATAAAAGAAATGGTAAAAGAGAAGGAATCACAGAGACAGCAAACTATGGCAGCCATGATCTTTGGGACACTTCATGAACCTGGAGGAATCAAGCCGGATCTGAACTGGATGACTCCTCTTAAAGCAATATGTCTCTCAGTATTAGTAGGTACTTTGAGAGTTGCTGAAGGGATAAAACCATCTGTAGTTCTATCAGATATGACACCTGCACACCTAGAAATGAGAGACGTGAAGACAATATTAGAAATATTGAAGTGGAAAAAGGGGAGCAGTGGAAATGATGTAAGTATACTATTCATATATTAAGTACACACAGAAAATAAAAACTAAGATTCAAATAAAAACTAAGATTAAAAATAAAAATTCAGAAACTATAGATTCTTATTAAGTTTCTATAAATTTTATAATTTATAGGGTTATTTATAAAGGGAAAGATAATTAAAAATTAAATGGGTGGGCAGTGACAACTTTTACACTTAACAATAGTTACTGACTCAGATAGGCATTTAACTGTTGTTATAAAACATCACAACAAAAAGCAATTTGTGAAGGAAAGAGTTTATTTGCCTTACGTGTGTAGTCAGTCACAAAGGAAGTCAGGGCAAAAGCTCAAAGCAGGAACATGGAGACAGGAACTATAGGAGAATCATGGAGGTATGCTTCTTACTGGCTCTCCCTTATGACTTGTTTAGCATGCTTTCTCATACAACTCAGAAACACCTGCCCAGTAATCAATAAAATTGCTCACAACCATGACCACAACCATTCTGTTTAGGACATTTTCTCAGTTGAGTTTCTCTCTTCCCTTATGATGCTCACTTGTATCAAATGTACCAAAATAATAATAATAATAATAATAATAATAATAAACAAACAAATAAAGTCAACCAGGACAATTGGCCCTTATTTTTGTAATGTGAGATGAGAATATGTCAACTACAACTTTTCCATTCTTGTTCATCCCCAAGATGTCATATTAATGCCTATACAAAATATAAAATACCAACTTTGGAAAGTCCCAAAAAACTTTAAAGTCTTTAAAAACTCAGATGCTTTAAAAGTTAAGATGGAAGCTAGTTAGATCTCTTAGAATTTAGGAGCAATAGATGTTCTTCCAGAGAACCTGGGCTCAATTGCCAGTACCCACATGACAGCTCACAACTGTCTATAATATCAGTTCCAGGGAACCTGACACCATCACATAGACATACACAAAGGCAAAAGACTAATGAACATAAACTAAAAATAAAAAATTAAAAGAAATTAAGACTGGGGAAGTACCTAAAATCTCTCTAAAATTCTCCATATCACTTCATTATGGGGTCCTGTAAAATAAAAGCCAAGTTTCAAATCTCTTACTCCAAGAGAAGATAATCAGAGCATACACATAAGGAGAGCAAAAGCAAACACTCACACTATGCAGTTCATGTCAGACTTCTGAGCCTCACAGTCTTTTGATTGCCAAATGGTTTGGGTAGAGGAAGGGAGAAAGTTCTGCCATCCTCAGCACACAGAGCTTGTCTCCAATGCTCAGACTGACTTCATTCCATAGCTTCTGGTCTCCTTGGTGGTTTTCCCATTGTACTGGAATCTCGAAACTGTTGTGATCAATGCTGAAAATGGGCAGCGCTTTCACCAGTAGGCTTTCTTCAGGAACTATTACCATGGTACCAAGTTACAACTTCTCTCCATGACCCTTTCAATCCTGGATCTTCTATTGCAAATGAAAGTCTTCCCCTTGACCTTGTATGTTGCTAAACATCAGTTATTTTCCATAGGCGCTTCATGCTTCTAAAACAGTGTAACCTGAGAGACTCAAACAAGTTATCCAGGCTGCCTCCAAGTACATGGCACAAACTTGGGCCCCATCTGTAATAAAACTTCTGTATGCTGATCCTGAGGAAAATACACATTTAAGACCGTCTGTGGTGCTGCTCTCTTCTTAATCCCAGCTAGTTTCTAAACTCCATCTAACCAGCATTGCTTAACTCGGGAAAGCTGTTACTTCATTGGTTTAGGTTTCTTGTCAATTGTGGGTAATTATTCATTCTTCCATCCCACTGACCAGAGAACAGATAAGATTTTTAGTTCAAAATATCACTTAAATATTCCCTGTAGATCTTTGCTTCTGTCTGAAACTTTTAGGTTATTGTCAGATTGACACTACTTACCAGTACAGGGACAGAGTGACAGTTTCATGTCTGTCTTAGCCCTTATGTAATTACACTACTTTTCTTTACTGAAAATATAATTTGTATTCTGGTTTGCTAGAAATAGAAAGAAAAGGTAAAACTGCACTATCCAAATATTTGTGAGCAAGTTTGGTTTAACCATAGCAATATTTAACTGTTTCAGATTGTAAGAGAATTAAAATAAATTCTATATTCACAAATATCATGTAAGGCGGTTTCCAAAAGTAATTCTAAATCTAGAAATTGAATGTCCATTTCCTACTGTTTTTCAGCTATCTGATTTGGCCAGGAATGGTACTTCACATTCTTCGGGCCTAAACTTACATTCATCTATAACCCAGTGATAAAATTCCCATTACACATCCTTTATCTTTTTCTTTTTTCATTGAAACATACAACTACTTTTAAATCTGAATTTCACTTCTCTCACTGTCAAAAGCAGTTGGAGAAATTTTCAGTCTTTCTAATAGCAGGGGAACCAATGTACTCGCCTTTACTACTTGGTGTTTAAACTTTTATACCCATTCTTGAGAGGGCTGCAAAGCCAGAGTGCAGCTGACTCGGTATATCATGTTGGATCACTGTAAGATTTGGAATGCTGAGGCTTTTTCAGTACAGCCCACTAGGGTTTATAAATTTACTCTGCCAAGGACCTAAGGCAGAATGTCCCAGACAACTGAACCCTATCCGAAATCCTACAAATTCTAAGTATTATTTCTTGAAAAGTCTTATGTGTTAGTTTCTGGTTTTGGTCTCCATGTAATATATGAATCTGTTGATTTCATATGCATTCTATTGACATTTTTCCCTTTAACTACAATATTCACTTTAGGCTGCTGTTTTTTTCTCAAGTGAAAAAAAATACTTTTTTTAAAAATTATTTTTCTGTAATTTTTGTGAATATCATATGATTTTTGCTTTAAATCCATTGTCTGATTTCTTATGGTATTATATTATGTCTATACTACCAGCCTACATTCCCTTATAAAGCCAACTTTCTCATAGTAGATGATATTCTAGGTAAGTGTTTGTATTCAGTTTGCCAGTATTTTACTTAGGATTTTAGCAACTATGTTCATAAAGGATCTTACTGTGTAGTTTGTTGTTTCTGTGTCTTTATCTAGTTTGTGCATTAAAGCATTACGAGCTTCATAGAATGAATTTGTGAGTGATCCTTCTCTTTACAGTTTGTGAAGACTTTAAAAGTTATTGGTATGCTGGTTCCTCTTTGAAAGTCTGTTAGAATTCTGCTGTGAATCTATTTAGCTACTTTAGGCCTGAACTTCTTTTACCCAGAAGGCTTTTCATTTGTGTTTTGATCTCTTCTTTTGTTATGGGTCTGATTAGGTTATTATTATCTTGAAAGGATACTATTATCTGAGTTTGGTAGTTAATGTTGAGAACAGTGCATGCAATATAAGCAGTAAAATTGTAACTTTTTGTCTGTTTCTAAAACCAAACAGACACAACCAATAATTATATTGGATAAATGCAAACAGATAAAAGAAGCATATATAGTATAAAAAAATAATTGTAAAGATATTCTAAATAATAAACACAATTAGATTTCACGAGACATCTTTTGAATATAAGTAGATTTTATTTCATGCCTCAGAAAAACAATAGAATTGAATAAAGGTTAAAATTGCATAAGGATATGTCATTCTTTTACCGTGCTTGTTAGTTTTGGTCAATTTGACAGAAACCTAAACAAATCTGAGGACACAGAGAAATTACCTATAACAGACTACCCTGTAGGCATGCCCTGTGGGGCATAATCTTGATGCGTGCGTGATTTAGGAGAGCACAGACCACTGTGGGTGGTACCGTCTCTGGACAGTTGGGCCTGGCTCTTTAAGAAAGATAGCTTAACAAGGCAGGAAAGCAAGCAGCATTTCTTCTTGATCTCTTCTTCAGCTCCCCTTTCCTGCCTTAAACGCTACTCTGGCTTCTTTCAATGATATACTGTAACCTGAACGCCCAATAAACACTTTCTTTGCTTAGTTGCTTTTGATACATGTTTAATTGTAACTACAAAAGCAAGCTAGGACCAAAAAAAAAAAAAAAAAAAAAAAAGAAAAGAAAAACAAAAACAAACAAACAAAAAATACCCCAATCAAACAACAGAAAAAAAAAAAAAAAAACAACCAAACAACGAACAACAAACAGTACTACATAAACTGACAACGTGACTGCTCCAAGGTATGGCTAAGAGGAAGGATTTTTTTATAGTTGTGAGAGAGAGAACAGCTAGAGGCATCTAGAAGAGTCCAGAACAGAGAGTGAACACAGACCAGACCTGGACATGAGAGAAGCTGGACCAGGCCAGAGATAGACAGACCTATAAAGAAGAGCGTGGTTATAAGGAGAGTGGGTAGCTAAGGAGAGGGAGGTCCATGAGCTGGAGGAAATTTAGGGTAGGAGAGGAGGAAAGAAAAGCTAGAATGCTGGCATGGACTTGGAAATGTATACCAGGCACTCCTGATATCAAAGGAGCCTGGAGAACATCCTGTGTTTTTTTTTTTTATGTAGTATGTGCCACAGGTAGTCTGTTTGTCCCTTCTGTAAGAAGTAATTATAATGGTAAAAAAAAGACCTCTTTTGGTAGAGGAGGAGCTAGCTTCACAAGTTCCTGAGAAATGCTGTTTTGTATTTAACCAGTAAAAATCCTGCATATTGAGCCTATTTCCAGATACTTGAACTGTTATTTTGAGTTTATAGAGAATTGGAGAGGTACTTCTGTGATTGACCTGATCGCGTTGTAGTAGAGTTACTGTGTGTGTGATGTGTGTGTGTGTGTGTATTTTGTTTGTTTTTGTTGCTGTTGTTGTAGTCAGGGAATAAGGTCATGTATTTGAAACTTCGAGCTGCAAAAGCTGTTCAATATTAAGCAGAATAAATTTGTTATTTAGAATGCATTTACAATTATTTATCTTATAATCCCTGTTGTTCATTTATCTGCTATTTTTTCCACCATTTTTTTTTCCAATACTGTAACCGTTTGGAAGATATGCTGGTGCAATAGTGGCAGAAACATGTGGGAGAAACCAACTACTATTTGGTTAAATTTAAGGCTCATATCACGATAGAACACATCTCCAACACTGCAAGGTGACCAAGACTCTGACCCTAGATAAGATGCCTACATAGGAAAAGCCCTGAATATTAGTGTTCTGCTAGAGAAAATAGCAATATAATGTTTCATAATGACATTCTGCTGTACTCACTGATCAATGTCTCACTGCCAGCATCAGAAAGGCTTTTAAATACAGAGAACTACAACTGAGTAACATGCTAAGAAGGAAAGATCTTGGAACAATCAGCCCTAAATGAGATATCTGCATCAAAATCATGACCTTAGGGCATAAGTACCTATCTGGAAGAAGAGGCAAAAACATTGGAAGAATCAGTGGGGATGGAAGACACCATGTAAATAGTACCTTCCAGACACAACATTGACAGTCCTATGAATTCACAGAGACCATGGCAGCATGGACAGGGCCTGCACAGTTTCAATCTTAATTAAGTCTCAACACTTAGAGGGGAAATGGAAATAAGCCCCACCTGTATCCTAGAATATATCCCCAATTGACAATATCTCTCAATGGAAAATTGGGAATTTTTTTCCAGTGGAATGTCTCTGAACATACAAACCATATTTAAGGGCAGGCTCCATTCCAGCAATAAATGACCAACAAAATAAACTCATTGGTAGTTTTGGAGATATGTTTTAATCTCATAATGTTCTTCTGGGAATTATTTTTACTTTTTGTTGTTGTTGTTTTTGTTTTGTTTTGTTTTGTTTTGTTTTTTTGTTGTTTTGTTTTTGCTTATATGGTATTCTTTTGAGTTTGTATTTTTATGGGTTTTGTATGACCCATGCTTTTGTAAGTAAACCAATAAACTTGTTGATTCACCAAGTTAGATAAGAGCAGAATCATTTCTTTGTTCTGTTATCAATGTTCTAAATCAGGAGAACAGATATTTATTTGTACATGTCTCCCCAAGGGTGAGGGGGATTCACAGAAACTGTATTGGTATAAGAACATTGAAAGATAAAACTAAATATAAACATGGGAGGTATATGATGCAATTCAGTGGCTTTGCTAAGTGCCATGGTTAAACACAATCTTTAAAATGTAGATGATGCTCCAGAAGGATATAAAGCAATCAAAAATAGACAAGAACGGACAACGATGAGTAAATGTCTCTGGTCATTCAAAAGCAAATGCTGCAGGATAGGTGTCATGCCCAAATCTCCATGGTAGAAATTTAGAGGAAGGCAAATGTAGTGCTAATAATGAACTTTTTGTGGCCTTACTGCCTGAAAAACATTCATGGAGGCACAAATAATTCAACAGAAACCTTATAAGTAAAAACAAAAATATCAAGTTTCTCCTAGGAGTGGGTAATTATCTGCACATAAATTTTTCCCCCAACAGGAAAGCATAGTAAGTCAGGAAAGTTCATACAATCCAGGATCCTTTCAGAAAAAAAGGTGTAGGTAATATGAAGGCAAGGGACACGACATTGGTCTGGAGTATGACAGAACTGAGCAGCACAGCACTCTGTCCTCCTGTATCTGTGTTAGCTTCAGCAGTACAAACCAAGCACATTAAGACGACTGGAAATGTGAAGTCACCCTCCTGCAACATTGGTATTCCATTTTGAGGAGACTAGAAATCTTCATAAAGTGTTCATGAATTATGAAGCAGTAACTGGGTATCCTACCTTGCTTTCTATTTCTACGAGTAACACCGTGAACAAATTGGAGAAAAAGAAGTTTATTTTTATCTCATAGCTCTCAGTTTATAATGAAGGCAAGTTGGGCAGAAACTCAAGGCAGGAAACTAGAGGCAGGAACTGAAGCAAAACACTGGAGAGATGCTGCTTCCTAGCTTGCTCCCTGTGGCTTTCTCAGCTTCTATTTTTTATGTAACCCAGTACTATTGGCCCTGCAGTGACATCACCTACACAGAAAAAAGAAAAAAAAAAGTCCCCATGGATTTGCCCAAAGAGTAATTTTTACAGAGGTATTATCTCAATTGAAGTTCCCTCTAACCATATGACCTAAGCTCATCTCAAGTGGCAGGAAATGAAAAGTAGTATACGAAGGTAACATGGAAGATCCTATCCATAAGATCCTAAGGATCTTCCTATCCATAGGATCATACTCATCATTGTGCATTAACAATAACCAATTGCTAAAATATACACTGCTATTTTTTTTTTTTTGATATTTCCCTTTTCTCAGTTAGGGTTTCAATTGCTGAAAAGAGGCACCATGACAAAGGCAATTCTTACAAGAAACAACATTTAATTGGGACTGGCTCACTGGTTCTATGGTTCCATTTATTATAATCATGGCAGGAAGCATGGTATGGTATAGGAGCTGCTGAGAGTTCTGCATCTTGTTCCAAAGCCAAAGAAGAGAATACTGGTTTCCAGGCAGCTAGAATGAGGGTCTTAAAGCCTATACCCATACTGACACTTCCTCCAACAAGGTCACACCTACTCCAACAAGGTTACACCTCCAAATAGCGCCACTCCCAGGGCTAACCCTATTCAAACCTTCACATCCTTATATTTCAAAAAAAAAAAAAAAAAAAAAAAAAACAATATTTGGAGTACTCAGAAAAGACAAGGTTTTGTTATAGAATGCTTGCTTGAGTGTCATGCAGTTCAGGGAAAGAGTCTGGGAGCACAATAAAAATTGTAGTTAAGGAGTTTGGATGAAAATAGCAGTAATGTATTTGCCTGCATGAGTGGAAAAGTTCCTTTTCAGGGAACCATGAGGATGTTGAGTGAAACTCTGATATACGAAGTGAGCAACCTCCCTATGAGTTATTGATCAAGGAAGCTCATGAGACTCTACAAACTAACAGCCTCTTGACAATGATGTTGGTTGCTTGTCTGAATTAAATGATAGCATCATATTACTGAAGACTCCACAAGCTTTAGCTGGTTCTTACCCAATTACTATAGGTACAACCAAGTATTTCCACACTTTACAACTCACTCTACTTGAAAGAGCTCATATCTTATTCTATAAGACATAACAAAGACCTATGTATTGAGAAAATATAGAACCTAGTGGAAAAGAAATAGCTGTTGTTTTGTCAAATATACATAATATGCTTCAAATAACTTTCTAAACGTGTGTTTACTCTCATAGAATATGGCATCCGTCAGCTAGTATGGAATTGAAGAAAAGTTTCTTATTTTGCAACAGGCGATGGTTAGGGTGCAGATTTGTAACTAATTAAAATGCTAAGAATAGTTATTACTGAGGAATAGAAAATCAGTTCTCACGCAGACAGACACACATATAAATAAATATATTATAAATAAATTATAAATAAACATCTTTATAAGACTCAGGGAATATCAAGGAAAGGGACAGAAGGAATATAATTGAAAAGGGAGCTCCCTCTGAACATAAATAGTCTATCCTAGATACAAGAGTCAAAAACCAAAGGAAATTTAAGGACTCAAGAAGGTCATAAAACAATAACAAAGCTTCTCTTCAAGTTAGAAGAAATAGTGTCTGTTGCTGAAAAAGACTATGCTTTTCAATGGGAGAGTAAAATTGGGTAGAGACTTTCAGAGAGTTTCTTCTCACTAATGTTGCCTATGAGGGTAAGCCTTGAAACAATGTTTCAATCACACCAATCTTTCTAAGTAATCTGAGTTTTATATTGCAGTGATAAGAAACTATGACCAAGGATAGTTATAGAAAAAAGAGCTTGGGCTTTTAAATTTCAGCGGGTTAGAATTCATGGTGGAAGTAGGCAACATTACAGCTAGAAGAGGTGAGAGCTTCCATCTAGAAACATAATCACAAGGTAGAGAAAATAAAAAACTGGGAGCTGTATAAAAAATTTTGAAACCATAAATCTTGCCCCCAGTAGCACTCTTCCTCACAACTCCATATTTCCCAGACAGCTCCACTCACTGGAATCACTTATTGAACTATATGAGCCTTCAAGGTCAACTCTCATTCAAACAACCACAGTCATTCTTTCTGTAATACCACGGAACTAAGTGTGAGGATGTCTTACATAGTCTCTAAAGAACAGGTAAAAATTGCCTTTTTTAACACACATGGAAGTACTAAAGCTAACTGATCCAAGCTGATTTATTCACACTCATGTGTGACATCACGTCATAAATTTGGCTTTGTTCATCTTTGCCATTATCACCCATTCTACAATTAGTTCCTAGGAAGCAGAGTCTTTTTTTCTCTTTATTGCCTTGAACTTTATACAGTATGTTACAGATGTGCTTTCTACAGTTTGTGAAATAAATATGAATATTAAGTGTCATTATGTAATAACTTATAAATTTATACACATTTTATAATATCTTTATTGTGTATTCTGATAAACTGAATATTGCATTTGCTTGTTAGGTGGATTATCATAATATAATAAATATGATACGATATTTTTTTCTCCTCAAGTTCAGAAACACAATTTGATAAGTGATCATTTCTCAGTTCTCTGCTGATCAGTAAAATTGCTAAAACTTCCTCATCAACTCTATTTTGAATGGCTGTTATAACTTTTGTTGTCAATATTTTTAATGGGTGTCATGCTCCAGCAGTGTAATATTTACTAGTCCATTGCTGTGAAGAGAAACCATGACCAAGGCAACCTTTATAAAAGAAAGCACTTAAGCCGGTGCTTGCTTACAGTTTCTGAACTTTCTTGCTTTACTATGGCAAGAACAAGGTAGTCATGGTACTAGAGCAGTAGGTGAGAGCTTTACGTCCCAATCCAAAGTCAACAGGCAGAAACAGAGTCGCTGGACCCTGTCTGAGGTTTTGAACCGTCAGTGTCAATCCAGAGTGACACACCCCCTCCAATGAACCTACCTCTACTGCAATAAACTCTATACTTTCATTATTGTTGTACTTTATCAACTGCAGTTTATCATCTGGAGCCTAAGCATGATAGTATAAGATTCTACAGGAGAAAATTTCACTAAAACCTCCACAAGTAGAAACATTTCTTAAACATGTACTCGATTTTAAACCTTGAGCCTTGGTGATTCTCTTATCTCCCCAATATTGTCATGTCATACAACTCTGGCCCTTGATTCTAAGTCTATGTTGAAGTTTACACTTTAATTTCACTTCTAAAATGTATGATATCCATTGATTTTTCTTCTGTGCAAGTTACTTCTCATTCCTCGTCTTCAATATACACCCAAACAACCCACATCAGTAAAGAAGAATTATTTTGTACTAGATGCAGATTTCATCAGTTATTATTTTATGCATAATATAGTGTTAAATTTCAGTGATGATCAACTGACCTTGGAGAGGAAGAAGTACATATCTTCTGTGGAGAAACACTGCATAGAAGCATTTATAGCATAAAATGTAGAATTGATTATTTTATTATTATTCCTGTTTTTTAAGAATTCGGATGATTACATAAACATGATTACATTAACCATTTTATTTTTTACAATTCATCAATATAAGTAAGTTGCAGTTCAGATCTCTGCAATCATCACATAAGTTAGAGAAATTAGGCTCAATGAATAAGGAAGGTAACACACATATATGGATATAAAAGAAAGCAGATTAACAATCTGACAATCTACAATCAAACAATAGTAGATGATTTTCCCCCTATGGCCTATGACTTCTCAAGGCATGAGCTATTATTAGCAAATAGGTTTAACAAATCAGTTATTAGTGCCTTTCTGTCAAGCAGGTCTCAAGTACTATCCATAATTAGTTGGTTATCTCCATTGTGCCTTACCACTGTTAAAACTGAGAGTACGTTTTGCCAAGAGGGTGATTCATAGATAGGTACAACTGTTGGTGACTTTCTCTTCCATTTGCTAACACTGCCCTTCTTGGTACTATGAAAGCAGGTCAGTAGACAGACTTCTTCCTACTCATTTCTAGTTTGAGTTCTATGTGTCCTATAGCTGAAGTGGATGTGCCTTCAGAGTTAAGGTATTCTGATTGGCAACCAAGAATAATGCCAGTATAATGTAGTTTGGTGTGTGTGTGTGTGTGTGTGTGTGTGTGTGTGTATGTGTGTGTATGTAACCTCTGAAACTCAGAAATAACAACACATATTGTACAGTTGAACAAATAGTGTAACTTAAAATAACTCATGATTATTGGAAGCACTATTATCAGTCTACAATGGATACATCCATTTAACCCTGTTTCGTTTAAAATTATTAATATGAATCAACTTTTGAAGAATTTAATTTTTAATTTAATTTAAATTTTGGAAAATTTTAAATATGATTACAGCATCTGCATCACTCCCATCTCTCCTTATCATCCTCCTCCAGTTCTCTGTTTTTCCCCATCTTCCTCAGAAATTCATGACCTCTTCTTTATCAGTTATTAGTGCTGCTCATGTGCACACATGCACACACATGCTTGCAATCCCCCACACACCCGCACAGTCCATGTACATGGCTCATATATGCATAATTCTAGGGCTGAACACTTGGGATTGGACAGTCTATGAATGAGCTCCTCCATGGAGGAAATGTATCCTATTCCTTTAAGCAGCCTTTGAGCTATGGTATGTCTTCATTTAGGGGTAGGATCTTGCAAAATTTACAGGTTTACATTGTAAGATTTGAAGTCTACCTCCTCTACAGTGATTTATTTTAGTAACTAAATGACCGTTAACTCACTCCCTGGTCTTTATTCCTTCCCATTAGTTGCTGATAAGTTTTGGAAGAAGACACAGGGAGAGTCAGGTTGCCCAGCTGGTGGAACATCTGTGTTTCCATTCCTCACAAAGACTGTTCCATTGAGCATGGTGAGGTCAGCGCCAGTGAGTATTTATATTTCATTCTAAGAGCAACTTTTGCTGAAGAGTGCAAGGCACAAGGTGGCCTTGGCCTGGATATCTGCACAAGGCCCTCAGGAAGGTGGTGCCCAGGCTACATAGCAGAGTGCCATCATCATGCCAGTCTTCTTCAAGCAATGGCATAAGGGTTTCAGGGGTGTACATTGTATAGCATGTTTAAGGGACACTATCTAGCTTCTGGTGTCCTGGTCCACTTGTTTATACATGTTTCTGCCCCTTTCCATGATTTGCAATATGTACATATATCTCGAGTAGGGTTGAGCACACCACAGACACTTATTAACTCTATTTTGACTAATTGGGTTTTCTTTCTTGGTTTAAAATATTATTTAATCTTTTTTTTTTTTTACACTCCAGATTTTATCCTCCTCCCAGTCTACCCTCTGACTGTTCCACATCTGATACCTCCTCCTCTCTCCCTACCCCACCACCCCACTGTTGGATGGGCACCTCTGGACAAAAGGCATCCGGGAATCGACTGGTCTCAAACTCCTGGTCTCCCAGGCTCCACAGGGAGCTGCAGAAGAGGAGAGACTGGGGGCGTACTGGCTGGGCCAGCCCACAGGGAGAGGAGTGAGAGGGAGAGCTCTGGCAGTGCCCTGCAGTGTGGAAACTCTTGGTCACGGTGATTGATTAGGCTGGGTCATTATTGGCTTGGCTAACTTGCTTGAGTTGGCAGGCCTCCCTGCTAGGCAGAGAAGTCCTCCAGGCAGGAGATTAGGCTTCGGTGGCTCGGTAGTCAAAGGCCCCTTCTGAGGTTCTCCATGGCAGGCCACAAAGACAAGAGGAAGTCCATGGTTTTAAAAGGTTTATTGTAATGACAGAAAGTGGATGAAGCTGTACCTTGTGTCCGCCTCGTGTCAGGAGCCTGGAGTCTGGGAGGGTGGTGAAATGCATGCAGGGATACTTGTTGGGTCCTTGACCATCTCTAGCCAGTGCTTGACCAGAAACCAAGCTATCCTTTCACAGTCCCACACTTCTCCATTTTTGTTCCTGCAGTTCTTTCAGACAGGAACAGTTGTGGGTCAGAGTTTTGACTGTGGGATGACAATTCCCACCTTCACTTGATGCCCTGTCTTCCTGCTGGAGGTGGGCTCTACAAGTTTCCTCTCCCCACTGCAGGGCATTTCATCCAAGGTCACTCCTTTTGAATTCTGAGAGTCCCTCTCCTCCCAGGTCTCTGGTACATTCTGACGGTCCTCCCACCTCCTACTACCTGAGGTCACCTGTTTCTATTCTTTCTGTTGGCCCTCAGGGCTTCATCCTTTTCCCCCACCCAATACCTGATCATGTTCCCCTCTTCCTCTCCCTGTCCCCTTTCCCACCAAGGTCCCTCCCACTGTCCCCCCTCCTGTGATTGCTTTCTTCTCCCTCCCAAGTGGGATTGAAGTATCCTCACTTGGGTCCTTCAGTTTGTTAACCTTTTTGAGTTCTATGGACTGTATCCTGAGTATTCTGTACTTTTGTTTGGCTAATATCCACTTATTAGTAAGTACATAACATACATGTCCTTTTGGGTCTGAGTTACTTCACTCAGGATGGTATTTTCTAGTTCCACCCATTTTTGTCTGCAAAACTCAGAATGTCCTCATTTTATTAGCTGAGTAGTATGCCATTGTGTAAATTAACCACATTTTCTGTATCCATTCTTGTGTTGTGAGACATCTGGCTTTGTGCCCCTGTGGTATGGGGCACATGTTCCACTATGCCCCATGTGTGTCCAAGAGTGGTATAGCTGGATGTTCAGGTAAATCTATTTCCAATCTTCTGAGAAACCTCCATATTAATTTCCAGAGTGGTTGTACCAGTTTGCAATCCTACCAGCAATGGAGGAATGTTCCTCTTTCTCTACATCCTCCCCAACATGTGCTGTCATCTGAGTTTTTGATCTTAGTCATTCTGATTGGTGTAAGGTAGAATCTCAGGGTTGTTTTCATTTTCATTTCTCTGATTACTAAGGACTTTCCTTCAAGTGCTTCCCAGCCATTAGAGATTCCTCTGTTGTGAATTCTCTGTTTTGCTCTATACCCCACTATTGGATTTCGTTATTTGGTTATTTATTTGGTTATTTAGTGTTCAGCTTCTTGAGTTCTTTATATATTTTGAATATTAGCCCTCTATGGTATGTGGGGTTATTGAAGATTTTTCCCAGTATGTAGGTTGCAGATTTCTCCTATTGGCTATGTCCTTTCCCTTACAAATCATCTACTATTACAGAGTTGAGATTAATCTGTGTGTTGAAGTTTAGCCATATACATTTTTTTATGAATTTGAGTATGCCAGAGGTTAATTAATTAATTCTAGTTTCATGAGGTCCCATTTATCAATTTTTGATCTTAGAGCATGAGCCATTGAAATTCTGTTTAAGAAATTTCCCCCTGTGCCAATAAGTTCAAGGCTTTTACCCACTTTTTCTTCTATTAGATTCAGTGTATTTGGTTTTATGTTGAGGTCCTTGATCCACTTGGACTTGAGTTTTCTACAAGGTGACAAATATAGATCTATTTTCATTTTTCTAAATACAGACTGCCAGGTAGACTAGCACCATTTATTGAACATGCTTCTTTTTTCCATTGTATATTTTTGGCTTATTTGTCAAAGATCAAGGGTCTGTAAGTGTGTGGTTTTATTTTCATTTACATTTTGTTTCAGGAATATTTTTAAGTATTTTTGACCCACTCATCATTCAGCCATGTGTTATTTAATCTTCATTAGTTCATACAGTTACTAGGCAATATTTTGCTATTTTTTTAGCTTTATTACAGTATATTTATATAGGATGCAGGGAGATAGTTATTTTTTATTTGTATACTTTTGTTTTAATTGTCAGTATGTAGTTTATGTTAGAGAAATTTCTATAGGTTTCTAAGAAGAACATTTATTCTTTGTTTTTTGGCATATACATTTCTCTTGATATTCATATGATCTACTTGATATATAATGTCTTTTAATTCCAATGTTTCCACATTCATTTTTTGTTAAGATTATCTGTATATTAGAGAAAGTTGATATCATTTATTATTACAGAGTTGAGGTTAATTGGTGTGTTGAAGTCTAGCCATATACACTTTTTTTTTATGAATTTGAGTATGCCAGAGCTTAAGCATATGTGCTTAAGATCTCAATGTCTTCTTGATAAATCACTTCCTTGAATAGAATGAATATGCTTCTTTATATCTTCTGATCAACTTAAGTTCAAAGACCATATTATCAAGTACTAAAATAGAATCATCAATTTTGCTTATAGTCTCATTTTATTAAAATACTTTATCCCATCTTTTCATTTTAAGGAGGTACCTATTTCAAATTAATATAAGTCTCTTGTACTCAATCAAGTGGTGGTTTTGCTGCTTAATATATTAGTTTGATTTGGTCCTGAAACCACTGATATTTAACACGACTTCTTGAGTGGTGTTTGGTAATCTGTCACTTGGGATTTCAGTCTTCTCTACCTATAGCACCACCGCCTCCTCTTCTTCTCCTCCTCTGCCTCTTTCTTTTCCTGTTTCTCTTCCTCCTTCCTGTTCTTAAAACCAGCTTGTGTTTTAGTAATTATGCCTTCATCTGATTTCTTTAGGAACTCTCTTGACTATGGTTATTGCTTTCTTCTAGCTAAATGATTGCTTCTAGAGTTCTCTGATATTCAGTGGATATAAATTCCTTTTGTCTATTCATATCATGGAAATTTTTTCATTCTCTTTAAACTGTGGCACAGATTTTTTTGCTGCGTAAAGTAGCCAGATTGGGATTTATAGTCTTTAAATCTCAGATAACATTGCTCCTGCACGATATGGCTTTTGCAGTTTTCAATGACATATCGTGTAGTATTCGTTATATGTGTCTTATGATTTGCAATTTTCAATACTCTTTCTTTGTATTGTATTAAGCATTTGAACTATAATATACTATAAGCCATTTATTTTTCTGATCCTATCAGTACAGGGTTCTGAATGCTTTTTGCATCTGTATGAGTATGTTTCTACTTAATTTGGGGAAATTTTCTTCTATTATCCTATTGAAAACCTGGTCAAAGCCCTTGGTCTTAGATTTTCTTACTTCTTTCTTTTATGTCTATTATTTGAAGGCTTTGGTTTGTTATGGTGTTTAAAAGTTCCTGCATATTTCTCCCATTTTAATTTTTTAAATTCTCTGGTTGAGTGATCCAATTCTTCTACTTTATCTTCAAGTCCTAATAGTCTGTCTTCTACTTCACCTATTCTACTTATAAGACTTTTCCTTCAGTTTTCTAATTGGGTTATTGAATTTTTCATTTTCCTCTTCTATTCAGATTGGGTTTTCTTCAATATTCCTATCTTTAATTGAATTGACTTTTTAGATTTGAATTTCACTTGTCATTTCTTTCAGCAATATATTTGTACTTTCTTGAACTTAACTCAGAAGTTTTTGCCCATCCTCTTCAAGTTCCTTGAAGTATTTGTTCATTCTTTCTTTAATCTCAGTGAATTATTTGATCATAGTTGTTATTGTAAGAGTCTGTGTAATAAAGGTAGCATATATTATTAACTATTGACACAACAGAGTCCAGAATGTTCTTCCCATAAGGCATTCTTCAAGAAAGAATTGTATAAACTATGAAAAGTGGATGCCCTTGAAAGTAACGACATGCAGGAAATACTCTGACATGTTCATAATATATTTGTGGGAAAGGAGAAGGCCTGGGAGGAATATTCTTAACTCTTTTGCATGACTAAAGGTAATCTTCATAAGACATAAAACCAGGTATATCTCTCACTGGACTTATATTTTTTTAGCTAACTGTAAACATTACATCATATATTGCTTGATTTGGTAAACTCCCTGTTGAGATCTTCAGCATTTCCTTTGATCTACAGCAACTGATGAGGGAAAGTCTAAATTTTTTCTAGACTGCAGGTTCTAGGGATCAATTAGTTGGTTCTCCTTAGAAAAAAACTTTTATAGGACTTTCATTTTTCTCTCTCCAATCCCTCTTCTCCTCCCCACCCTTTCTCAAAGTCATAGTTTTTTCCTTGGTTATTTAGTTTACAAATATAAATATATAAATTTTACTTGCTACATCCATTTAGTGATTGATTCATTCACACTCACACACATAAAAACACACCCCACAAATGCATGCATATGAACACATATGCATACATATGTTGTATTTACATATATACATTTATATATAAATGTCATGTTTATTATATATACATGCATTTATATGTTTCTATGTATATGTCTATATGTATATGTGTATCTATACATGTATAACACACACACACACACACACACACACACACACATATATATATATATATAATATATATATATATATATTCCTAAAACAATTAGAGATTCATCCCTCGCAAAGATTAATTTCCATCTTTTGGCAGCCATTAATTACTATAGCTGTTCATCTAAGAGGAAAGCTAAGTAAAGTTTATATCCTTTTAAATCAACCAGTGTTGTCATGGTTCAGACCTTGTTTAAGCAACTATATGCTTGACATTTCAAAATACAGCTCCCTTATCATGCTTAGAGACACAGTCTTGCAGCAGATTTCCTTGTCTTACAGCTCATGTATCATTTTTCTCTCTTTAATAATGTTCAGTGAGCACAAAGTTATTATAGAAGGGGATGGAGAGATTGCTCATTGGTTAAGAGCACCTAGTACTCTTGCAGAGTGCAGCACTTTGTTTCCTAATGTCCATATAGCACGGCTCATAATCAGCTATACCTTCAGCTCCAGTAGAAACAATACCCTCTTGTTATTGTTTCTTCCCCGGCATCACTGTGTTACACACACACTCAGACCTATAAACAAAATACGTTTTTATATCTTAAAAATAATTATTAATGATAATCTTGTCACTTCTGCCTTGCATGCTCCCCTCTCCATCCAAATATTTTCATTGTAATAAAATTTATTATAGCAAAATTATTATTGCTACTTTATACAATGTGTATTTTATATTTAAGCAAACACTATAGACTCTTTTAAAGAATGACTATAGAGTTTATAATTTGTATACAGCCCTAAGTTCTATCTACTGTTAAACATCTGTCATTAGCATTAATAATTAATCAGTGACCTTCAGTTACTTAGATATATCTCATTTTCCCTGAATCTTCTACCATATATGGTTCTATCATATATTCAAGATTATACTCCAATGGAGGGGCTACAGAGGTGGCTTAGCATTTAAGGATACTGACTGCTCTTCTACAAGACCTGGGTTCAAAGTCAGGCACACATAAAGCAGCTCACAACTGTCTGCAACTCCAAGATTCGACATTCTCACACAAACATGCATGCAGAAAAAATGTCACTTTTATTTTCGAATCAAGTGCCTAGATTTTATATGTTTTTGATGACTTTATAATTATGAAAACGTCCATTTAATAATACTCTATAAGTTTTTTTATTAAAATTTGCATTATTTTTTTTATTGCACTTGAATTTTAAGAGAAATTGAAATAGTAAAGATATGCTAGGCCAGTGGTGGCATAAAGCTTATGCCATTGATTGGAGTAACTAATCAATGTCTGATTTGATTTAAGGAACACTCTACAAGATCAAATCTGTACCTGACACACCTTGTGTGACCAAGAACTAGATATGACATTGCTCAGATACATAAATTCAACTGTTCTAAAATATAAATAAATAAACAAAAAGTATGTAAATAGTAACAACACAATGACTTCTAATATTCTGCTGATATTCAAATATTCTGCTATTCTCATAGATTAGTGGCTTATTCAGCCATTATCAGAGAAGGTTTCTTCCAGAGTAGATGGGAACAAATACAAAGACAGACCCACAGTCATACTTTATCTAGAGACAGAGACAGAGACAGAGAGACAGAGACAGAAACACAGATAGACAGACAGAGATGTTCCTTAAACAACAGTGCTCAGTGGGATGTCTCTGTCTAATCCTTCCCCTCATACCTCAGGGACCTTGAGGGAGAGAAGGTAGGCAGAGAGAGAATGTAAGAGCCAGAGGGGATGGAGGACACCAGGAGAAAAAGCTCTTCTAAATCAACTGAGAAAAGCTCATATGAACTTACAGACACTAAAACAGCAAGCACAGGATTGACAGAAGTTTTTACCAAATCCTCCAAATATGTATTATTGCTTTCAGTTTGGTATTTATATGGGACTCTTGAGTGTGAGAATGAAGAGGTCTCTGATTCTGGTTCTTTCTCTTGAGCCTCCTTTCCCGTGTTTGGTTTGCCTTGTCCAACTTTGATGTAATGTTTGTTCTATTTATTTTATTATATTTTATTTTGTTACGTTTTCTTGTTAAAGGAAAGTACAAATATAGAGACAAGAAACTTATACAGTTTAAAAAGAATCTCTTGTTGTGATTGTTTAAACTGGTATACTTAGAATCCAAGCATATGACACATCTCTTGTGACTAAGAATAATTTTCCCATGTAGAAAAAAAATAAAATAAAACAGAATCTTGGTGATTTCCTAAATCCAATCATCTGCCTTCTTAACAGCCTCTCTGACTAAAATTTTCACATAAATCCATGCCACAGGACTAAACGCTACCATAGACATGTGTCTCCTTTACATTCCTACACCACACAGGGAATTGCTGATAATTCTGTCAAAAAAGTCCCTCCCACAAAGGTGTTTAAAACTTCAACTTGATCGCTCTAGTCTTTGTATACATTGTTTCCTTTTGCTTGAGGCTCTAGTTTATGTGCCTTCTGACACTGCTGATATTGATACTTTGCAAGCAGTTCACCTCAGAGAAATGCTGGCCTTGTGGAGAAATGCTCCCCAGGTTTGTATACACTTTCAGAACCAGTCTCTTTTTCTTTTCTTGGCTTTCTGGCCCTGCCTCAGCAGGTAGTCCTATTTCTTTCTGCTAATAGATGATACTTCAGGGCAAAGATTTATCCCCCTCACCTGGAATTTCACCTTGGAACCTCTCTGTTGCTGCTGAGGTTATGTATGTGCCCTTGCTGACCTGAATGGATGAGAGCAGACACACTCCGGTATGTAGAGAATGCAGATGTTTTATGAACTAATTTCTGATTATCCTTTATATTCTAAATTTCTTTCAAGACCACTGTTGTTAAGTTAGTTCTCTCGAGAGCTTTCTGGAGAGGAACATATGACAAAACCTGACAATATTCAAGGTGATATGTTATAAAAAGAGTGAACAAACTATAGCTTGGAGTGCAATCCAGCATGACATTCAGTTTGTAAATAAAATTTGAACCTGAGAAACACTCATTGATTTCTCTCTTGCCTGTAGCTCTTTCTGAACTATCTCATATATCTGCAGAGTTCGGCAGATACAACAGAAAACCAATGACCTCTAAGCTTTAAAATGTTTACACTATGCCCCCTTCCTTATAAAATGTGACACCCACCATTGTTGAATGAGTTTCATACAGCAGTTAATGATGGTGTGTGCATGTGAGGCTGGGGCCTTCCTGATTCCATTAGGACTTCCGAGATGATTCCAGTAGGGCTGTACCCAGAAGACTTGCCTGCAGTTCAACGATGGAACACACAATAGAGTTCCTGCCTCACTGACTTCCCTTTCCAGTTCAATTTTGCTTCTGAATATTTCAGCCCTTTTCCAAAAAAAAAAAATGCAAAGAACACAAAAGAAATCTATCTTGTTATTTGCAGGTTAGGATAGATTTTAAGCACAACATAGGAGTTTAGTACATCCAAACTTTCCATGTATCCCTTCATTTTTCTCCTTTTTACAGAATACAATTCTTTTGACTTAAATATGAACTGTTGCTCTGCCAGAAGTTCCTGTGTTATACAGTACAGATGTGATGGAAGGCTATGGAATATTTAAGAGGTGGAATAAAGGTAGAGGAAGTGGGTCACTATGGACAGGCCTTGTAATCTTATGGCCTAGATACCCTTCCTGGCTGCTGTCTGCTACCTAACCTCCTCACAATGTAATCAGATTCCTCAGGATCCTGCTGTGCAGACTTTCCTGCAATAAAAGTCAATATGGTTACCCTCAAACTATAAGACAAGTAAGATCTTCCTTTTCAAAGTTATTTTTTATCATGTATTTGGCCACAGCAACAATGAATAAACCTAATATGATTATTCAGTAAACAATGGGTTTTAAATTAGTTTTTAGAATTGTGTGTGCTTATTACTAGACTCAAATATCCATGGATAGAAAATCTTAGTCAGTTCCCTAGTGTTCTGCTCATTGTTCTAGGTAGGATTCCAGAAGAGCTTGGCAGCTGGCACATAGTAGGAGCTTAGTATCTTAGGTGAGGGAATGTATCAATTTTTGTTTTGATCCCAGTTCCATTGATGTGAAGCCTTTGGGTTTCTGTATTTCTTCATCTTTTTCTTAAGATTATTTTATAGGATCACATATGCTAAACCAAAATTCTATTACTTTTAAAGAACTTCCTAAAGACTACATTATATACAGCTCTGGCTCTGCTTTATAAATCTCACTTTCCTAAGTCTTTTAATTTTTTGAATTTGTTTACTTTATTTGTATGAATGTTTTGCATGCATGTATCTATTTGTATCATGCTATGCCCAATGTCTGTGGTGGTCAGAAAAGGTATTGGAACTGGGGTTACAGTCCATTTGTGAACTGACATATTAGGAGCTGGGAATCATATCCCTATCATCTGGAAGAGCAACAAGTGTTCTTATCCCCTGAGCCATCTCTAGCCCCACTTCCTAGGATTTAACCTCCAGGTTAGGTATTGTTGATCTATGCTTCTCCATTACTCACCTGTCTCCTGGTTTTCTACCTATGTTTCTGTCATTCCTCTGCCTTCGTTACTGTGGTACCTTTAATGTGAAAGCAGCTGGGACAGTGCCTGTCTTCACATGGATGAGACCAGTGATAACACAAAACAGAGATCCCTGATGTCCCAGTGCAGTTGCAATTAGTAAAATGGCAAGTAATGTTTTTGTTGACTATTATTACATGTACTGATAAGCAAAGTTTTCAGTTGATAAAGACCCTTTCATAGATGTTGTATATTAGAGATCATGCCTATTAGATATTTGCATTATGATCTATAGCAGCAGCAAAAATAATGCTTTTGAGTAGTATATATTTTATATATAAGTGTATATACACATGTATATATAAGTGTATATATACATATATATAAGTGCATATATATATAATATATATATATATATATATTGCATGAAAAACTCTATTAAAGGGTCACATCATTAGGAAGGTTGGAAACCAACCCCCTGATACTTCAAAGAATTTTTATTTTGTTTTCTGTATTAGTAGTAAGTGTATTTTTAGTAATATATCATATCACAAATGTGTAAAATTTATTTAAGAAACTGGGTCTCTAGGATATTAATTGGTAGAATATTTAATACCCCGAGACCCAGTCCATCTTTAAAAACACACTAAAGATCAGGTAAGGGTTGAAGAAAAGTAGTTTGAAAATTGTTGAATTAAAGATGCGCTCAAGGGTCACAAAGGTTAAACAATCGCATCAGTTGATGAATAGAGAATGAAAATGTGCTCCACATATACTAGGGATATATTTCAGCTGTAAAGAAAAGTATAATTACGAAACACGTGGTCAATTAGATGGATCTGGTAACGACATTTAGAATGAAAATTCCAAATCCCAGAAAGATAAAGGCACCACATTTGTTATTATTTGAGGAAACCAACTTTGAATCTTCAGATACACCTTTATATTGGAGCACATAGAGAAAGCAAAAGAGGCCATGGGAGTTTCAGTGGAAGACAGACAGAATGGAGATGGCATGAATTGGGGAACTGGAGTGAAATACAGGAAAGGTTTAGTATGGTGAGTTTGTCAGTGCAAAGTAGAGGAGGGAGGACTTGGAAGGATAACTAACATCAAATACCTTTGAAAGTTTTATTTGGAAATCCACTAATGTAGAAGCTTCTTAAAATATTTACATATATAAAGTGACTTAAGTGGAGTTATCTTTTCATGGGGAACAATGCAAACCAGAGACTATATAAGATTTCAAATGAAATGGCCATTGTCTAAGATGGGTTTGTGTTTTTCTGTTTGTTTGTTTGTTTGTTTGTTTGTTTGTTTTTAGTTATTGATCAGTAGGGTCCAAAAGACCACCTTTAAATATTACTCACTATTGATATTGTTTTTGGTTACCTTTCAGTAAGACCCTATTTGCTGCTGAAGACATTCCAAACATGAGTAATATAGTACATAGAAACCAACCTGGTCCTTACCTGGAAGCTTCATCCTTTCTCATTAGCTTTCATAATACTGGAAGGTTCAATGTGTGCTGCCAGGAAAGAAAAGGTGAGGGCTAAATTTAAGTTTTAAGTTTAGCTTATTGTGCTCAGGAGATCTGTAAGACAAAAATGCCTTTAACCTGAAAGCTTCACTTATCCAAAGACAGATAACTTTCTTGAGTTCTGGAGCTGTTTATGTAGGATTACAAGACATGTATTTTTACTTTAGTAATCAAGACTGGTTGTCCCAACTGCACAGAATGTATTTGATAGTAGTCAGGAAGTAAGTAGACAGGAATTATGACAGGATATATGCTTGTCCCTGATTGGGCAAAAGTGAGAAGTACTCAGATTTATAGGTTTTGACTTCATAAGCCCCTGTTTAATGTAATTTGGAGCCATTCTCTGAGAATTCTGAATAAAGACCTAGCCTGTGCCTGTCTTCCTCGACAATATTTAATTAATAAAGCCTGGTTCAAAGTTAACTCAAAAATTTGTGGTAATGGTCTTATTCTCACCTGGTAGGATTAACAAAAATCCTCAAAATGGTTACTAAGGTATGAACCTTATGAGTTACAGTAACAGTTAGCCTGGCATAATATGTCAAGTGTTTGAGTAATCACATGAATGTAAATGGAGTTACTAAGTACTTCCTAATTTGATACAAAAGTGCTCCTTGGGAAAAACTTCATTTCTAGAACCTTTATTTAAACCCAATATCCATTACTGCCAAGTTCATAGCCCCTCCTGAAAAATTTACTAGTATTATCTTTCTTAAAGAATAAGGCAATAAACTACTCCTTGAGTTCTTATCTTTGTAGCCATAGATAGATGAACTCTCAAACCTGATCAGAGAAGGCAGTCAATACAGTGGTGAAGAGCTAGTCAATGTGCAGAAAATAAGATGCCACAGAGTACTCAGATTTTGTATAGCAGTTGACTCTGAGATAAAAATCATTGATTAAAAGAAATCTTCTTAAGAAATAATGTTTACTGAGATGAAACAAAAGACTACTATAAGGGCAGATGAAATATTCAGGGAAACTCCCTAAGATAAGTAAACAACTCAGAATAACTACAGGTCCAGAGAGTGGTGACAACATATCCTTAAATGAAGCACTCAGGAGGCAGAGGCAAGGTGATCTTTGTGAATTTAAGGCCAGCATAGTCTATGGAGCTCCTGGGTAGCCCAGAATATACAGAGAAAACTCACTTTTGGTAAACAAGCAAACAAACAAATAAAAATAGCATGAGCATGGTTCTGATACTGACTAAATTCACAAGGTCACTCCCTCTATAAGCATATATGGACAGTAAAGACTACTGAACATCACTCTCAGGCAAGTCTCACTACCTAAAAGAAACAGAGACTAGCAAAACAGCATAGAAGAAAAAAAGACCAACCAAGTAACCTGAAAGAAGCAGAGACGAGACAAAATATCTATAGGGGAAAAAAAAAAAAAGATTAGCCAAACTTCCTGGAAGAGATTCAGACCCATGAATTTACCTGAAAAAGTCATTTTGTAACATATTGAGCTTTCTATAGGCATTCACATACAGTTTCCCAGCTTTCTCAAGCTGTTACCCATTTTGGGGTGGCTTTTGCTGACGCAGTTGTTCCTGAGTTATGCTTCAGAAAATAACCTCAACAGTGCTTACAAATTTGACTTAGGTGTTATTTATGCTTTGGTCTTCATTTCTCTATTTGGGGTGAGCTGAAATTTGTCTGCATCTCCCCAGGAGTAGTATGTCACACAACAGCTCAAATACACACACACACACACACACACACACACACACATACTCAGAGAGTATGGAAAAATTGTAAGAGACAGAAGAAACATATTTCAGAGAAACAGTAGTTTCCACCAATGCCAGAAATGTTGTGTACATGAGTACATAGCAGCTGAAACTACATGTGTGAGGTGTACACAAGATCTAACCAATCAACATCCCAACATGGAGTGTTGGTTGTTCATGAAGGCTAACTGCCATCTGAAAAGGTATTTTAGTAGATGGCTGCCCACAGAGGAAGATTAAGATTTCTTTTTTTTTTTAATTTTAATTTTTTAATTGGATATTTTATTTATTTACATTTCAAATGTTATTCTCTTTCCCAGTTTCCCTTCTGCACACCTCCTATCCCATCCCCTCTTACCCTGCTTCTATAAGGATGCTCCCCCACCCACCTACACCCTCTCCCACCTCACTGCCCTAGCATTCTTGTATACTGGTGCATCAAGCCTTCACAGAAACAAGGGTCTCCCCTCCCATTGATGCCAGATAAGGCCCCTTCAACTCCTTCAGTTCTTCCCCTAACTCCCCCATTGGGGTCCCTTTGCTCAGTCCGATGGTTGGCGTCCATATTTGTATTGGTCACAATCTTGCAGAGCCTCTCAAGAAACAGCTGTATCAGGCTCCTGTCAAGAGAAATGTCAAGAGAAATCCTGAGTGGCAACTCATGTTCCAGAAGATGGTCTCACACTCATGCATATCCAAGCTGCATTAAATAGACTCAGTGTGTTTTTAAAATGAGCATATGATGTTGGGAAGGGAAACTAGTGGGAGATAGTCAGAAATGTAGGGGTTGGAATGGAAATAGATTTGAAAAACAATATGAGCATGAGTTTCTCAAATAACTAAAAAAATAGCAATCTTATAAAAATTAGCAAACAAAGAAGGATGAGTTCAGGAAACTAAATTAGATAAGAAGGGTACTGACTGAAGACAGTTCAGGAGTCTTACCTTAAGCATAATAATTATGTGAAGAAGACTGAATATTGTAGTATGAGAAAGGGGATTAATTTAACAAAATAAATAAAAGGCTCTGAAATGACATTATCTAGAGACATTATTGATTTCAACTATTTACAATACACCCCCCAATCAGAAATGTGTGATATCACTGTGCCCAAGAGGATGACTCCCCATAGTCCCAACTTTAATACCCTTCTGGATTACAAAGAGACACCCTGCTTAAAAACACATGACAGTGGTGATGACGAGGATAAAAATTGACATCATATTTTACTTAAATGCATAATCAAAGACAAAATAAATAAAACATTAAATACCGTGCTACCCATTTCCATGTGCATTAACTGATCCTGTACAAACTGGAAAACTTTCAGGACTCAGGAATAGTTCTAGGAGTTTGAGATTAGTATCAGCAAAGTGCTGGAACTGGCATGTATTGACTATTCACTGTTTGTCAAAATCTGGCTCAACACAAATTTACAAATCATGTATTTGAGACATTTTATGAGCGTATATTCTAATGAAATAGAGTTGTATATTACTTTCAATAAATTATTCAATTTGTATATTGAAAATGGTTTTGATTTATTACAAGTTCCAAAATATACAGATGTTCTTCTATGAATATCCTTCACCCAAAAGCTAAAAGTACTACCTTGCCTGCAGGGATATTTAAATTAAAATAAATAATCATAATAAATGATGAAAATTAAAAGGAAATTTTACAATATACAACTATTGAAGGCAAAGACCTGTCAATCGAATCTTATATCTAGACTCACAGACACACAGACATATATTCAGAGTGTAGGGTGAATAAAACATTTTCAGATTAAATTAAGAGTATTTATTTGTCCCCACCATTTAGGAGATGGATGAAAATGTTATTCAAGGAAAAGGAAGTGGCAAAATAAAGAGTCTTACAGCACTAAGAGAGAAGGTGAGACATCTCTGTGCTTGTGATGCACTGGAGGTTGAGGAAGGAGAATCTAGGGTTCAATAGCAGCTTGGGTTATGTAAGGAACTGTGTTGGTGAGGTGTTCAGAGAAGAAGAGAAAGAGCAAAACTAAATGTAATACTTTTCCATCTCCACTGTTAGTAATTTAAATATGAGGCAAAAGGTATAATATAATTTATTATGGAGTTCTCAGGTTTATAGAAGAAATATTCAGGCACTCATAAATATGTCAGGATAAAAGGCATTAAAACTAAGTGGTAATCTGAACATTATTTAAATTCAGAAATACATCTGGGTACTAGTTGGTCTCTGTTGTAAGGAATGCGTTTTACATCTTGAACGATTATAGACATTGCCATGTTAGACAAAGTAGCGTGGATATAAATTAAAAATGTCATACAGAGAATCATCTGAAGGTTGTAGCAAAACCCATTTTATTGATCTTTCTAATGGACTACAACTTTTTAATTTGGTGGATCCTAGCTCGAAAGACTAAAACTAACTGACTTGAGTTGTTTGAGCTCAAGTGAGGGGCTTGCTGCTCTGGGCCTTGACTGTGGCACTCAGGAGTCAATGCTTCAATGCCCATAGCAGCACGAAGCAGCAGATGATGGCAAACTCGTGTAGGAACCTAAGACTCTTCACAGTGGCTAGGAATACAGTTCTTTGATCTTGAATAATGCTGCTTGTGATTTTTAGAGCCTTGAACCTCACAGGAACTTCACCAATGACTAAAGCCTGCAGACTATGTATCTTTGGCTTTCCCTGGATTCTGCATTTCATAATTTGCTTTGTTGTCTCCTTGCCCTCGTCCAAGGTCTTTCCCAGCCTCAGCTGACTCTACTCTCCCTCCTTCTGCCCTTGTTTTTTGTAACTTGTCAGCAGCCTTCTTGGCACTATAGTAATTGCCTCCATTGCTACTGAATGTTTGTGCTGCTAACTCGCTTGTTTCCTCCTTGGTAAGATCACAACTAGAAAGAAGGCACTCTCTAAAAGCTTTTTATTGGTCCTAGTATATGTGTCATGAGATAGCACAGGAGTGTGTCTCCTAGATGACTGAAAAGCTTAACACAGCAGCCTGGCTCTACTACAGGAACATGTGGCATGCGGAGGCATTCCTGGAAATAGTTATGTGTACAATCACAGAATAGTTTCTATTTTTTATTCACAGTGTCTGCATAGGGGATGATCGAAAATATCAAAAATCCATATTGCACTAATCAGTGGTTCTTGATGAATTACTACGTAGGTACTTCCACTTCCCTCTTTAGAAATAGTAACTGCAAATCTCTACTAAATATTATGTATGGAAGCCCAGCACAATGACACCTGCTCGTAATCATAAAAGTGGCAAGAGAAAGATAGCAGGATCTTTACGTCAAGGCCAGCATCAGCAGCATGACATAACTCAATAAATAAATAAGTAAATAAATCAATAAATATACATCTATTTACTAATACTTATTGCCTGGAGATCTAGTTTAGGTCATCTGAAGAGGGTTGGGCTTGAACAAGGCTTCCCAAAGAATAATAATAATAGGAAGAAGCCATGACTTATAATCAGAGTCTACAATATTTTTTTCAGTTAGAATGTAGTTTCTTTATGGTATCAGTAAAGTCTGATTACAAGTATGCTACCATAAGAGACCAGTTAGTCACCAAAAGCTAGTCTGACAATTTCATCTCCTTGCTCAAGGAAGATAGGAAGAACAAGGGAAGGATCTGTGAGTTTACTAATAAAATGTTAAAATAAACTGGTTCCCAAGAATGTAGCTTAAAGGAAATTATTATATATATTAAAGGTTGCTGACAGTAAAATAACTATTATTATTATCTTACAGTGCTTAACTTCTAGTAATGTGCCCCAGTTGGGTGTCTTTAACTAGTCTCATTGATAATCTAACCTGGTATGAAACGTTACTATATTCTATGGCTACAAATTCAAGTGACCTAAAATTTCACCCATGTCTGAGTTTTCATCATCCCTCTTAATTTTGCTTTACTTGTCTATATCCCTTCAGGGACACTGTATCTTTTATTTCTTTCAGCTGTAGTCACCATTTCTACACTGGAGCCTTGTCCCTGTAGTGCTGAAGTGCCAAGGAGATGAAGTGTTCAGTAATCTCAGAGTTAAGCCTCATTTCAGTGGAATTGTGACTAGAGGCTAAGATATTCCAAATGTTTCTCTACCAGAACCATTGGCTTTTGTTTTCTTTGTCCTTCCATCCCTTCATCCCATCTCTATCTGTAACTTCCCCATTATATTTATTTGAAGTCAAGACCTCTGTGATCTAGTTTTTTCCCCTTCAATTGAGACAAATAGTCAGAAGCGCTCTGCAGAGAAATTGCCCTTTCCAATGAGAACAAGGATGCACTGGAGTATTTCTCCCTCTAGAGTAAGCATTTGTTATGAAGAACTCGGGGTGAGTTTTATAATGATTATCTCCCAGACACTGGACAGCCACCAGGGAATCTTCCTCAAATCTTTCTATGAGAAGCTGTTGGGTTTTCTGGTTTTCAAGAGAAAAGCAGCTGGAAAGCTCCCTAACACAACAGTTCCCTTAGAGTACCTCAGCTCCCTCAGCTTATAGCGATTTGTCAAGATTATCATTTCAGTGTTCTCATAGTTCAGAGGCATCACAGATTTTCTTTGGGTGAGCTTATAGCAACTCTGACTATTTCTTTATCTGTCTGTCTTTCTGTATGTCATTTCAGTTTTTCATATTTGATATTGAGTCCATCTGATTTCCTCCATTTTTGGATACCATATATTTTTTTAAATAGCAATTTTATCCTCACAGTTATAATTACCAGGTTTTAAGAGACCTCAAAAGCAAAACTAAAAGAAAAAAATCTCTTCTTAACTGACAATTAAGATCCAATGAAAACTGTGCTGTTAAGATATGAACACACACACACAGAAAAAATGAAATAAAGGAATTAGAAACACACTTAGTCTACAGATTATCTGATACTTTTATTACTTTCAAAAATCAAGGGAAATTAGAATTCTTTGGAATCACTAGAAGTTGAGATATCAAATTGTCTGACTTCAAAATTTTGATTGAATAGTGCAGTAACACTAAGGGAAATATCATATTGTGTTTTGTAAGCCTCTATTGTCCTTAGAATGGTGCTATAGACACCCATAACAGTTTCTTATTCTGTTGTTCTGTAGGTAAATTCCACTTCAATAGATAATTGATTTCTTTCACTTTGTGAATTGCTGTCTCTCCCCTCTCCTTTTTCCTTGTCTTTTCTCATATACCCTGTCTTAGTTCTTATATTCTTCCTCCTCCTTCTCTTTCCCTCATCTTTGATTTCCCTGACTTTATAATCACACATCTACACATTATAAACATATATCTACACAAATATACATATACATAACAAACCTCGAATATATTCATATAAAAATATTTAGCCAGTGGCTTGCTTAATGTTAAATCCTTTGCTTATATAGAGTCTGGCTTGTAAAATATTAAGATAAGGTCAGATTATATTAACATAAAAATAATATTATGAAATTATCATAAAACATTTCAACATACCAACTGTTTCTAAAATAGAAAAGTTACATAATAAAGAAAACACGTTTAAATTGTACATTTTTTAAAAAGGAGATACTTCCTCAAATATCTTTGGAAAACTTGAGATACAAACAGATATGTGCGGATATACATCACAGGTATAGCGGGGTAAGGACAAGAGGGAAGAAGAAGCTGTTAGAAAATTTGTTTGAAGTGAGAGAAACAAGTGAATATAGAGAAGTAGAAAATTTCCCTGAGAGCAGCAGAACTTTGGAGTTTCGTTAGTATGTATGTGGACATACATGTATGGTGAACATAAAGATTTCATTGTACTGATTGAAGGTCCACAATTTTCCTGACTATTGGGAATAACACCATCCTTTACTATTTACGAGGTCTGGGCATTACAAGCCTTGTCTGAATTGGGTTGTTACAATGTGGTGTTGACTTCAGTCATAGGGCAAGGTTGAAACTGAGAGACTCCAGAGTAGCTTTTTTTCTCTTTAAAAAAAAAAACAACAAATATCGATTCTTTATGAGTTCACACCATGCAGCTGAGTCCCACTCATCACTCTTTTCCTTTGTATCTTCCCTTCACTCTTGCAACACTCCCAAATAACAGAGAGAGAGGGAGGAGGGAGAAAGGAGAGAGAGAGAGAGAGAGAGAGAGAGAGAGAGAGAGAGAGAGAATGAAAAAGCATCCATGCAACAAGCATCCATCTTCACCTTCGAGTCTCCAGTTCCATCTCTCTTCATAATGCTCAAGTCACTCCACTTTTTCTCTTCCATCAGTCTACCACATACTTGCACATTGTGATTGTTTTGACTGCAAGCTTGCCATATGGTTAGAAGGTCTCCTTCTTTGCTGCATGGTAAGCCATCATGTGGGGTTCTATGGCACATGTGTGCCATGCACAGGAGAGAAAGTTGTTAACAACCAGAATTGATAATCTAGCTGGAAGAATGTTATATGCTCTCCGGTGTCTGAGAAGTACAAGAACCCCAATTAGATTTTGTTAATCTATTGGGGTATTATTTTGTGTACTATGTATTCAAAGGTTTCTTATTGTGCTTAGAAAACTGTTTGCAATCTAGATGCTGGCATTGTCAAGAATCTCATGTCTTAGCATTGTGTGCAATTTTGTTTTCTATCACCTCTGATTGCTTAATAAAGAGCTGATTCAGCAAATATCTGGGCAATAGAGAAGGGAGCAGTACTTCAAGCTGCAGGTGTGGGGTGTCTAGTGGAGACCAAGGCGAGAGATTCAGCATGAGCAGGTTGCCAGGGTGGCACCTATCAGTGTCACCATAAGGACACTGATAGAATAGGAGTAGCCAGGGTAAGACTAAGATGGCAAGTAATGGAGCATATTGCTTGAAAGTAGGCCAGGCCAGCATAGTCAGGTTAGAAAAGCTAGGGACCTTCCCACCTTTGAACCAGAAACTTGTAATAAATATACCAGGTCTCCATGTCACTTATTTGGGAAATAAAACAAGCAATAAAAAGCAACCCAAATTAAAATAATTTTCTCTCAAACAAGAAGACCTCTTAATGGGTTGTGTGGTTGTGGTGCATGTGTAAGCCTGACTAATCTTTAATCCCAGAACTTGGGAGGTTGGGGCAGGCAGATCTCTGAGTTCAAGGCCAGCCTGGTCTGTATAGTTAGTTTCAGGATAGGCAAGGCTCTGCCCCCATGTCCCACAGAAAGACCCCACTAGGATATAGACCTGACTTATTTCTACCCATTGAATCAAAGACCTACAAATTCTGCCTATGAAAGAAATATTGCCATATGTTATTTGATAGTAATAATAAACTCAACCACATGTATACTCTTGGAGTGTGTTGTTGTATAGTACTAAAATATCATCTCATAGTGCTTTAATGTTTCCATGAGTCTTCAAATCTTCAAAGTATAATTCTGTAATTTGATCAAGTTATCTACTTCAAAGTAGTAAGGGAGCATAGTGATATCAGAGAATTCAATCGCCTAGAAACTATCATTATGTGCATTTTGTAGTGAGTTATTTAATCATTAGCAATGTTATATAGACTTACATCAGTGGAGATGAGAAATACTGGAAAGCACAGATTGTAGCTTTCAAAGAGATACTGCATATACAAATGAAAACAATCTATATACAGAATGTTTCCCCAATAAGAATGATGTGCTGTATTTTTCTTTATGAAAATGGTTTAATATAATTAATATGATATCAGGTCCTTGACTGTTCTTCCTGGAGAGTAGTTCCATAGAAATGCTGTCTATTTCAATATTTCTCAACCTGTAGCTCCCAACCTCATGGGGAGTCTAAAAATGTTTCACAGAAGTTGCATATCAGATATACTGCAGTGTTTTAACATTGTGATTAATATCAGAAGCAATATTGAAGTTATGAAGTAGCAATGAGAATAAATTTATAGTGGTCAACATAATGAGGAACTCTTCAAAAAGCTTACAGTATAAGGGAGGTTGAGAACCACTGGTTCCAGATTAGACTCCTTGTAGTTGGTATTCTTGGATGTTTCTGAATTGAGAACCTTGTGTTTAGTCCATCCACACGTGCTTATCTCCATAGTGGCCTTTTGATTATATTCTCAAAGATTGAAGACAAAAACTTCCGAAGGAAGAGACTGTATTATATACACAGAACAAGACACTCTATCCACACAATTACTAAAACAATCATTTTTTTTTAATTTTTTTTTATTGGAACTTTTATTTACATTTCAGGTGTTTTCCTCTTACCCCCTTTCCCCCTCCCTCCTGCCTCTATGATGGTGTACCCACACCCACCCTCCCCAGAACCTCACCTCCCCACCCTGGAATACCACCCCCCACGATGTCCAGCCTTCATGGGACCAAAAATCTCTTCTCCCACTTATATATAGCTCCCTTGCATATATAGCTGGAGCCATGGGTCCCTCACTAAGCACTCCCAGGCTGGTGGTTTAGACCCTGGGGGCTCTGGTTGGTTGGTATTGTTGCTCTCCTCATGGGGTCCCGTATCCTTTCTACACCTTCAGTCTTCACTCTATCTTCTCTGTTGGGAACCCCATGATCAGTTTAATGGTTAGCTGTGAGCGTCTGCCTCTGAATATGTCAGACTCTTGCAGATCTCTAAGGAAACAGTTATGCTAGGCTCCTGTCAGCATGCACCTCCTGACACCCACGTCATCATCTACCTTTGGTGACTGCACATGGGATGGATACCCAGGTGGAATGGTCTGCAGATGGCCCCTCCTTTAAACTCATCCTTTGGTGAGTATTTGCATCAAATATTCTTTGTGCAGAAAGGACAATTCAAATTCCTTTTCTCAATTCAGTACATTATCAGTTATTTAGGTGCATATTCTGCATACCTGATCAAGTCAGATTCCTGATCATAATTTCTGATTCATTATACTTTTCAGAATCGCAAATCCCCAGAAAAATCAAGCAAACAAAAAAAAAACAGGTTTATCATTCATTGAATGTTCTTCTGAGATTTCCTTTCACCCCAGTTCTTCAACTGTCTCCTAGAAATGGGATACATGATCTGAGGCTATAGACAGAAAAACTTTAAAACCAGCTCGAGTTTCTTTTCTGTAGCCAACTGTTCAGAGAGCTTGCCATATGATTCATAATGAAGTTAGGGGAGAGGAAGTGATACAGTAGCCTAAGGCACCATAGTCAGAATGAAAGGATATTTCAACATACTTTGCAATATTGCATCTTTAGAAATTTAACAGAGATGCCTCATCCAGTCAGGTTTCTGGAGTTACTAACTATCCTCTGAAACACAAATATAACCAATTCGTCTATAAAAAGCTGCCACCTCCTGTTTATAAAGTCAGATAGTGAAATAATATTAATATATCTATCTAAAGCATGTCTTATTGAAGCATGAAACCATAAGTGTTTCTGAAGAATGAATTACAATGTGATCCTGGTAGAATCAAACTCCTCTGGTGGTCCGTTTGCAGAGATAGTGTGAAAGAAAAGTATTTGTCAGACTGATTACATGTTACATGTATAGAAACTTGTTAATATCTCTAACCTTAAAACTCAGAGTTGAAAGCAGTGGGATTAAGCTCATAATCCACTGTCATTCTGCCTTTCTATGCATGAGTCAAAAAAGGCAGATTTACTACTAGAATGTGGTAATTACAAAATTTCATTTCACATATTTTTATTTTTAACTCTCTGTACTACTCACTGTAATGTTTTAAAATTATTTGGCAGTTTCATATATGCTTATAATATATATTGATCATTTTCACCCCAATTACTTTACCATATACCCTCTCCTTCCCAGTGAAACTTTTCTTTCAACAAGGCCATTCTACTGTTCCCAGGTCTTTATTTTTTTACAGTGGTTTTGGTTATTTCTACAATTGCTCAAAAATATAGGATTGTCTCTAGATATTTATCTTACCTCAAAGGCAATTTTAGTGGCAACCATTGGTCCGCCATAGAATACCCCTTGTTTTACTGGCTTAAGAATTGATGTAGAGATTATAGTTGTTTAATATTCCGGTTGCATTATTCTTATCTGGAGAGTAAGCACAGGGAGAATTCACTTTTCTTGTGGGTAGAAAAGTTATCTTGAAATTAATCTAGTTTCTACTGTCAGTGACAACTAAAGTTGAGGTCAGATTTAGGGCGTGGAGCTAAGAGTAATGAAAAGGGTAAACTAGCCGCAGAAGCTTAGAGATGCCCAGCTATTGAAGCGATAAAGCAGGTTGAAAATTATATTTGTGTGTGTGTTCCATTTGCAGATTCGAGGGAACCAGAACTCATAAGTTGTTTGTATCTCCTGACAGAAAAAATTGAATTTAGAAATCATTTCTGTTCAGCGATGCCATATCAATATTATTTTTGTCTGAAAGCACTTCATCTTCTTTCCACAAATCGTATATACATCATTGAGTATCCTCTTGATACTATCTAAAAATAAAAAAAAAAAAAAACCTATAAAAACGGTGTTTTTAACAAGTAATGCATTGTTGGGAGCCAACTTCTAACAGGAAGCGACTGTCATCTTTGCAGCCATCTGGAGCCATATACCCTGACAAGAGACTTGTTTTCAACAGCCCACAACAGCCGAGCACACTCTGATAAACATCTTGTTTTTCTCACATATCTTGTTTTGCTGCTTAGTGCCCCCAGCTGCAAGGCATACACGATCTCCACGCTGCTAGGCGCACGTGGTCTCCACGCTGCAAGGCACATGACGTAGTGCCTTCAGCTGTGCTTGTCCACGAGGGCAAGGCACGTGATAAAGGGTATAAATACCCAGGATTTCGTTTCAATAAACGAGACTTGATCAGACTCTGTCTTGTCTTCAATCTTCGTGTCTCTTGTCCCTCCGCACTCTCTCTCTTGCTAGACCCTGACCATCGGAGCAGCAGAACGGGCCAGAACAAAGTGGCTCCCGAACGCGGGGCAACTCTGGGTGGGAACAAAGTGGCGCCTCAACGTTGGAGCTCCAGTAAGCAGGATACAGTGAAAGACACTGTGGGAATTGGAAGCATGCATCCTTACTCCTGTGCTGGAGAACCTGTTGACAGACCCGAATGGACCAGGTCGTTACAATGCATATGTAAGAAAAAGTCAACTCTGCCAATTTTTCTGAGGTGATTTAATTTAGGTTTATCTAAATTATATAGAATAATCTCTCTTATTTAAGTTAATTTATTATGGCCTGACATTATTTCCTCAACAATACTTTATAGCAATAATTAGATTAATATTTTAATTCACAAAAATTATAATTTGCTAAATTTTATATATAAAAATTCTCATAATATTGAGATAGATACACAGAAAACCCAACCATATCTCTATTAATCATTCTATATAAATTTCATTCTATTACTTAAGAAAAGGCACTGAAGTTTGCTAGTTGCAACTATCACTCAGATTTTAACCAATCTTTGGAAGCTAAAAGGGACATTTGAGAAAAATGTGGATCAGAACATAATGATTCATATTTAATAATATGTCGACTGGTTTGATGAAATATTAACAATTAGTTCTAAATTTTATGAAGTAAATAAAACAGGTTACACATTTTATCTTTTCTAAAATTATTAACATTTAATTCCCTAATCTGACTATGTGACTTTAACCAAATTTTAAAAACAAAACCATATAAGGATATATATCATCAAACTACATGAAAACAAAATCAGTTATAAAAAGCAATATTAAAAGCATATAAGGAAATATATCAAAAGCAAAAATATTGGGTAAATGGGGTATCTCAGGTGTAGAAATATGGGTGCCTCTTTTAAGTTAATCAGCATATTCTAGCTTGTATATTTTATTTCTATAGATACATATACATTCAGGTACATAAAAGAAGCAAAAGGGGGTTACAGGAAGAAGGGTAGGAAAAGTGATAGAATATATGTGGCATGAAAGTGGAACAAGAACTATGAATGTAAGTCTTTAAGCAGGAAGGGAGGGACAAGAGAGAAGCAGGTTCAACACAAAGTATGCATGAAAATGTCTGATAAATATATGGTAACCGTTTCTCCCTGTCTCTCCCTACTCCCTATCTCCTTTCTTATCTATCTATCTATCTATCTATCTATCTATCTATCTATCCATCCATCCACCTATCCTTGTATGTATATGTCATACTTGTTCCCAAAAAGTTTGGCATAATTTGAATGATAATCACATTCAGCAAACTCAGAAATCACTCATTTCTATTTCTGTCTCTCTGTCTCTCTGTGTGTGCACGTATTTGTGTGTATGTGTGCAATTCAAAATATTTTGTAAACTACTGACTGGTTTGAAATTGGCCTGGACTGCAGGACTATCTCTTCCACTGTCATAAGTAGGAGAACTGTGAGATATGCATTCTCCAATTACCTTTGTTGAACATTCCAACAGTCATTTTGTATACAGAAGAGGTAAATAGTGTTTCATGGCTAAAATATAAACAGAAAATAGTGTTTATTGCATAGCTTTGAATAAATCTACATTTTCCTGCTTCAGGGCTTTATAAACTAGACCTTCTAGCCTTACCATTGGCTGCTTTAGTTTTTATGTTTCTGTCCCTTTCATCATCACTTTTATCTTCTAATATTCTTCCATTGCTCCCCCTTTGCCTGGCTCATCTCTTCTTACATTTTACTCCTGAGTGTTTCTTTTTCTTTTCCTTTTTTTTTTTTCTTTTTGATTTTTTAATTGGATATTTTATTTATTTACATTTCAATGTTTCAAATGTTATCTCCTTTCCTGATTTCCACTCCAGAAACCCTCTATCCCATCCACCTTCCCCTTCTTCTATGAGGGTGATCACCCACCCACCCACCTATTCCCACCTCCCTCCCTGACATTCCCCTACACTGGGGCATAGAGCCTTCCAAAGACCTAGGGCCTCCCTTGGAATTGATACCTAACAGGGCCATCCCTTTGCTATATATGTAGCTGGAGCCAAATGTCCCTCCATGTGTACTCTTTGGTTGGTGGTTTAGTTCCTAGGAGTTCTGGGGGATCTGGTTAGTTGCTATTGTTAGTCTTATGGGCTGCAAATCCCTTCAGCTCCTTCAACCCTTTCTCTAACTCCTCCATTGGGGACCCAGGGCTCAGTCCAATGGTTGGCTGAGAGCATGTGCATCTCTATTTGTCAGGCTCTGGCAAAGCTCTCAGGAAACAGCTATATCAGGCTCCTGTCAGCAAGCACTTCTTGGCTTCCACAATTGTGTCTGGGTTTGGTGACTGTATATGGGATAGATCCCCAAGTGGGGCAGTCTCTGGATGGCCTTTCAGTCTCTCCTCCACACTTTGTCTCCATTTCCTTCTTTGATTATTTTGTTCCCCCTTCTAAGAAGGACTGACACATCCACAGTCTTCCTTCTTCTTGAGTTTTCATGTCGTCTGTGAATTGTACCTTTGGTATTCCAAGCTTTTTGGCTAATATCTACATATCAGTGAATGCATTCCAAGGGTATAAGGGAAATGCAAATCAAAACCTAACCAGTCAGAATGACTAAGGTCAACCACTCTTGAAATCCGTCTGGTGGTTCCTCAGAAAATTGGACATAATACTATGTGAGGCCCCATCTATACCACTCCTGGACATATACCTAAAAGATGCTCCAACATATAACAAGGACACATGCTCCACTATGTTCATAGCAGCCTTATTTATAATAACCAGAAGATGGAAAGAACCCAGATGTCCTTCAACAGAGGAATGGATACAGAAAATGTATTACATTTATACAATGGAGTACTACTCAACTATTAAAAACAACGAATTCATGAAAGTCTTAGGCAAATGGATGGAACTAGAGAGTGTCCTCCTGAGTGAGTTAACCCAATCACAAAAGAACACACATGGTATGTACTCCTAGGTATTTCACTGTAAAATCTCTGTCCCTCTGGAAACTTTTTCAACATCTGTCTTTCTGCTGAGAATGACAGTTATTCTGTTTGTAAATGAGTGCATATACTCTTATTTTTACAAGTATTGATGTGTTGATTAAACAGTTGTATTTGTGCATAATCAATAATTAATGTATATCTCTTATTATTGCATGCAACTATTTCTGCCAATCATTGTTACAAAATTTCAGGGGAAAATGTGGTATGACAGTTCTAGTCATTGAACGTCTCTCATTTTTCCGTGATCTTTTCAATTCATCTGACTACCCTTGGTGACACACAGATATTGTATATGTCCTATCCTGAGGGTAACTAAGGAGAAAAAGCTAATTGGTATTATATAACTCTGAAGCAATTCAGTGTGGCACTTTTGTAAAAGAAGAGGACAGTTATAATAGGAAAGAAAGCACAAGTAATTCTTGCAACACTTCACTTTTTTTAAAAAAAATTACATCCTATGGAATTATTCAATCCAGTATTTTGCTATTCACTTTAGGATCTATCTATTTTGTAACTTGTGATGCTGTATACAGTTGATATCCCTGTGTAGTGTATTTATTTCTGAAGAGAGACAGAGGAGAAGTGGATATGGGAAAGAGGGGTGAAAGGGAGTTGGAACCTGAGGAGAAGAAAGAGGAGCAACTGTAGTTGGGTAATAATGTATAAGAGAAGAAAAAAATAGAATAAAAACTAATTTATTGAAAATGGAATAGAAATAATGAAATGACACGGAAAAGAGGGAAACCATTAAGCTTTTATTCTGAAAATGTATTATACAAATTTTGTTAAATGCAAATAGATTAAACACTTTAATTGGGGAACAGTCATCATAATAGACCAAATAAATGGAAAGTATAGGCACATTTAAAGAGACACATTTTAGAGGTATAACTATAAATATTAAACACCGAAAGAGTGGAGAATAAAGATGAAAAAGTTACAAGATGACCTTACTCATCCTGATGGAGCAATCATGGTATCAGTAGGTACAGCATCATCATGGTATCGACTCCAGCCCATTTTTTATCTAAATGGCTGTGCTGAATTATTTCTACTACCACATGGAGTGTGAAATACACAGCCATTTATTAAATATTTCTCTGGTAAGCCTACTATAATCTGAATATTTCTGTGTGATTTTATTGAGGGATTTTTCCATTATTAACATTATCCATCAGAGAGTGAAGAGAGTCCAGTTATGGCAAGAGGAATTTAATTGCAATGCTTTTGCAGCAGAAACCTCAAGTTAATCTTATGCAGAATTCTAGACATAGTTGTCCCTTCAGAATGATATAGAATTTGAGTTCTAAAAAACTAGATTTTAATAATTCCACTGTATCCCTGAACATGATTACACATGAAATGGGACTTATCCTTAGAGGAGTCAGCTCATATTTCTTAGTAAAAAAATTTAGAACAGGACTGAATTAGTAGCAGTCTTTGATCAATCTTTTAGCATTTGACAATTGACACTTGAGTGCTTTTGCTTACAAGTAGGGTCCTGGAAAGGAACAAGAGCTCTCAATATAAAGCACAACAGGTAGGCACTTTGCATATGAACACTCTGAATGAAGCAAAATTTTATAATATATATATATTTATATTATATTTATAATATATATTTATATTATATATATATATCTTAGCTGTCTTAGTTCCTCAAGCCAAAAATAAATTTGTTCTATTTAAAATTAGCAAGATATGTAAGATTGAAATATCTAATTCTCACCTTTATAGATTGGACATTTCATTTCCTTTTATTATTTTAATTAACATATAAATTGTTTGTACATTGTTACATAGAAAGGAAATCATGTACATACTAATGGTCTAGTCATTAATATTTCAATAATGTACACATCCTATAACTTTTAAGTCATCCTAAAGATGTTTATCTTCTTAAAGATTTATGATTTCTTTTGAGAAAAATCATTGAAACCATTTCTTCTTTATTTCTGAATTGCATGCTGAATTTTTGGTACATATAGTCATTAGAACAATGCAGTTCAATAAACAACACATCAGAATTCCCTGGAATAGGTAGAGTCTATAGTTAGACAGAAATTGTGCTTCTGTTGTTTATTGTATAAGGATGAAGATTTAACCCAGGACCTCAAGAGTGTTAGCATATTCACTTACTGAGCTCAAAAGTATTCCTTTTCTTAGCAGTATTTACAGTGAGCTCAATATATGTGAGCTGACTAATTGCTACAATTCTGATGCCTAATCTTGGTTGACATCTAGAATCAACTAAAACCCAAGCAGCTGGCCACATCTGTGAGAGACTTATCTTGATTGAATCATTACTGATGGGAAGATGTATCTTGAATCTTGATTATTTGAGCACTGAAGCCCGCCTTTAAGATGGGCTATATCTTCCAGTGGGAGCTGGAATAGAAAGACATGCAAGATAATATTTTTGGTGTTACTTGTTGTAAGGAGTAGGCCCTTAAACAGGACCAACTCCATTTGTAATAGGAAACTTGTAAAGACATGTCTGGTACTTGTAAAGGCAAGTCTGGAAGTAAAGTTATGCTGTGATAACCAGCTGTGATGAGATCAGAGCCCGGAGATAACTAGACAAGAGTGGTTATCTGCCATGCACGTCAGCAGTAATGCCAAATCCAACATTAAAAAAGGAGCCCCATCAGAGCACTTCATCATACTTGTAGCCATGACTGGCCAATGTGATCCTCCAGACAAAGAATATCCTATCCTCTCAAAATCTTTCTCTGATACATCACTTTGTCCTTCAGTTGTTTAGGATTAAAGATATGTAAGAAGGATGTCTGTATTCCATCCGGAGAGATTAATGGTGTGTGACCTGTCTGCCTTCCACCTGGATCACACAGACCTTGAAAGACTGTGGATGTGATCAGAGCAGCCATGTTGCTGGATTAAATTCCTCTACAATATGTGAATTATTTTTGAAAAATAAAATAAAAGTTGATATAAAGCATTTTCTGGACTTTAACTGGTCCTTTAAATTCTCTTTTCTCACTCAACACGGTAAACACACTTGATATCTTAGAATAAATACTATTGTATTATGTATATAATTATTATTTTCACTCATTTAAGGCGTGCTAACTTTAAATTTCACAGAAAATCCATTAAGTCTAAAAATAATGAAAATACATATGATATTTCCACTACTTTCTTCTGCTTGCTTTAAACAAATATAAAACAGAGTAGATTACATGAGCAGATTATTTTTCATTTCTTGTTTTTCCTTGTAAAATTAGTAAATGCACCTGAATTTTAGGAAAAAAAAAATATGGAAACAAGCTAATAACATCTAATAAATAGTTCTTTCAAAGCTCTCCTTTTTCTTTTATTCCAAATACTATTAATGAATTCAGCATCAAAAATTAATAGACACCTCACGGGCATTTATATATTTACAGCCTACTCAATCTCATAGATATTTCTATAATAGAACAAGACAAAATTTGGCTGTAAAATGTGTTCTTTGGTTTATATTTTGAGACAGTATTACAGTATTCAGCTTAGTTAGTCTTAAACTCACAGACTTCTTGCCTTAGCCTCCCAAAGGCTGGGTTAACAGGCTTGTAACCTTGTACCCATTTTATTTGCCATTGACTTATATTTTAATTCAACAGATATTTGTTGCTTGACTACTATATTCCATTGGCATTGATATAACACAGTATCAGAACCTGTGTTATCTAAACAACAGAAGCTTATTTCTTATAGTAATGCATATCAGGAAGTCAAAATACAGATGCTGTCATATCTTGTATGAAGACAGAACAGCTCCCAGTTGTTTATTTTTGTATATGTGAATCTGTTGTAGTTTCACATAGCAGAGAAATAAGTTATCTTTTTCACTGGTCCTATTTTAAGGACACACTGTGAGCATCCATAGGGTGTTCCTTCTTCATCACTCAAATTCTTTCAAAAGGTTGTTCAGTTATAGAGAAATCCCTAGAAATCCTAGGTCCTGGGACCTTGAGTTTAGTTTCTCCCTGTGATTAAATAGCGTCTGAAAATGAAATGGTAGTATTTAGAATAAGTTTCGTTTGCTTGTTCTCAACACCCATAATTCATGTATTAGAGTAAATTATGCAATATACTTTATAGTTATATGTTTGTTCCAATAACATTCTGCTTTTAATATAGAGATCTTCAGTACAACTTGAAATAAGGTATATATATATTCCTCTAGCAGTTCCTTTATTATGCACGATTGTTTTTTGTTGGGATTGTTGTTGTGGTTGTTGTTTCTGTTGTTGTCTTGTATTGTTTTAGCAATCCTTGATTTTCCATATGAAGATGAAAATTATTTTTTATTACTATTTTTTAATTTGATAGTTTATTTACTTACATTTCAAATGTTATCCCCTTTCCTGGTTTCCCCTCCCCAAATTCCCATCCCATCCTCTTTCCCCCTGCTTCTATGAGGTTGCTCCTCCACCCACCTACCTACTCCCACCTCACTGCCCTGGCATTCTCCTATACTGGGGCATAGAGCCTTCAGGAGATCAAGGGCCTCTCCTCTTATTGATGCCTAACAAAGCCGTTCTCTGCTACATATGCAGCTGGAGCCATGGGTACCTCCATGTGTAGTCTTTGGTTCCTGGATTAAGTACCCAGGAGCTCTGCTTGGTTGATATTGTTATTCTTCCTATGGGGTTGTAAAAACTCTTTCAGTCCTTTCCTCCACTGGAGTCCCGAAAAGCTCAGTCCAATGGTTAGCTGCAAGTATCCTCATCTGTGTTTGTCAGTCTCTAGCAGAGCCTCTCAGGAAACAGCTACATCAGGCTCCTGTTAGCATGCACTTCTTGACATCCACAATAGTTTCTGGTGAGTGTATATAATATGGATCCTCAAGTGGGGCACTCTCTGAATGGCCTTTCCTTTAGTCTCTGTTCCACAGTTTGTCTTTATATTTGCTCCTGTGAGCATTTTGTTACCCCTACTAAGATCTTTTTTCTCAATAAAATACTTGTCAACTAAATCAAAGAACACATCAAAAGTATCATTCATCATGATAAAATAGGTTTTATTTCAGAGATGGAAGGATGGGTCAACATATGTAAATTAAAAACTAATATACCATATAAGTGGACTGAAATATCAAAAACTATGATTATCTTAGTAAATGAAGAAAATTCCTTTGATAAAATCCAATATGCACTAGTGATCAAATTCCTGGAGAATTGAGGGATAAAAGGGGCATCCTTCAATAAAACAAAGGTAGTTTACAGAAAGTCCATAGTAAACATCAACTGAAATGGAAAGAAACTCAAAGCAATTACATTGAAATACAGAACAAGGAAAAGTTGTCCCATTTCTCCATATCTTTTCAATATAGTACTTGAAGTATGAGTACAATAAGGTAACTATGGAGCAGAAGGATTAGAAATATAACTGACAATTAATTCTGTTGCATTTATTAGACTATGCCAGTCAAAGATTCAAACCTTACTAGAGACAAGGGGATCTCTAGATAACATGCTTTTTATTCTTTGAGGGCTACAGTTTGAATCTAAGTGCTTCAGTATGTTTGTTTTGTATGCAAGAATGAATACACAGTAAGCAGGAAGCTTTATGAGGGAGGATATCAATGTAATGTTCTAACATGTATTTTTAAACACTAGAGTTTAATTTTATTAGAGAAAAATGTCAAGGAAGTCAATTTACAGACGAATAATGGGTGAACTCTTTCCATTCTATTCTTTCGTAACTCCTGGAACTTATTATCTGATATCTGAAATATACTAGAAAAATAAATAGACAAATAATTGAAAGTCTTGGTTTTACTTGTGTGTCAGTCTGTCATTAATTATACTGTCTTCTCTTCTTAAGATTCCTGTACCTTTTCATTGATGTAATAAAAATTAAGTATGCTTTTGTAACTTAGCTGAGTTTACAGCACAGCCTTGGGCTAAATTATCTTACTTTGATCTATTTTACACATGTCTGAGAAAAAATTAATATAGTGGAACCATTCCTTGAGGGCTTGAATAGTCCAGCTTGAATAGCTGGACACAAAAGCACAGAGTGGTGAAAGAAAATTTCTGTCATGGTATCAACAATACATTCTTGGCCCTTCCTACTCATCCTCTGCAAGTAGAATATATCAGCTCAGGCTGAGGCCATTATGTTTGCCCCTCTTCTAACAAGAAGTATTTTTAACCTTACACTATCCAAAATATTTCATTATATTCAGGAATGTATAAGAAGAGAGGGGAAAATAATCCTTTATATTATGATCTGTTTAATTAGACTGAAGACACAATATTCTTGACCAAAGTTACCTCAAAAGGAAAGGTTTACATCTGTTATAGCCCTTCTAGTCCAAGACCTCCCCTCTCACCCTGCTTCTGTTTATTCCTATGCACAAAGGCTGAATGTTTGTTTGAACCAAAAATATCATCTATATTTCTTTTATATTTGCTTTACTTTGCTACAAAAATCAAAGCATAGGTAGGATCATAGTTTTGATTTAGGCCATGTGTAATGGAGATAATATTGGTTTGTTAACCTAGACATCATTTTAGAAATCTGTCCAAAATGAGAAGAAATATAATGAATTCCTGATGTCCTTAGGACACAAATACTTTCATCATTAAGTAGGGCTGGTATTTAAAGCAAAATATATTTAGTAAGCTAGCATTTGTTTCCCTTTGGGGTTCTTTTCCATGAGGAAAGTGATTTATACAGTTGATGATTACTTGGATAGTAAATAAATCTATCAAAAAGAGTACTCAAAAGGAGTTTTCTTAATCTTGAGAAAGCTTTCAAGATTCAGTCAATATAAATTACTATTGTAAAAGTGAAACTAGACTACTACCATTGTTTCCATGAAAAAAAAAATTAGCACAGAGTAGTTATTGTCCTTGATGTATAGTCAAATGTTCCTTTAACATCATGTGGTCTTCTATGTGATATGAAGCTTAAAACTGACTCTGGAAAAAAGTAGGCTCAAGAAAATTATGTGTTTCTTCAGGAAAGTTTCACCCTTTACATCATGACACATAATTACACAAAATTGTGTCCCTTAAAAATAATGAGTGCCTATTCTATGACAATGATCCCTTCCATACTGGCTTTAGTCATTAAAAAGGATTTTTAGGGAGCTTTTTCATTCTTATACTCATAGAGAGAGGAAATTTACCTACAGTCAATGTATACCTTGAACTTGTGTTGAAAGGAGTGAATTGGTCTGAGCCAAGCTTAGTCCGTGACAGGTTACAAAATAGTGGTTCAGGAGACCAGGCCTGAGTTTCCACTTCCCAGAACTTGGCAAATCATTTACTGGAACAGGCTTCAATAAAGAGGTACCCCTCCCCAACTTGCAAAAGGACAGTCAGTCAAGCTTATGACTAAGATGTCAAAGCTACCCATCCTTGGCATGAAACAAGAATAGTTTGAATCATAGCATCCTTCAGACTACCAAATGGAGGACCCAAAGATGAAGATATAGATCACTGACCCCTCTCTAGTGGTCCTCTTCCTGGCTTTAAAACCAAATCTACAAATTAAGTTGGAGTCCTTCCATCCCCATGGAATTGAGCCCCTGCATGCTAGAATAAATGTTCTTTGCTTTTGCATGCTATTTGAGTTTACGGTATCACTCTTCACTGAGTCATAGCCCTAACAATACGACAGGCTGTGTGTGTGTGTATGTGTGTGTGTGTGTGTGTGTGTGTGTGTGTGTGTGTGTGTGTGGTTTTGCGTATGTGTTTATTACACCCTTAGTAAATGTAAAGTATTAAATGATATGAATAGATAACATAAGATTGCAAAGTATTAATCAAGTCTAGTGTCATCAGTGCAATGAAGCTTCTGCTAGAATGCATCAAATTGATCTTCCACAGTTGCTATTTTTGTCCTCATAGCTTTGCATCTGAAGATTTATCAACACTGGAATTTTGAGCATATAGCAAAATATGGACAAAAGTAGATAGGAATAATATACATATAACCTTACAATAAACTGAATGCATGACATGTCTATAGATATTGATTTTCTTGTTGATTCCTCTTAAAAACTCTTATCAATGTTCAGTGTTTGGAAAACAGAAGAGTATCAATTTATATTTGAGGTAGATAACAATTCACATTGTAGTGTCAATTATAAGATTTTGAGAATAGGTAATATTTTTTAAAGACACTAGACCACAATTCTTTTACCTACCTCTTGCAAGATCAGATTAACTGACCATCCAGACAGTGCCAAGCCATTTCAACATGGCTATGCCCTTAGTACTACTATTTGTAAAGATTTGTTTTAAAATGAATATATAATAGCATTCAAAAAAGTGAAAAAGGCCATCTTCTGTAGTGCAGGGGAGTGAGAAACACATTGACCCATTCACAAAATTTTCAATCAGAAACTTTATTCTATCTACAAGAAATGCAGGCATGGGGGATGGAGCAGAGATTGAGGCCAACTAATAACCAGATCAACTTGAGACCCATCCCATGGGCAAGCACTAATCCCTAACATTCTTAATGATAGCTTGCAGACAGGAGCATGTTGTTCCCTGAGAGGATTCAACCAGCAGCTGACTCAGATACAGACACCCACAGCCAAAAGGTGGATGGAGCTTGGGGACTTATGGAAGAATAGGAGGAAGGAGTACAGGTCCTGAAGGGGAAAAGAACTCCACAGGAAGATCAGCAGAGTCAACTAACCTGGTCACATGGGACTCTCAGAATATGAATCACCAACCAAAGAACATATACGGGCTGGACCTAGGCTTCCCTACAAATATATGTAGCAGATGTGCAGCCTGGTCTTCTTGTGAGTTACAATCACCTGGAGTGAGGGCTATCTCAAAGTCTGTTGCCAACATGTTAGATATGTTCTTCTAGCTGGCCTGACTGTTTAACCTGAGTGAGTGGGGAAGTGTCTAGCCTTGCAGAGACTTCAAGTGTCAGGGTTGGGGACATCCACTCAGAGGAAAAGGGGAGGGCGATGGGATATGTAGTGTGGGAATGCATGCCAAGGCAGAGGGCAGTGATCAGGACATAAAGTGAATACGTAAAAAACAATTAATTAAATTAAAGGGAAGAAAGAAAAAAGAAAGAAGGAAAGAGAAAGAAAGGAAGATAGCAAATGTAAAATGAATGCAAATTCTGATCATTAAACCAGAAACCTGGAGGAATTAACCCCTGAAACCAACTTATTCTAGAGTTCTTAAAGCTTAAGATGAAGGAAGACCAAAGTGTGAACACTTCAGTCCTTCTTAGAAGGGGGAACAAAATACTCACAGGAGGAAATACGGAGACAAAGTGTGGAGCAGAGACTGAAGCCCATCAAGAGACTGCCCCACCTAAGGATCCATCCCATATACAAACACTAAACCCAGACACTATTCCTGATGCCAAGAAGTGCTTGATGACAGGAGCCTGATAAAGCTGTATCCTGAGAGGCTGTGTCAGAACCTGACAAATACAGAGGTGGTGTGCACAGCCAACCACTGAACTGAACACAGAGTTCCCAATGGAGGAGTTAGAGGAAGGACTGAAGGAGCTGAAGGGGTTTGCAACCCCATAGGAAGAACAACAATATCAACCAACCAACCTCTCCCCCTAGAGCTCCCAGGGACTAAACCACCAACCAAAGAGTATACATGAATGACCCATGGCTCCAGCTAAGTGTGTAGCAGAGGATGACCTTGTCTGGCATCAATGGGAGGTAGAGGTTCTTCATCCTATGAAGGCTCTATGCCTCAGTGTAGGGGATGTCAAGCCTGGGAGGCAGGAGTGGGCAGGTTTGTGGTTGAGCACCTTCATAGAAGCATGGGGAGGGGTGGGGATAGGGGGTTTCAGGAGGGGAAACCAGGAAAGGGGATAAAATTGGAAATGTAAATGAATAAAATATCCTATAAAAAATAAATTTAAAAAGGGGGATAAACATAAGAGATTTGTGATTTGTCTTACAGTAGATACATCCAGAGTTTATATTTTTTTTTTAGTGAATATGTTTCAATCCTAAGACATAAACTCCAAAGAGAAGCTATAATATTGACAGATTTGTTTATTTTTGTTTTATGTATATGGTTATTTTGCCCATATTTATGTATATATATCACGTGTTTGCCTTATTTGTTTAGAAGTACAGTAAACACACCACAATTTTAGTTGTTGGAGATATAACCTTTGTAAGAACATTTCCATTTTGATGAAAGGGGATATCAGAATGCTAAGACACAATCCTTAACTTACCTGCAAGACTCAAAATGCAAAACTCTTGAGGAGAGCAAAGTTTGTATTCATACATTTTTATTTAAGAACCTAATTCTGCAGCACAGGTGGTAATGTTTCACATGTCACTTAAGAATGTCAATTTGTCAAATGGTACAAATTTAGAAAAGGAGTCACTACCATCAGATGCAAATTTGTTGGGACTACTTCAGAAAATATGATGTTTAAAACTTTTAAGGTAATTTTAGTTCTTAATGATATATTATGGGTCAAGAAGATGAATTTTTTTCAAGTCCTGAATTGTGAAACGATGATTTATCAGTGGAGGCTGAGTTCACATCCACCCATTTTGTATTGGTTACCTTGAGGGATACATTGGTTTTGGCTGAATAATTTCATGAGAACCACAGATGCTACAGTTACATTAGCTGTGTTTCTGCAATTCAATTTGCTTTTAAAATCCACAAAATGCTTTCAGCGGGTAGTGGTAACCTCAGTTTGTCTATAATTAGATTGTTATTAGCCTTAAAAGACATATCTGAGAAGAGCTTTTATTTTTTTTAAAACCTTAGGCATATCAGACTTGACAAATTTCTCTGAACAGTTTCTCTAGAGACTTAGAATCTGTGGCTTTTAAAAGATTTAAATTAGTCACAAGGCACCAACAGGAGCACTCTAAGATTTTGCTTATTCGCAGTCTTTAACTAATTGCTGGGTTTAAATGGCAGTCAACTTAAAAAAAATCAATAAATGCTCTGCTCGAATGTTTGTGGAATTATAAAAAACACCACTTTATATATCACTTTTTCATTTGACACCAAATAAAACTATTTTCAAGCCCTAATTTGTATAGTCTGCCAAGTCCCGTGTTATTTGGTCTCAAACAAATATTACATTTAATCTTCTCTAATCAGTTTAATGGGTGGAAGAAACAAAACAATTGCCTTGCAGATTTTCTAAATGCCAACCTTGCATGTCTGCTCATCAATAACACATTATTGCTTGGAATGGAAGTGAAATTCAAGACAATTGATGCCTCAGCTGCTGAGGAAGCACAGGAAGCCTCAGGTGATGGAAAGCTACTTGTGCAGGAAAATTGCTTCCCAGGTCGCTCAGCCATCAGAAACTCTAACTGTTCTGCTTCACTTGACTGAAGGATGCTACCTACTGACTTGTTTCAGATGAAAGAGAATACCTGAAAGACAAGATCAGGATCTTTAGAAGCTCACACATTCCCTATAGTAGATGGCTAAAGCTATAATGCTAATTTATATTCCAGTCCTTGTTGAAATCCATATCAACAAATTATTTGACATTGCTTCCATCTAAAGGGGGACACAGTCCCTCCTCATTTCAATGAGGTTGAACTTTTCTGACAGTCTCAGCAAATAGAATACAAAAGAGATGAGACAATCCACTGTGACCTCTGAGATGAGTCAAGGGAAGTTCATACTTGTAGCTTGGATGCCTCATGTGGAATATGTACTCAGGAAACTGTTGGTTGCCATAGAGGAAGTCTGGTGATTCTGCAAGCTATATAAAGAGCCACATGGTTAAGGGACACAGAAATGGGCAGGGAGTTGCATGCTTCCTCTAATTGACATCCCTAGAATAGAAATATAAGTATAATGCTTTCAAAATTTTATCAGACAAGCCTCTAGCTGATTCAACTTATGAGATATCTTGAGTGAGAACTAACCAAGTAAACCCAGTCAACTATCGGAATGAAATAGGCCATCAGACATTCATTTGTTTCAGTATTTTACATAAGAATAGATGAAATTAAAATTTTTTCATATCCTGTTACCACTAAGTTTACAAGTAAAAATATCAGATTGCCCAACACACTTAGCTATTCCTTCTTTATTTTCTTGGGATTGAGTATCACACTGAGACACAGGCTTGTCTCAATTCACTATATAGTTCAGGAGAGACTCCTGAACATTTGTATTATAAAGTTGAACCACAATGCCTTGAAGTTAGCTCTGTAATAAGGGATTTAAAATAATTCTATGAGTAAATTTTGGCATATATACCTATATACTACATGCATTTGAGTTGGTCATGAAGATCAGAAGATGATATTGGGTCTTTTAGAACTGGTGTTATGGATGATGCAGTCTACCACATGGGTGCTGGGACACGAACCCTGGTCCTCTGGAAGAACAATAAGCACTGTTAAGCACTGAGCCAAAAAAGGAATTTTAAGAAACAAAATACAAAACTGACATCCCTATAACATACTAATAACATTGTATAAATGGATTGAAAAAATACTTAAATACAAATTGAAAATAGAATTTTGGGTCTTATATACTAACATTGTTTAAAAGTTTTAATCCTATCTTAGGGAGTCTTTGGATATACAACTGATGTTTAAAGTAATGCATTTAGCTAAGCATTGATGATGGTCGTCATACAGAGCAGTGAAATGTTGATATAAAAGTGTATAATGATAACAAGAAGGAAAGAGAGACTGATTGTACTAGAAAGAATTGAGAAGGCTTCAGATGAATTTTACTTTCATTTTAGCACTCAATTTGATTATCATTAACTTTGTTTTTATAAGTTGCCTTGGCTTACGTGTCTCTTCATAACAAATTAACTAAGATAATGTCCAAAGGATACCCAATCCAAAATAGTACAGGGATACTTTCACTTAATTATTGTTGTATTGTTTATAATAGTCAACATTTATATCCACTCTTTATATCTATGAAGAGATGGTTAGATAGACAGAATATGCTGTATACATAGTATGGAACTTTATTAGGCCGTGAAGAACAGTGAATTCACACTTGCCGGAAAGTGGATGGAACAGGGGACTAACATGTAAAACTAAATGAGGCTTACTTAGAAAGACAACTGCATGTTTTCTCACATGTATATATTTTAGATTTCAGTTTACATATGTATGTTCTTGCATGTATGCATGTACATATGTGAAACAGATTTTCAAGGAGGGGAGGAGAACAAGTGAGGTCATTGGGATGTGTCAGATATAAGAAGGAAGGGCAGTTGGGAGGAGAAAGGACCATAAAGGGGGCACAAGGGTTGATGGAGGCATTGGGTTGCTGCAACAAAAAAGAGCAAGACATAATGGCGTAGATTTCTCAGAAACAAGTGTCTAGAATTTTTTATAATGAATTTTTGTTACTAATATCTTTAGGATTTATGTCATGTATGAAGTTCTTTTTCTTTAGAATAGGTCAATATGCCTGAATACCATTGAATTAAAAATATGTAATAAAAATAACTGTTTCTCAACAGTATGGAATAGTGTTAGAAATAATGACTATGAACGTCCAGAACTGATCCATACAAATTGATGTCTATTATAAGATAAATTTAGTTAAATCACCAAAGACGGTGGTTTAGACAATACAGAAAAATACTTGACTTAAGAATACTACACTATAGATAATCAATATTACAGATTTAACTTTATTTCCAGAAGTTATGTTTTATTTAGAGATCATAGCAAGGATAATCACCATATATTCTGAAACATAATCAGTTTATCTTCCTATCTTTGTTGAATGTACATTTCAGTCTGACCAAACATAAAAATGGTGTGTGCAAATTTGAAATATGTGCCTTTTTAGTGCAACTTTTCCTTATTTGCTTCATTGATCTCCTATTTACTACAAGTCTAATATCACATAAAATTACTCTAATATTTTCTTGCTCACAAAACTAATGCATTTCCCTCATTACTTTCCATCCCTACTTAATTTTACAGCTTTATTATTTTTATATTCTTTATAAATAAAACTTCAAATGAAAACCTTCTGATAGTTATGATGTTATAATTCCTATCCAGATACTCTCTTTCATGTGTATTATAGTCATGTTTATGCAAGGTGTAGTGGGTGAAAATCTATTAGTGAATTTTACGATCCATTTTCCTGGAATGTACAGCTGATTTCTAATCACTCTTTGAAGTCACTTTTCATTTTTCTTCGTAAGCTGCTAAAGAATATAAACTCAGTAGTATAAAATTAATCCATAATTTCATAGCCCTGGATATGATAACTATTTCTCTGAAGTAAACCTTTACTTCAGTAGTGCTGATATTTTATAGTACATATCCATCCTTTGAACTGTGAACAGATCTTATAGAAACACAAAACAGAGTAGCTGAAAACACTTATATTCTATAAAGGTGTCCAGTGCCACTCTTTTTCCATTTCTGGATCCTATGAATCAAGGTGACCCCTTCTAAATAAAAGCTGGCAATCACCATGACTCTCCAGACACTAAACATTTCATTGTTCTTCCCATTTTTATATTTTTCCTACATCTAATAGATGAAACCAATAAGCCAGAATCTGCCATTCCTCTTTGCTTTCAGTCTACCACTTTGTTTAAGTTTTAGACACTTTGATTACCATATAATTAAAACTTGGATCTTGCTGATCTAAAACATAACACAACACAAACCAACCCATACAAAATCATGTGGATTTTCTACTATTGATACTCTTATCATATAATCACCTAAAGTGATAGATGTTACTTTTAACCTTAAAGGTATGTGTCATTTACCAGTGATCACAATCACTGGAGGGATTGTTCAGCAGTTAAGAACACATACTGTCCTTGCAAAAGATTGGACTTTAGTTCCCAGAATCATCAAAGGGCTTAATATCACTTCTGTTCTTCAAGCCTCAGTGAGTCTTTTTGAGGCCTGTACAGTATACACTTCTGTGCACATACATAGACACAGAGGCATCCACATTAAAATAGAATGATATATGTAATTGTGAGAGATGTAAAGGTATCCTTAATTCAGTATTTCATTTGTTTTTCAACATGGTGTTGAGTGGGAGACAGACAGACAGAGCCAGAGAGAGAGAGAGAGAGAGAGAGAGAGAGAGAGAGAGAGAGAGAGAGAGAGAGAGAGAGAGACCAAGAAGACCATTGACCATTGCTAATTCTTCTCAAAGCAGTAAGTGGGGATCATTCATTCAAATATATGAGCATGTACTAGAGCAATTTTCATCCAAACTACTATAGCTATCAAAGTTTCTGCTTCCTTACATAGTTATAATCCACCTACCCATCTCAAAGTGTTTAACCCAGAAATGTTCCTGTACAAAGGAAAGACAAGGACAAAAAAAACGGAGCCAAGGCTGAAGGAAGGGCCATTTGGTGACTGCCTCACCTGGGGATGCATCCTGTCTGCGGACACCAAACCCAACACAGTTGCTGTTGCCAAGAGGCACTTGCTGACAGGAAGTTGGTGTAGCTGTTTCTTAGGAGATTCTGCCAGCATCTAACCAGTGCAGATGTGGATGCTTGGAGCCAACAATCAGTCTGAGCTCAGGAACCCTGGTGGGAGAGCTGGCAGAAGGACTGAAGGAACTTAAGGGGATTGCAACCCATAGGAAGAACAATATCTGCTGGCTGGACCACCCAGAGTTCCCAGAAACTAGACCACTAACCAAGAGTATACAGAGAGGGATCCATAGCTCTAGATACATATGTTACAGAAGATAGCCTTGTCTGACATCAATGGAAGGGGACACTTTGTCCTGTGGAGGTTTGATGCCCCAGTGTAAGACAATGTTTGAGCGGTGGGGCAGGAGTTTGTGGGTGGGTGAATAAGTATCTTCATAGAGGCAAAGAGGAGTAGGGAGAAGGCTGATGTGGGATGGTGGATTTATGGAGGGGTAACAAGGAAGGGGGAGATATCATTTGATATGTAAACCAATGGAATGATTTAAAAAAAAAAAAAAAGAACAATTCTGGATAAAATTTTCAGTCAACTCAAAGACGTTTTCTGGTACAATGAAAGTTCTCTAATGATCCTCAGTAAATAGCTTTACAGAGATGGGAAGTGACAAGGAAGGGATGGCATCATGACTTCTTTTAATGTCTTCCAGTATTTTTCTCATCTCAGAGTCGTAGCCATGACTTGCTGACGACATTTTCTGTATTGTCCCACTCAAAAATCATTGATCCTCCAGCTCCTCCTTCTTCTATGTGACCGGTTTTCATTAAAGCTCTCAAATTGTCATTTACCCTATTAGTCTATTTGTATGGTTTTAGATATTATTGTTGTATTGTTCTTTTTCTCCACAGGCTTACAAAAATGTATTAAAGAAAATACAAATGAAAGAACTAGCAGAGCAGTATAGGTGCTAAGCAATGGAAAGGTCTTAATGGGTTTCATGCTCTTCTGCTCCTCACACCCCTCCTCATTATACCTCAAAACATATTGCCAGATGGCTTTAAAATAAAATCAAATAACTAAATTTAGTGTTATAAAGTAGACTTAAAAATAAAGCATGAAAACTTTGTATTCCTAATATTCTTTTTATAAATACTTCATCACATAGGAATAGGCTCCTGCTTCATCGTGACAAACATTTTAAAATACATTTATACCTTAATAATTCTGATTAGAGTTTTAATTTGTCTGTTTCATTTGGTTATACATCTTTCCTAGACAGCTTATACTGGAGCTTTACCTAGTTTAAATCTTTCTAGCATTAAATGGTCTCTCAATTCTTATGAATCTTTTTGAACAATATAAATACAGTACTCCATCTGCAGAATGCTAAAGTTGTGTTCTGAAGTCCTTATGAACTTACTGGTGCAAGGGATTCCTTTCTGTGTCTCTTTCCTTTTTTACTTCTTTCTCTGTAGGTCTCATGTGTATGCTCATATATACAGATCTCCGGACTTCACTGAATAAGCCATAGTCAACCCATACTGTCAAATTTCACATTTTATTCTTCTCACTGTACTTTGATAAAATAATTTTGGTAACTACAGGTACTGACTTTCAAGGACCAAATATTTATATTTATTATTATATTCAGCATCAAATTTTAAGTGTAATATTTAAAAGAATGGCTATAATAGAGGAAATAAATTGTGGAAAGGCTAAAGTTATTGAAATATAAATGTAAATTTTCAAGAATATAAAATTTTTAAATAATTCTGGGAGATTAAGAGTCTATCACATGAAATGATTTGAGATGTCTTCCATCTTTTCTAGGTTAGATAAGGCAGGTGTATCCACTTCCCTCCATAGTTAATTTTCTTTGCATAGACATAGTGACTCATTCAATACTTATTTATTTAAGAAGCTTTTCCAAATAATTTATGAAGAATTGAGAACATGCAAATGAGAGTAAAAACTTATATTTTTTGAGTAACTCACTATTAGTCCTTGAAAATGAGACTATGAATGACCTCAATTGAAAGTTGTATAATTTTAATGAAAATGTACCAAAAGTACTACCTACATTTACACAGGTTAGAAATAACATTGTGGCTACTTTCAAGAGCCAAGTGTGGCTTTAGGTTTCAAGTCATCCCGTGTACCTGTAAGGTGGGATGAGGGCCAGAATGGATATGTAGTCGGCCTCTTAAAGATAGATGATTTATTGTTTAAAGAAAGCAAGGACTGGAGAAATGGCTCAATCAGTAAATCACACGGTTCTCAAGCGTGTGGACCTGAGATGAGATTCCCAAAACCATATAAAAGCTGTGTGCAGAGATAAATGCATATCATTCCAGCAATGGTGAGCCAGAATCTAGAAACAGGCAGATCCCTGGAAGCCCTGTGGCCTACCTGGAAAAATTCTAAGGCAATGAGAGACTATGTGTCAGCAAACTATAGAAGGTAGCTTGTGATCTATAGCAGAGTTGTACATTGGCTTCTGTATGTATACATGCAATTATTTATCTGCAGCCCAACATGAACAAATATGTATACAAACACATATAAAACAAAAAAGATTTCTAAAATGAAAACTGTAGAACAGTGTATTAAGGAAGATATAGATATATAGATATATAGATATATAGATATATAGATATATAGATATATAGATATATAGATATATAGATATAGATAGATAGATGTAGATAGATAGATCGATATAGATATAGATATAGATATATATGATCAGTATAAATTGATAGGCAGTGTGGCTTAGTTAAGTGGCAAAGAACCTGGAAATAGATTCTGAATTAACAATGTATAATATAATCTTTGTTTGGAATATATTTGAGTGCCCATTGCTATTGCAAAGTACAATGAAAACAATGTGAGCTAAGTGTATAATACTCTATGTGTCCAATAACTGGCATCAGCTATGTTATGATTATTTGTATTAATTTTCATAGTAGTAACAAGCCTATATTATCAATGATACTATGATGTCTTTTGGATGGACCTTGTTACCCAAACTAATGTCATCATTTAGATTATGCCTAACACTAGAAGGAGATACAAATTCATGATGAGGTAAATGCACTTATCCAGTGCTTATTATATTACAGAATAATCATGGTCTTTTTCTGCAGTATAAATTATGATTAATTTAATTTTAAAATATATGCAAAGAACTCTAGTTCCAACCAGGTCCTGATTATAAATTGCACTATTTTTCACTGCTGCAAATAAATTAAATCTAACTGCCTATTTCCACTAGGATGTAAATGAGGCGTATTCTCTAGTGAGTAAGACAATGCTAAGTAGGGACCTTCACTTGAGATGTTCAGACCTGTTTTAAATTACAGCAAATCGCTGAGCTATTTGAGCAGTCTCTTCTGGCTTCAGTGAATCTAGACAACTCTTGGGACCAAGAAATTGCTTGCTAAAGGTGTGTGCACTGCCTCTTAGAGACAAGAGTAGTTTTCTCAAAAATCTCCTTAGGAATTCTTGAAGTGAAACAGCAAAAAAAAAAAAAAAAAAAAAAAAAAAAAAAAAAAAAAAACCCTAATAACGTTGGGGCTCACATGGAGTAAGACTTCAATTCTGTTCTTACTGTTGTGAAGTATGTATTTATTTGCAGAGACTCTTGAAAAATATCTATCCTAACCATGTACACAAAGCACAGCTACAGTGAGTGTGAGTCTCTCCTTAAAGCCCTTATGTTAGGAACTAAATATCCTGTATCCTCACTCTTTCAAAATAAAATATGACCTGCTATTTTTCTTAGCAATTTCATGGAATGATACCTCCAGAAGTTCTTTTATAGTTCAGAATCATTTTAGTTATCCTGTGGGTTTTTTTTTTTTTTTCATATGAAGGTGAGAATTGTTCTTTAAAGATTTGTAAAGAATTGTGTTGGAATTCTGATAGGATTGCATTGAATTTGTAAATTGCTTTTGGTAAGATGGCCATTTTCACAGTGTTAATCCATGAGCATGGGAGATTTTTCCATCTTCTAATATCTTCTCAATTTCTTTTTTTATTCACTTGAAGTTTTTCTCATACAGGGCCTTCACTTGTTTGATTAATGTTACATTAGTTATTTTATATTATTTGTTGCTATTGTGAAGGGTATTGCATCCCTAACTCCTTTCTCAGTCTGTTTATAAAGTGTATACAGGAAGGCTACTGATTTCTTTGAGTAAAGTTTGTATCTAGCAACTTTGCTGAAGGATTTCTCTGGTAAAATTTCTGGGGTCACTAATATATACATTATCATATCATGTGCAATAGTGATACTTTAACACCTTCCTTTTCAATTTGTATCCCTTCGTCTCCTTTAGTTGTCTTTTTGCTCTAGCTGAAACTTCGAGTACTATATTTAAAAGATATAACTAACTAAAATATTAATATTAATTAATGGTACCTTTTGTTAATTAACAGAATAAGATATCAACCTTTTTATCTTTCCTTTATGTTGTTTTAAATGAATTAAAATTACTTTGAATATAATATAAATCGATATTATTCATTGAAAAAATTTCTTTTTCTTTTTATATTTGCCTTTATTAGTGTGTCTGCCTGAATTTAATAACACCATATGTGTACAAGAACAGTTGAAGTGGAAAAAAAACCCACTAGATCCTCTGTAGATGAAGTTGCAGGTATTTTTGAGCTATCGTGTTGGTCCTGGTAACCTTTACTTATCATGGTACAGGGAGGTCACTTTATAATGAAGAAGTGGGAGATGGAAGTCATAATTGCAGATGTAATGGAAGCATATAATCTGTGAGGTTCAGATCATAGCATCAGGGGCAGTCACTAGATATGAGGCATGTATGTGGGTAACTATTAAAAGCTCGAGAAAGCAGAAGAGTTCATTTTTCTTTTGATGTTCCAGAAGAAACTTCTCCAATCACATTGAACCTCATTTTGAAATAACTATTATGAAAACATAGAATAATAGTGTTATGCAAAAGACCAATATTATGGTAGATGGTGAGAGATTCCAGAAAAATCTAGTAGTAAGTTCCATTTTTTTTTTCTTTACTGAAAACAATGTCCTGTTGAGGAACATCTAGATTGCTTCCAGTTTCTGGCTATTACAAATAGAGCAGCAATGAACATGGTTGAATCAGTACCTCTATGGTACCATGAAGCATATATTGAGTGTATGCCTAAGACTGGTATAGCTAGATCTTGAGGTAGATAAATTCTAGTCTTCCTGACTACACAGCACACGGGCTGTGAATATTTACATCCCACAAGCAATGAATGAGTATTCCACTTACTGCCTATCTTTGTCAGCATGAGTGGCTACTTCTTTTATTGATCTTAGCCATTCTGACTGCTGTAAAATAAAATCATAAATTCATTTGGATTTGAATTTCCCTGATGGTTAAAGACATGGAAATTTTCTTTTAAGTTTTTCTAAGCCACTTGAATTACCAGTTTTGAGACTTATGTTCATACCTGTACCCCATTTTTTATTTTTTTAAGTTTTTCAAGATAGGGTTTCTCTGTGTAGCCCTGGCTGTCCTGGAACTCACTCTGCAGACCAGGCTGGCCTCGAACTCAGAAATCCGCCAGCGTCTGCCTCCCAAGTGCTGGGATTAAAGGCGTGTGCCACCACTTCCTGGCCTGTGTACCCCATTTTAACTATATTATTTGTTTTCATTTTTAAATATTTCTATTTATTTATTTATTTATTACTTTATTTTTTACAGTCCGTCTGTGGCCCCCTCCAACATCCATCCTCTGATATTAGCACTCTATTGGCTGTGTAGTTGCTGGTAAAGAAGAAAAGAAAAGAAAAGAAAAAAAAGAAAAGAAAAGAAAAATCTTTTCTCATTCTGTAGGCTGCCACTTTGTCCAGATGATGTTGATCTTTACATTACAGAAGATTTTCAGTTCCATAAGGTCATATTTATTAACTCCTGTTTCTAGTAATGATACTCTGTTCAGAAATTCTTTTTCTATGCCAATGCTTTCACGGTCATATTTCATTCCTCCTTTTCGATCAGTTTATCTAGCTTTATACTCAGGTCTTCTAGCCATTTAGAAATGATTTTTTTTGCATGATACTAAGTATGGAATCTATATTGATTCTTCTAAATTCTGACATCAAATTTGACCAGCATGATTTATTGAAAATATTATCTTTTATCTAGTGTGTATTTTAGGGACTCTTTATAAAAAAAAATAATGTATTAATTGGCATGGTATTTAAGTCTGTACATTAAAATTAATTCCATTGATCAATGAGTCTATTTTTCTGCCTAAATTATGATGTTTTCATTAATATAGCTTAGTAGTACAACCAAAGTTTGGAGATAATGATAACTACAGTTGTTCTTTTATTATTAAGGATTGAATTAGCTATCTGGTTTGTATAGTATACTTGCTGTTTTGTGTGCCTTTGTACCTTGATTGGCATCTTTTTATATTTTTCCAAAAATCAATGATGTATTATTCCAAGAAATTTATCATTTATTATTTTCTACATATCTGTTTCTTTCAGCATTCTTTCATGATTATTAATCAAAGGAAGAAATTACTTGCCTTACATCATTAAGTTCCTAATGTACTCTACCTCTTGATCAATCTTTAAAGTGTATGTGTGTGTGTGTTTGTGTGTAAAAATATCTGAGGCCTTTCCTGTCTTTGAAATAAACAAAAAAAATTATACAATAGAAGTTAGTCATGATTGCTTTTCAGAGGGAGACATTCATAAAAGATGAATGTCATAGAACTGGAAAGACAATCTAAAAGGAGAGGTTATATTGTTAAGCAATAGGAAAAACAGACAAAACACTTGCAGAAAGATGAGAAAATACTGTTATTAAAATTATTTTTATATTTATGCATATATATCTGTATTACTTAGTTTTGTCAACTCGACAAGAGCTAGGGTAACAAGGTGGGAGAAAATATTAAGAGAGGAGTTACCTCCATCAGATTGGCATGTATGCTTGTCATTGGAGAGTTTTTCTGATTAATAATTGACATGGGAAATCCAGTCCATTGTGGTTGATCTCATCCTTCTACGGAGGGTTCTAGATTGCATAAGAAGCTAAGCAACTCATGGAGAGAAAGCCAGTAAGAAACTTTACTTCATGGTTTCTGCCAGTGCTCCTTGTTGAGTATACCATGACATCCATCCCATAATGATTATGCTAAGTAGTTTTGTGTCAACTTGACATGAGCTTTTAAAGTCAACTTCCTTTATCATGGTGTTTCATGATAGCAATAGTAACCCTAAGATAAGGATGACAGTAATCAGAATGTATAAATCAAATAATCACTTTGTTTCCAAGTTGCTTTTTGGCCATGGTGTTTATTACAGGACAGAAAAGTAACTTGGGATAATATACCATGCATTTGAGGGCAACCTACCTGAACTGGGTGGTGACAGACAAATTCTGGAGTTCTGGCAGTGTTCCTGTTATTATCCATTCATACTCTCAAAGAAAATGTTTTAATGAAAGCTAATATTATAAGAGTATGGATATACAGTATTAAATATATTTTAGGGCTCTTAGTTATGATAATGTGAGCAAAGTACTTGCTACTAAATGACTGAAAGTGGAGGGAAAGTGCCTGGATCTTTCTGAAATAAACAATGCTGCCCAATTTAGGTTTAGACAACCTCCCTGAGGTGTTAGGATACACAACTGTGCTTGAAACAGCCCCTAACAGCTGAGGAGAAGTCAAGGCTGTGCATGGATAATCAGGCACTCTCTGAAGACTCTGCAGCAGCTGGCCCACTTAGGACTGACTTCTCAGGTGTGGCTCTTCAGTGGAGAGGATGCAGCTGTCAGTATAATCACAGCAGATGGACGTCCATGCTAGCTCTCACAGAACAGTACTCAGTGACTCCCTGTCAGCAACTTAGGCTGACTTGGTACTTCTTCAGCCCCAATTAGGAGAGCTTCACAATGTCAGACCAGTCACCTGACTCAAGAGAGAAGCTAGTCTCTGACCTACTTGAATGACAACCTAGAAACACAGTCATAATGCTTATCAAGCTGAGAATGTCTTGAAGTCATTGTCACCCCTCAGCAGATTAAGATAAATTGAAACACTTGGCAAAGGGCCCTGTCCTTGAAGAAGGAACCAAACAGATTTTCCCTGTTGCATTGGAATTAGAATTGCAAACCTTTTCAGAACATCAATAATTATGGGTGCTGAAAATCTGCTGGAATGTCATCGAGCATTTTTGCAGGAGTATTTATCATTGGCACAGTTTGATTTGCAGATTCTAAGAATGATGTATTAACCCCTCTAAAATTGTAAGTATGGACCTCAACGAGAGTGGTGTTCTACCTGTGTCTTAACGTATATCCATGTATACTACTAACTGATGAATTGTTTCATGTAAACAAAACACTATGTTGAAAACACATCATTTAAAAATAATTGCTTAAAATTGTTTTGATTGCTTTGAGTTGTTTTTATTACCGAAATGAAGGTGGTCATAAGTTTGATGGTATTAATGACATTACAAATCTTCCAGGCGAGAGGTCAGAGTAGAGCGGGCTGAGAAAAAGGAGGCTATGAAATTGAACCAATTGATTTTATATGTTTGAAACGTGCTCCTTAATCATCCCTATGCCATGTTTTAGAATGCCCACAAGAAGATACAAGTTTTGTCTTGTAATGCTCTTTGCTACCAATGCGATTAAAAAAAAGCCTTCTCTTTAAAAAAAAAAAAAAAAAGAAAACACATCATTTTAGAAGCTATTAATTCTTAAAAGTATGTCGGTTCGTTCCATGTATGCTTTCCCCACAATAATTTCAGGACATATGTAATAATTGTTCTATGCCAGATGTGATGACACATGCCTATAACCTTAGTCCTGAGGAGAAAGAAGGGGAAGAATACAATCCTCAGCAATATATTTAGTTCAAGGCTAGTTTGAGCTACATGAGACTCTAATATAGAGTGAGAAAGTTTTCCAAGATAAACACAGCTCAACATTTATTTAAATTTTTCTAGTAATACTATATTTATTGGCTCTCCAACTCTAGTTTTCCCTGGAATATGGGCCAAATACTTCCAATGTGAAGCCAAATGAGCAGAAATACATATTCACATGCCCATGGCTTACTTGATGGGTATTGAACTTAAGATGTACACTTGGTTTACGATACGCTTAGCCCCCACAGGAAGCAATGAAGCATGTGCTGCAGTAGGTCTGAAAGTGTAATTGTCAGAATGTCACAGCACTACATCAGTGCTCCTGTGGTGTACTTTCTTTTCCCGTGTTCCCCATTCACAAATAAATGTCATCTCAAAAACGCATCACCTTCAACTTGTATACAGGAGTCTCTGGTGAGTTACGGCTCAGTTCTAATCTGTGTGATTTTGCACCACTATGGGGTGCCAAATGCAGCAAGGGCTACACTGCCATCACAATAAGAGTCCCGCCTCCAGAATGTGATAAAAGGAGAGCATATATGCACATAATTTCTGTGAAAGCAATGCTTCAGCAGAGTCCATAGTGTTAATTTTAATTAAAGAATTAGGCTGGACTACATCTTTCTTTTCTAATGGAAGTGACTTTCAATAAGAAGGCAAGAGATAATTTAATATGAGACAATTACAAGATGATTTACTAAAATAACAGTGACAAAAATACATGTTTTAAATTGAAACTTAAAACTCATGTCATGCCATTATTATGAAATTTTGTAAAGTAACAATCACATTCAAAGCATCTCATTGTACCCCTAAAATAACCACTTATATTTATTTTATGTTTTCTAGTTTTAGAGATATTTATGTGTGTATGTACGGTGAGTGTGTTTGTATGTGTATGTGTTACATATGTTATGGCATGGTATAAGTGATATGAAATTTATATCTATAATTTATACTGGGCATACATACAATTTTTAATATTTTAAATTCAGGATATTATGACCAGTTAGTTATGTTCACATTCAAACATAAATACATACTATATGTTTATTATCTTAACTGATAAAAATGAAAATGTAGAATGCACTTTGCAATGTGGCTATGTAAGTAGTGTGAAAATTTTTGTATTATATAAATTAATTAACATAGTCATCATTTAAGTCACTTTTCTATATTTTGTAGTTGAAGTATTAGAGTTCTACTTTCTAGCAATATAGTATCACAATTCTTTTGTGTGTATTTCTTGTGCTTTAAAATAGATCTTCAGAACTTCTCTCTTCTCTCTCTCTCTCTCTCTCTCTCTCTTTCTCTGTGTGTGTTTGTGTATGTGTGTGTGTGTGTGTGTGTGTGTTGTTGTTGTTGTTGTTTGGGATTTTTATGACTAGGTATTGAAAGCAGATTTCCATTCATACCAACCACTTTATATACTGCTGAGCTACATGACCAACTCTCTAAGACAATCATAATTTTAGGCAGGCTCTTCCTCAGTTGCCCACGCTGCTGGCCTTAATTTACCATGTGGTGATAAGGGCTTTCAGCATCAGCAGCATGAATACTTGGTATTACAGTTTGGCCACCATGCTTATCTTCCAGCTCAATTGCAATGACTACATAGTGATATGGTTGCACTTTAAGTTTTACTTACTAATAAATTAATATCATTTGCATTTATATGTATGCAATTTTTTGAATATGCTATATCCACATCATTTGCCCTCCACTTAAGACTTATCTAGAACCTTACATTGCTGAAACAATAACAACTATGTGAAGCTATATACTGCATGGAAAATATTTTTTTTATTTTTTACCTATCTGTATCTCTCTTCTCTCTGTCTCTCTCCCTCCCTCCCTGCCCATCTCTCTCTCTCTCTCTCTCTCTCTCTCTTCTCTCTCTCTCTCTCTCTGTGTGTGTGTGTGTGTGTTGTGCGCGTGTGCATATGCATGTGCATGTGCGTGTGCGTGTGCGTGTGTGTGTGTGTGTGTGTGTGTGTGTGTGTGAATGTGTGAGCACTCATGTCTATTTAATATGATTTCCTTGGGGAGAATGGAAGAAGGCCTCAAATCCATTGAAACTGGAATTGTTAAGTGTCTGAAAGCCACCAGATGTGGGTGTGACCTGCTAAGTGTAAGAACTCAAGTTTGGCCTTCTGCAAGAGCAACAATTCATCTCAGGAACTGAGGCACCCACTGGATATAAGATTTCAAGCCACTTTGAAACAATTTGAAGTGAATCATTCAGTAAACTATGTCTAGTATAGAGTGTGTGTGCAATAATTTACCTGGCGAATAACTGAAGTTTTCTGAATTAAAAATAAAAATCCCTGTATATAGCCCACTTAAAGGGTATTATAGAAGGTAGAGCTGAGCTTAAGGATTCCTGCTGGCTTTCATTATTTCAAAACCTATTTTGTATATATCTTTAAAACAATATATTACAAAAAGAGATTGAACATACACTATGATGTCCCATTTTAGTTTAATTATTCTATTATTTGACTAACAAAGCAGTACATTAGAATAGGGTATAAGTCACAAATAGCAGAAAAATGGCAGGATGCCTGAAATTAAAAGGATAAAATTCAAAATTGATAGATGCTTCCATTTTCTTGGTATTCAAAGATTTTAATATTTCTATTTCATGTGAGTTAGTGTTTTGCTTGTGTGTATGTATATGCACCACATGTTTGCTTGGTGTCTGGAAGACCAACCAGATCCACAGGAGCTGGACTTACAAGTAGCTGTGAGCCATCATCTGGGTGCTGAGAATTGATTTCACATCCCCAGGAACAGCAGTCATAGAGCCATCCCTCCAGCCTACCTCTTTTCTTTTTTAAGTGTGAGACGTTACTCTCCATATCAGTGATTTCTTAATGTTCTGTTTGAATGTAGGTTACTTGGAAGTAAACTCCAAGAGCAAATAAAAATGGTTAACAGTTGATATCAGAGATTATTTTAACTGCAATATATTAACTAGCCTTGGGAGTATGAGAAATGAACTAAGGAAAATGTACAGTGATTTCCTTCTTCCTGTCAACGATCACTGTGCCTGCCTAATAAGTGTGAAGTTACTCAGCAGCCTTCTTTACAGTAGTAAGCTATTGGACATACATAACAGATGGGCTCATAACTTCCCAATTCCATAAACATGGTCTCCACTCCTGGAGGCAGTAATGTCCTAAGATGATTTTCAGTGGGTTTAGAGTAGTTTCATTGATGACATTTTACAAGTTATTGAAGCTCAGGGCAGTAATAACTTGTAATGCTGTTTTCAACATAGCTTCAATATGTTTTTAAGGGTAAGGTACAATAGATAAGAAATACCTTAGTGAATTATTCTCCTGTCAGCTAGTCCAAGCATGTCAGCTGGTCTGTGAATGCTTCAGTATCATCCTTCTAGCACTCTGTTTTTCATCGGGAGGCATTCAGTTACATCTGCTGAACAGCATCCATCTGGAACACACCTCTGCTACTGCTCCAAGACTTACAACAACTCACTGCACTCATCACTTCAGTTATCCTTATCAGATTCATTTTAAAAGACAAAAGAAAGAGCCTCCAATGCAACATATGAAAAGTATCACAGGAAAAATGTTCTTTTCAATATATTCTGTCAGCATTTGTCTATCCACTTAATAGGACTGTTTGTAAAAATTATGACAGACAAGAACAAAAACTAGAACAAGCTATTGGAGTACCTCAAATAAGAAGCTGTGTTGGCTGGTGCCAGTGGAATAGCAATCCTTTCACTTTGGTATGATTGTGATAGGTTTTGGTGTTCCTTCGGAACCTTGTAGGCATCTGGCATTTGTCAGCAGAATATTGGCTATAATATGAAAGAAAACCTAAGGATCAAACAGGATGCTCGGTCTGGTGACCAGGAGTACTTGAAATGGTAAATGCAGAGCAGATGCAGAGTATTGGTTTTGACAAAACCTGAAAATGCTCATATTGTGGTTAGAGATGATGCTGGATATGACTATGAGCTTGTTTTTGAGTAGAAATAATGTTTGAAGTCATAAGCAAAGTACACGGAGTTGTATCACACAACACTGGAGCAAATAAGAATGAGTTTACTGTGCCCTATTGCCTTGAGTTAGGAATTAAGTCTTTTCTTACCATAGGGTTGTATTTGCAGTGGAATTTATGCAAATAGATTTTATGGTTCCAAAGTCTTTAAACGTGAAGCAGAAGATGCCAACCACTCTCTGGCTATGGACTTAGAGGAGCCTCAGAATACATAATTATAATAATTTATGATATGATAATATTATGTAATTACTATGTTGACTTATTACTTTTGCTTATACATGTGATAAAAATACAAGGAGAATTAAAGCCTATAGCTAAGGACCTTTGAAGTAATATAAAGAAGAGTTCATTGTTTGCTGCTTAAGGTTACTCAAGATATCTCAGACAAGATTTAGTTTCGTTCTTTTGTTTTTTTTTTCCTCAGTGTCCTATAAACAGAGATATGACAGTGTGTAATTATTTACACATCTATTACAAAGAATAAATAAGGCCCCAAGTTGGGGCCTTACCACTATAGAAATCACGGGCATCAAGTAGATTTGGTGGCAGAGTCCAATAACTCCAGTTCTTGTAATTTAGAGGCAAGAGGATGTTTGATTTGAGAACTGGCAGAATCTTGTGTTACAGTAGATGGAGAGAAAAGCAAGTGTGTTTGAAATCAATGAATGTGAAATCAAATAAAACCTTCTACTGGAAAACAAGGAGTACAAAGGAATACAAAGTTCTAACTCATCTGAGGAAAGTTAATCCTTGTGTGTCAAATGCAGACTAATGTGTGAAGCAAATTTTCTGATTACTGGATAGATGTGTAATGAGAAAACAAAATATGGCTGTCTAATCAAACCCTAAACAAGGATCACAGCAATAGACATGCTATGGTGGAAGGGAAATAGCTCATGAGACTTCAGCCTTAGAAAGAGAACAAAATGCAACTAAGAAATGCTGAGTAGGTGGGAAATAGACTTCTCAGGGAAGGCTTGTCAGAGAACAGCTCCCTAACTGGTTATGCAATACCAAGTAGTCATCTGTGAAGTCATATACATGTCAGTATATGTCAGTCAGACTGAGCAGGTCATATTTAAACATTTATTAATATGTATCATATAGGATAATATATTATATATTAATATGTATAATTTTATATGTGTGTATATGTATAGATCAACAATTAAAAAATATAACAGTCATGAGTTGGGGTAAAGAAAATACATAAGAAGGGTTGGATAGAGGAATGGAAAGCCTTCTTTGCAGTATAATTATTCTTTAATTTCAAAAATAATGAAAAATCACAATTTAATAATGTAAGGAGTATCCAAGTCATGGACAACAGTTTTTGGTTCCGCAATACACATAAAAACTCTAATTAACTGCTTTCTTATGGAAGAGCTAGATGGAAGACAGAGAGAAAAACTATGCTAGTATGTTAGGGCTAACAAAAGAAATTAACAAAGAATGATTTTTTTAACAGAAGTATATAACCTAATTTCTAAAAGTAAGCTGTCTATGATGGAAGGGTTGGCAGTGTTTGTTTCTTCCTGAGTCTCCTCTCTTCTCTTAACATAGGCTTTCCTTTGGATGTCAGTCGGCATCATATTCTTTTAATCAGCACATGTGAAATTTTGGAATTAGAAAAATAATTTGTTTTCACTGCACAGTGATGGGATAATCACAGAATAGACAGTGGTATTCCATGTTGCAGAAATTAGAATGGAAAAAAATACATTTCAAGAAAGTCTGACCAAGCATGTGAAATTGCATTGGATTTTAAAGTTGGGGAAGATTGCCAGAGCTGTGTGTATGGCTATCAATAAATTGCATGCACTGTAAACACAAGGGCATGAGTTCAATCCTCAGAACCTATGTAAAAGAGTTGGGCTTGATTGTATACACTGTTAATCCCAGGACTTGTGAGGAATAAATAAGAGGAACCCTGGAGCTCACTGACTTCTCAGCCTGACCCAAATGATAAAATCAGGGACAATGGAAGAACTTGTCTCAAATAATTGAAAAAAGATACTGGCAAGATGGCTCAGTAGGTGTTGGCATTTACCCAAACTACTTGAAAGGACCCACATGGTGTACTCATATGCAAGAGATCCTCTGACATGTTTTGTGACATCCATATGCCCTCACATATAAATACAAATAACATACACACACACACACACACACACACACACACACACACACACAGAGTGCTCTCACATGTATGCATACATGCCCATACTAACACATGTGGACATGCACCTGTGCATAGTAATCATTTCTGAACCAACATTTTGCCCAGTGTTAACTGTATGGTGGCAGCATTTCCTTATTTGAATATAGTTTCCATTTTGAAGAAGCTCTCTACTAATCGAGAAATATTGTATAGAACTACTAGTAGTTTAGTAATTGCATATTTTTTTTTCAGAACTGAGGACTAAACCTAGGGCTTTGTTCTTGCTAGGCAAGCACTCTACCACTGAGCTAAATTCTCAACCCCAATAATTGCATCTCTTATACTTTATTAGAGCAGAAAAGTAAATATCAAGGTGAGTGTGTGTCAGTGGTCCTTCTTCTGCACCTCTTCACAAGAACCACTACCTCACTTCATTTGAATGACCTCATGCATTCCAGAGAAACCTTCTACAGCTGAACTGTTAACACTATCCCTTCAGTGGGGGTCAGATTTGTAGTCTCTTGACATTTATTCAGCTTTAATATATTATTTCATATGCTTTTACTATTTGTATGACACCTAGCTTATATTCTTTCCTCCATATTCCACATGGCCTGTTTTTAAACACAGTTACTAAGTTCCGAGTTACTGTGAGTCACAATCAGCATAAGAATTTGAGTGTATTTTAGTCTCCAGAAGGAACTATAGCAATAATGGTGAATAATAATAATGTTGAGGCTAAAGGATACGTAATAGTTTGATGAATAATAAGAGACTGATGGGTAAAATTGTATCAGTATTTTATTTCTAGGCCAATGATCTAATGCAGGTATATATCAATGTTGAACTTTACCTGACAAATTGGTCTAGAATAATGCCCACATTCCATGCTATAGATGATAGAATTATAGAAATGTGTGCCATAAATAAATTATGTCTTTAGATGTATGTGTATGTCAGTTTGGTATACATGGAGGTATCAATTCACAAGTCCTTGGTAATGAGGTTGATTTTCTTCCACCATCACTTTTTTTTTGTTTTTTGTTTTTAATGGTAAAGTAGGAAGAAATATCATCATATTTATATATTATTGAGGAAGAAGCCATTTAGGGGAGTCCTCTTGTAAACATACTCTGGAAAGTGGCATGCTGCTTATAGGATTCTATTATTGGTTTTACTTTTATTTACTTTGCTTTTATTCCTCTCTATATAGCTACTTTTCTTCAAAAATTAAAGCAAAAAAATTATAATCTTTGACTTGTAGAATTTTCCCACATACAATAACAAGAAAAAAGAAAGCAGAAGTTGTATCAAGAATATTAGAAAGGGAAGAATCATAATAATTAATTGTATATTCTAAGCTGCATAAGAGAACATAAAATCACAACAGGATGATAAAGGAAATTTCAAAGAACTGGAAGTCACTGTACAGTCAGAAAAATTTAGAATTTAGCTTACAAAAGAAATTATAAAAGTAATCAGGGTATTTCTACAATGCTACTTATAGTACATTTACTATTGATTGATCTTTCTTTGTAAACAATACATTTACCATGGTTTATTGAATACTCAGAAACATTTGTACAGTTACCTCTGTGTTTAATATGCTTGAATTATCTTGAATTATTTTCAAGTACAGCATAAGAAATTGCTTAACATAACAACGATTTACTACATCATAGTTCCTTTGTTAGGAAGTGTGGGGACTGCGTAGCTTAGTACAGTATTTAATGTCTCATAAAGCAAAGTCAATATTTGGGCATATTCTTTTTATTTACTTATTTATTGTTGCTAGTCCAGGTTTATTTCTAGCCTCTTCCCAGTCAGAGTCTGAACAGACCCTGCACTCTGGCTGATGTGTTCATTGTTGCTTTTTGTTTTCTTTTCAAGTTTAGTAGTATAGTCTTTATTCCAAATTGGTGACTTCAATATCCTGTCTCAATCATTTATTTAATTAGAACATGAATATCAAAATAATTTGTGTTTCAACTACAGTCATTTTCTTAAGACATTTAAATGAACCTGCAAAACTCCATCCCTTTCTTGACATTTTACAGCTAGAATAAAATCTGAACTTCTCTATTTCAAAAGTGAGAAACACATAATTCATGATGAGAGTGTTAGAAGTTTCCTTGAAATATACCTAACATACTACTGATAACACGAAGGTAAGTAGGAGACACAAGAAAATTATGCAGGAGAGCAAAAGGATAGTAAAGGAGTCAAAGACAGAATGTTTGCTATGAAAACCCATAAAAGGCTTGTCTTAGGTCTTTGTAGAATATCAGTCCTCTTTCCAATAATGCCATGCATAGAAATACTTGAAAGCAATAGACAGATTGTTTTATTGTAACAATTGACACCATGGTGGACGAATCATTTTGGCTCTAAAACCCAGCAAGTGGTTCTTCTCAACACTGGCAAAACAGGAGCAAAGAAGTACTCTCTCAAAGATTTAGTTCATAGATCCCCGATCAAGAAGAGTGCCTAAGTGTGCTAACCTGGCTTTTTGGCTTTTCTATTTTTGCTTTTTGCTAACAGTATTTGCTAACTGAAGTGTGTCAACCAGGATGAATATTTTGTCTACAAAAGAGAAAGAACAGCTTAGTGCTGCATGATTTGGTCAAACTACAGTTCAGCCATCAGCCAGTTAAACAGACTTTCTGTTTGGCTTTAAGAATTCCTGTGGGGAAGAAGTCAAAATATCACTATTTGCAGATGATATGATAGTATTCTTAAGTGACCCCAGAACTTCCACCAGAGAACTCCTAAACCTGATGAACAACTTCAGCAAAGTGGCAGGTTATAAAATCAACCGAAACAAATCAGTAGCCTTCCTCTACATGAAAGATAAACAGGCTGAAAAAGAAATTAGGGAAATGACACCCTTCACAATAGTCACAAATAATATAAAATACCTCAGTGTGAATCTAACCAAGAAAGTGAAAGATCTGTATGACAAGATCTTCAAGTCTCTGAAGAAAGAAATTGAAGAAGATCTCAGGAAATGGAAAGATCTCCCATGCTCATGGATCAACAGGATTAATATAGTAAAAATGGCCATCTTGCCAAAAGCAATCAACAGATTCAATGCAATCCCCATTAAAATACCAACTCAATTCTTTACAGAGTTAGAAAGAGAAATTCTCAAATTTATTTGGAACAACAAAAAACCCAGGATAGCGAAAACCATCCTCAACAATAAAAGAACTTCTGGAGGAATCGCCATCCCTGACCTCAAGCTTTACTACAGAGCAGTAGTGATAAAAAACTGCCTGGTATTGGTACAGAGACAGGCAGGAAGATCAGTGGAATAGAGTTGAAGACCCAAAAATGAACCCACACACCTATGGTCATTTGATCTTTGGCAAAGGAGCTAAAACCATCCAGTGGAACAAGGACAGCATTTTCAACAAATGGTGCTGGTTCAACTGGAGGACAACATGAAGAAGAATGCAAACCGATCCATTCTTATCTCTTTGTACAAAGCTCAGGTCCAAGTGAATAAAGGACCTTCACATAAAACCAGACACACTGAAACTAATAGAAGAGAAGGTGGGGAAGACCCTCAAATACCTAGGCACAGGGGGAAAGTTTCTGAACAGAACACCAATGGCTTATGTTCTAAGATCAAGAATTGACAAATGGGACTTCATAAAATTGCAAAGTTTCTGTAAGGCAAAGGACACTGTCAATAGGACAAAACGGCAACCAACAGATTGGGAAAAGATCTTTACCAATCCCACATTCGATACAGGACTAATATCCAATATATACAAAGAACTCAAGAAATTAGACTCTAGACAACCAAATAACCCTATTAAAAATGGGGTACCAAGCTAAATAAAGAATTCTCAACTGAGGAAATGCGAATGGTGGAGGAGCACCTAAAGAAATGTTCAGCATCCCTAGTCATCAGGGAAATGCAAATCAAAACAACCCTGAGATTCTACCTCACACCAGTCAGAATGGCTAAGATAAAAAACTCAGGTAATAGCAGATGCTGGGGAGGATGTGGAGAAAAAGGAACATTCCTCCATTGTTGGTGGGATTGCAAGATGGTGCAACCACTCTGGAAAACAGTCTGGCGGTTCCTCAGAAAATTAGACATATCACTACCTGAGAACCCAGCTATACCACTCCTGGGCATATACCCAGAAGATGCTTTAACATATAACAAGGACATATGCTCTACTATGTTCATAGCAGCTTTATTTGTAATAGCCAGAAGCTGGAAAGAACCCAGATGTCCTTCAACAGAGGAATGGATACAAAAAATGTGGTACATTTATACAATGGAATATTACTCAGCTATTAAAAATAATGAATTCGGTAAATTCTTATATAAATGGATGGAACTAGAAAATATCATCCTGAGTGAGGTAACCCAATCACAAAAGAAGACACATGGTATTCACTCACTGATTATTGGATTTTAGCCCAGAAGCCTGAAATACCCAAGATTCAACTCACAGACCACAAAAAGCTCATGAAGAATGATGACCAAGTAGGGGGGGCTTCAGTCCTTCTTAGAAGGAGTAACAAAATACTCAAGGGTGCAAATTTGGAGACACAGTGCAGGACAGAAACTGAAGAAGAGACAGACCATTCCACCTGGATATCCATCCCATGTGCAGTCACCAAAGGTAGACTTTGATGTGGATGTCAGGAGGTACATGCTGACAGGAGCCTGATATAGCTGTCTCCTTAGAGGTCTGCAAGAGTCTGACATATTCAGAGGCAGATGCTCACAGCTAACCATTAAACTGATCATGGGGTTCCCAATAGAGGAGTTAGAGTGAAGACTAAAGGAGTTGAAAGGATTCGTGACCCCATGAGGAGAACAACAATACCAACCAACCAGAGCCCCTGGGATCTAAACCACCAGCCTGGGAGAACTTAGGGAGGGACCCATGGCTCCAGCTATATATGCAAGGGTGTTATAGGTGGAAGAAGAGATCCTTGGTCCCATGAAGGCTAGAGGTCATGGGGGGGTGGGGGGAATTCGAGGGTGGTGAGGTGAGGTGTGGGGGGAGGTAGGTGGGGGGACACCCCCCTAGAAGCAGGAGGAGGGGGGATGGGATATGGAGTTCCTGGGAGGGAGGGGGGAAAATGGGGTAAGGGGAGAACATCTGAAATGTAAATAAAATTTCCAATGGAAAAAAATATAAAGAAAAGAAAAAGAATTCCTGCATGTTCTATGGTGGAATTACCTTGCAACAGATGAGATCTTGCAAGATTAACAATAATGTACATTCTCATGAGGCAGAATGAAACATGGTTTATTCCTGTATTCTATGTAGAAATCCAAAAGATCATATATTATTCCTTATATTAGCAATTGGGCAAAATTTGTTCTCAGTCCCTTCAAATAAGAGTTGTGAAATACAGAACCAAAATGAAATGTGTCATATGACAATTTAAACCATTAAAGTCATTCAAGGAAACTCAGCATCCATCAAAATATGATTCAAAATAAGTGTGTATTGCTGTATCCAACTACAAGAAAAATGAACCAAGAGAACACAAATACATAATTAGGAGGAGACATGGACAACACAAGGATGGAATATCCAGACAGATTTTGAAAGAACAAGTACACTCGAACATAAGAAAATATGACAGAAAACATGATTGTAAGTGGAAAACACCTCTATGAACTGACTGAACATAAAAATAAGTATGTAAAGCTTTGTGAGGGGGGATGGAAAGATGCCTTCACGTAGAAGCATCCTTGTTACTCTTTCACATGACTAGAATTTGATATTTAGCACCAACATTGGGGGGCTGAAAACTGCCTAAATCTCTAGTTCTAGGGGACCCAATACCTATTTCTGGCTTTCATGAATGCTGAATATCTGAGTTCCCCCCCCCAACACACACACACATACACATAACTAATAGTAAATCTTTAAATAAATAAATAAAATTATATCAGGGATATAAACACTGAATAACTGACATAGAAAAGATCACAATGATATATATATATCTGTCATTGATATTCTTTTTTGGCAACTTGGCTACATCTGGAATCAACTATAATCCAAATTGCTTGGCATGCCTGTGATTATATAAATATAAATTGAGTCATTTGAAGTGGTAAGACCAACTTTTATATTGGATCTTTTCAGGTGAGAATATATGCTTTAATCCAGATCTTCTTGAGGTGGGAAAATCCATCTTTATCTGGGCAAAGCCTCCTGCTGGCAGCCTATTTAAATGACATGAAAGAAGGGAGCTTGCTCCCTTTGCCTGGTTGCTCTCACTATCTCTGGCAAATCTATTCTTTCACTGGCATTAGAGCCTATGACATTAGGATTCTAGAGTGTACTAAAGTCCAGATGAGACATCCAGCCTTATGGACTGAACAACTACTGGAATACTGAAATTTTTGTTGTTAGACAGCCATTAATGGACTAGTTAGACTATAGCCTATAACCCTGTAAGACAATCTAATAAATATTACACACACACATACAAACACACATGCATATACATACACACACACACATGAACACCACACACACAAACATCACACACACATACGCATACACACACACACATATATGCATAAACACACACACACACACACATACACACACTGATACCACATGAAAGCCATTCAAAGGACAGCTAAAAAAAAAAAAAAAAAACAAACCTTGAAGACTGGAAATCAACTGCCTGTCAGGTCCATGCAAAGTAAACAGTGTGTGAATAACAAGTGTTGATTTGCAAAAACATCATAAACAGAGAGCTCTTAAATAATTAAGTAGAAACAAGTTATTTACTTAATGTAACTTATTAAAATAGTCAACATAAATAGATGTAAAACAAGCAATATTAGAATACTTAGTGATACACTGTAAACATGGCAGTGTAGGGAATTGGCATGTATATATAAACAAAGACTTGGAGAAGACTTGTCTGTTTCAGGAACTGTACAAATCAACAGACAGTGGAATGCTAGTAAAAAGAAACAAAACAATTTTTTAAATCTTTCAGAAATGAATTGGTTTCATTTTAGAAACCATTTCCAACAAAAGCTGACAAGTCTCATTACTAACACTTGTTACTAAAAGGTGAAGTAAATCAAGCACCAGGAAGAACGGTATTGACAGGAGGTGTAAGTAAGGATTTCAATAGCTTATCCTGGATCCACATCTTGCCCAAGCCATATGTGATAGAGTGCAATTGCTAATAATGTTTTATATTGTTAAAATATTATTTAAGAAAACAAATACCTAACAGAAATTATAAGATAACTAAAATCTTAACAATTTAGATTTTACATAGTTATGTCAACCCCCCAAAAAATCACAGGATAAGCAAATAATCAAATACAGCAAAAACAATAAATGCATGGCCAAACATGTAGGAATTTTTTAAAATAATTTACTCTGTGTGTATATGTGTGTGTTTATGATATATATATATATTTGTGTGTATGTGTGTTATATATATATATATTTGTGTGTATGTGTGCAATATATATATATATATATATATATAAGAGAGAGAGAGAGAGAGAGAGAGAGAGAGAGAGAGAGAGTATAATCATCCTTTTTTAGGAAACAATCAAATCCTACAGATAGTAAAACCTACATATGTTGAAAACTCTTAAATAATACACTGTAAGATTTGTCTATAATTTGCCTACATTTTTTTCTCAGTACACTAAACCAACTGAATTTATAACATCTAATACACTGTCTTTTATAAATATTTGCTCTACTAGGCAACTTAGAGAATAAAGACAAGAAAATATATTCACATGTTCAGAAGACACAAAAATTTCTTTTGAATATAGTTATTTGAATTTATTCAATTCATAGATTTATAATTAGTAGATATAGAGGAATTATTCTATTGAGTAGATAGACCAAGCGGTATGAGTTATTATGTTAGACAATCTTCTTACTACATGAAAAAAATTTTTAAAAAAGTACAAGAAAGAAAGAAAAGCAATATTCAACAAATATAAGATTGAAATAATTCCATGAATTATATCAGAGCACAACAAATTGAAGCTGGACTTCAATAAAATTAAAAACAACAAAAAGCCCACATACTCATGGAAACTGAACAACTCTCTACTCAATGATGACTTGGTCAGGGAAGAAATAAGGAAAGAAATTAAAGACTTCTAGAATTAAATGTAAATGAAAGTGCTACATACACAAATTTATGGGACACAATGTAAGTAGTGTTAAGGGGAAAATTCATAGCACTAAGGGCCTTCATAAAAATATGGGAGATATCTCATACTACCAACTTAACAGCATACCTGAAAGCTCTAGAACAAAAAGAAGCAAACAAATACAAGTAATAGGCAACAGGAAATAGTCAAACTCAAGGCTAAAATAGATCAATTAGAAACAAAGAGAACAAGACAAAGAATCAACAAAACCATCACTTCTTTGAAAGAATCAACAAAACCAGGACTTCTTTGAGAAAATCAACAAGGTAGACTAACCCTTAGCAAACTAACTAAAGGCACAGAGACAGCATTCAAATTAACAAAATAGGAAATGAAAAGGGAGACATAACAACAAAAACTGAGGAAATTTAAAAAATCGTTAGGTCTTATTTTAAAAGCCTGTATGCCACAAAATTGCAAAATCTAAATGAAATGGACATTTCCCAAACTGAAATCAAGATCAAGTTAACTATCTAAACAGTATCACAATACTAAGGAAATAGGAGCAGTCATAAATTGTCTCATAATAATAATAATAATAATAATAATAATAATAATAATAATAAAAGCCACATTGTTTCGGTCCAAAATTCTACCAGATTTTCAAAGAAGAGCTAATACCAATATTTCTCAAACTCTTCCACAAAATATAAACAGAAGAAATACTACCTAATTCACTCTATGAGGCCCCAATAACTCTGATACCTAAACCATACAAAGACTCAACAAAGAAAGAAAACTTCAGATCAATTTTTCTTACAAACATCTACTCTGAAAGGCCCAACAAACAGCTGTTGAGACAGACACAGATACTTATACTCAACCATCAGACTGAAGTTGAGGACTCCTATGGCTGAATTAGGGAAAGGCTGGAAGAAGCTGAGGGGGAGAGTGACCCCCATAGGAAAACCAGCAGTCTCTACCAACCTGCACCACAAGACCTCTCAGACACTGAGCCACCTACCAGGCAGCATAAGAGAGCTGGTCCAAGGCTCCAGATACATATATAGCAGAATATTGCCAGGTCTGGCTTTAGTGGGAGAAGATGCATCTAAACCTTGTGAGACTTGAAACCCCAGGGTGATGGGAGGCCTGGCAGGGTGGAGACATCCTCATGGAGACAGGACAGAAGAGGACAGAAGAATAATGGGATGAGAAACTGTGGAAGGGGGGACCAGGAAAGATGCAACTGTAAAAAAATAACAAAATAATAAAAAATGGTAATATAAAAATACTAAATAAAATACAAAGTGAATCCAAAAATATATCTAAAATTTAATTCACCATAATCAAGTAGGCTTCATCCAGGGATGAAGGGATGGTTCAATATACTAGAACCCATCGACATAATCCACTATATAAACAAATTCAAGGAAAAAAGTCACATGATCATCTCATTAGATGCTGAAAAGGCTTTCCACCAAATCTAACACTCTTTCATGTTAAAATTCTTGGAGCAATCAGGATTCAACACACTTAATTACCATTTAACTTACTTAAACATAATAAAAGCGATATACAGCAAGCCAGTAGCCAATATCAAATAACTCTAACCTAGCAAGTGAAAGTCCCTGAAGAAAGAAATTAAAGAAGATATCAGAAGGTGAAAAGATCTCCCATGCTCATAGATAGGTAGGATTAACACATTGAAAATGGCACTCCTACAAAAATCAATCTATTTTATTGCAATTCCCACCAACTTTTCAGCACACTTTTTTTTTTTTATAGATCTTGAAAATGCAATTCTGAACTTCATATAGAAAAACAGAAAACACAGGATAGCCAAAAACAATCCTGAACAACAAAATGAACTTCTGTAGGAATCCCTGACTTCAAGCTGTACTAGAGAATAACAGTAAAACAAACCAACAAAAACAAAGACAAAAACAAAACTCTCCATGGTATTGTTATAGAAACAGACTGGTTTATCAATGGAATCAAATCGAAAATCGAGATTTTTGCCACATGTACATTGAAGCCAAAAGCATACAATGGAAAAAAGAAAGCATCTTCAACAAATATTACTGGTCTAACTGGATGTCTACATGTTGAATAATGCAAAGAGTCCATATTTATCATACTGCACAAGTTTTAAGCCCAAGTGGATCAAAGACTTCAACATAAAACCAAATACACTAAACCTCATAGAGTTGAAAGTGGGATTAGCCTTTCAAGCATTGGTACAAGAAACAAGTTCTTGAACAGAACACCAATGGCTCAGGCTCTAAGATTAACAATTGATCAATAGGATCTCATGAAACTGAAAAATTCTTTATGGCAAAGAACTCCATCAACAGGACAAAATGACAGCCTACAGATTGGGAAAACATCTTCACTAACCCTACAACAGACAAAGGCTAATATACAAAATATATAAAGACCTCAAGAAGTTAGACATCAACAATCCAAATAACTCAATTAAAAACTGGGTACAAAGTGAAACAGAATTTTCAACAGAGGAATCTTGAACAGTTAAAAAACACTTAAAGGAATGTTCAGATTCCTTAGTCCTCAGGTAAATGCAAATTAAAACAACCCTGAGATTCTTCCATCTTACACTAAGCAGAATGGCTAAGATAGAAACCTCAAATGACAGCACATGCTGGTGAGGATGTGGAGTAAGGGGAACACTCCCCCACTGCTGGTGAAAGTGAAAACTTGTACAACCACTGTGGAAAATAAACTGACAGTTTCTCAGAAAATTGGAAAGAGCTCTACCTGAAAATCTAATTATACTGCTCCTTGGAATATACACAAAATCTGTCCCACCATACCACAAGGACATGTGCTTCATTATTTTCATAGCAGTTTTATTCATAATATCCAGAAACTGGAAACAACCTAGCTGTCCCTCAACCTAAGAATGGAAACAAAATGTGGTTCATTTATACAATGGAATACTATTCAGCTATTAAAAAGAGAACATCATGAAATTTGCAGGCAAAAGAATACAACTACAAAATTTAGCAATAAAGCACAAAATATCCACGATATACCCCACAGACCTAACCCTATTTCTACCCCTAATCCTAACCCTAAGAATTTAAACAAGAAGGAAGGCCCAGGTGAGAACGCTTGAAGTACACTTCGATGGGTAACCAAAATAGTTAAGGAGTTAAGGGAGGCAGAGCGAGGTGGGGAATTGGGTGGGAGCAGGGAGGGGAATGGAAATGAGGGAGCAGGATAAGGTGTGCTCAATCACAGGAGGAACAATTCCAAGGGCCAGGAGAATGAGTGGAAATCCGCAGCTGCCAGGATGCCAGGATTTGGGATTGGGCAAAATCTTTAGGAAGTCCCACATTCCCGAGAGGGGGGGGGGGGGGGGGGGGGGGAGGGGCTCCCAAAATTCAATGCAGGTGACCTTCTCCAAGATGTCTAAAGGTGGAGACATGGTACTTGAAGAGGTCACCTCCTGTAGTCAGGCAGGCGCCCCAGTGGAGAATTAATGACACCAACTCATCCACAAAACTTTTGACCCAAAATTTGGGTCTAAAATTTCTATCTAAAAGAAATGCAGGATCAAAGATGGAGCAGAGACTGAAAGAATGGCCAACCAATAACCAAACCAACTTAAAACCCATCTTATGAGCAAAGACCAATCCCTGACATTATTAGTGATACTCTGTTTTGTTTGCAGACAGGAGCCTAGCATAACTGTTGCTGAGAAGCTCTTCCCAGCAGCTGGCTGAAACAAATGCAGATACCCACAGCCAAATGTTGGACTGAGGTCAGGGACTACTATAGAAGAGTTGTGGGAAGGAATGAAGACCCTAAATAGGATGGGAAGTGCACAAGAAGACCATCAGTGTTAACCAACCTGGATCCCTCTGGGAACTCTCAGAGACTGAACCATCATCCGAAGAACACACACAGGCTAGAACTAGGCAGCTGAACAGAAGTAGTAGAAATGCAGCTCTGTCTCCGTGTGGAACCCCCAACAACTGGAGCAGAAGTCCCTAAAGCTGTCACATATGTTCCCCAACAGAGCTGTCTTGACTGACCTCAGTGGGACAGGAAGCACCTAATCTGACAGAGACTTGATATGCCAGGGTCAGTAGATAACAAGGGGTCTGGGGAGTAGGGGAGGGGTAATATAGGGAAGGTTTCTGTGAGGGGGGACCAGAAGGCGTCAGTTTGGGGGATGTAAATAAATAAATATAAAAACAATTACATGTTGCATAAATTTCTCAAAGAAAAATATTTTAAAATTTGTTGATATAATTATACTCTTAAAAATCTAAAATTTTTATCATTTTTCAGACTTATTTTCACAGAGAAAACATAGGCTTGTGAGTTTATTACAATCGAGCCTTTAAAGTTAAGGATTTTTCTTATTTTGTTATTAATGGTGAACATTTTTAACTGTTTTAGATAACATTTTAAACTGTTTTAGATAAAATATAAGGTTTTGTGCATATTTATCAGGCTATATTTACTTCATGCCAAAAGCCAACTTCGACAAACGCACACACACACAAACACACACACACACACAAACACACACACACACAAACACACACACAAACACACACATACCACACAAACACACACACACAAACACATACACTTGGTGAATGAAGCATGTTTCAACAAGCTCCAATCATTTAACATATATACATGTATACACAAACACATATTTATTGGATGGAGCAAACCTCCAACCATGTGTGTGTGTGTGTGTGTGTGTGTGTGTGTATGTTTGATGAACCAAAGCTTCAATGAGAAAACTTCGACAAATATATTTTTCTGTTAATCTTTTTATATCACCTAAGATAAAAATTCCTTATGCAAGAAAAAAATACCTCATAGCCATAAGTTACATACTCTCCAAAAATAATCACCACAAAAACATCTTCTTCAAGAACAGATTAAAATCACTGCACTAAAGGAAACTACAATAGGATTATCGGTTATATCTTCTTTGGAAACTCTGGATTGCTCTTTGCTGCTGTTGCTGTCTCATCTCTTTCATTGCTATATTCCTCTGCATCTAGTATGATGTGATTGGGCATGGGGAGACCATCACTAAACATTTTATATCTATCTTTCTCTCCACAAGTTCAATGCAATCCCATAGCAATAATTCTTTTTTCATTGATCAACAAAGTTCAAGCATTCTTGTCTGTAGTAGCAAGTGTTTTTCTATACTTATGCTGACTAGCTGACAACAATTTGTATATATCAAGAAACAGATAATACCTAACTTATGTCTTATTTTTAAAGTATAGTTCAAACAAATGGGTTTATCATCCATTCTCTATTGTTATACTATTAATAGAATTGCTTATTATTTATTCTTAACATTGAATTTTCATGGTGAACACCAAAACCTATCACAATATCCTTAGGTCACAAGATAAAGGAACTCACACCCAACCTAGAAGGAAATTTTTCTATTATCATTAACTTCTTAAAAGCCTATTTTTCTGTTCCAAGTGCAATTACATGCTTGTAATGCATGAACACTCTTTATATTCTTTCCTAACTTATGCAGCTCTCACTATTCTGCAAGGGAAGGGGCACCTTCTACTTATAATTCTATCTTTTTTGTATCTTTCTGGCAAAACAACTTTAAAATATCTCCTTTAATTTTCTATCAACTACCATATTTTCCTAAAACTATTTAAATCAAGTTCAAAACTCAGTAAAATCATTAAGTCATTCAAATAATATTATATGAAAGTTCATTTTTATATCGATCTGCAGAAAAAATTGCCAATAGAGTGGACTGTTTGCTTAGAAGTAATCATACCAGATTATAAGCAGCAAAGGTCTCCCCACACACAATCACATCATGCTGGATCCAGGAGGGTTATATCAATAGCAAACATGAGGAGGGAGAGCAGCAGCTAGAAGCAATCCAGAGACAAAGCCCTGAGGGGTGAGTTTCTCAGAGGTGCATCTATCAGAGCAAATGGTAGACAGCTCCTCCCGCATGCTGTCCCACAACTTTAAATTTTATATTATGTGTATGGTGGTTTGGCTGCTTGTATGAGTATATATCAAGTACGTACCTGTGCGTGCATGTGTGTGTGTGTGTGTGTGTGTGTGTGTGTGTGTCTGTCTGTCTGTCTGTCTGTGTGTGTGTGTGTGTGTGTGTGTGTGTGAAGCCATTAAGTGTGCATCAGATATTGTTGCAATGAGTATTGCAACAACAATACTTTTTAAACATCCTAGCTGTGTTACAAACCCTGGCGTAGGATTGCTGGATCATATGGCATTTCCACACTATAGAGTTTTGAGAAGTCTTTATCCAGCTTTCCTTTCCAATTAAATGAAATAAAATTCTCATAAACTATGCTTAGGCATTGTTTGCTCTGTGCTTCCTTTAGCTCCTGTTGTCTTTGTTATTTTTGATAACTGATTAACACATCTTTAAGTGACAGGATACAATAAAAATCGCTTCAGCTTCTCTGAAACAGATACGCAATGCTATTTTATTTAGAATTTTGACTAGGAGAGATTGCACAATGATGTTCTTACAGAGGAGGTGAGTTTAGTTCTCAGTACCCATGTGAAGCTGTTCATAGCCTTTTGTAATTCATTCTCCAGGATCAGACACCATTTCTGTCTCCCTGGTACCCACACACAGATTTACATACCCACACAGTCACACATACATTACACATTAATTAAATAGGAAAAAAACATAAAATTTTTGAAGGTAATTAATTAATATAAAGGAATAGATTAAAATGCAATTACACCTATGAACACAACAATCTTGATGGGAAAAAGACCAAGAGACTTCAACCCTACACAAAGAACTATGGAAAACTAACAAAAGCTGGGATTGGGAGAGGTAGTCTTCCTAAGAAAGAGCATGCCCACTGATTGTCCAGTGTCAAACAGGGTAAAAATTATATATAGCTCACACAGGTTATATTTAGGAGCGTGTGTGTGTATGTGTGTGTGCATGTGTAAAGAGGTCACTAATTTGAAGGTGAATGGAAAAAGTGTTAATGGGGGCATTTGAAGAAAGTAAAGGAAAGAGAAGAATGTTGTATGTATATTAGAGTCTCAAAAAACCTTGAAGATAATTCATATAAGAAATTAGCACTGATATATTTTCTCAAATTAAACTTTTATATCTTTTGTATTTTTAAGTGATCTTTTCATTCAAATATTTTTATTTGCCATTTTATTTATTTATATTTCAAATGTTATCCCCCTTCCCAGTTACCCCTTCACAAGCCCTATCCCGTCCTCCCTGCCCCTGCCTCTATGAGAGTGCTTCACCACTCACCAGAGATCAATTTCTTAAGTTTATAAAATATTTTCCTTACAAAACTGAGGCAATTTGACTCGTGCTATAGATCAGTTGTTAGAGTATTTGCCTAATGATACTGTGAGTTTGATGCTCATTCATATATATATATATGGGAATATTCGTTCATGTATGTAATCATATGGTATATGGTTCAGGACACAAAATCCAGAGGATCAGAAACTCAAGATCATCTTTGACCATATAATAAGGTTGAGAATCCCTTAAGGTGCATGGCATTCTCCAAAAAAAATTAGTTTAAAAAATTATATAAGATATACTATACCTAAGTTTATTAAGATATATACAAAAAGCTACTTTATATTATAGGTTCCATGCTTTTAGTATTAATATGTAAAATATATGCACTTAATTAATTTTAGTTATCAACAATCTGGAATTTTCACTCTTCCAAATAATAAGCTATCTGTACTGAGACCTAGAAATTTTATTCAATTTGATTACTCTGCAAGAAATTTAAACAGGAAAACCTGTTATAAAATTGTCTGTCCTTACTCTGAAAATCGAACTCTGTATCCACGGGTACAGTATGCGTTCTTAAATGACATATTCTGCCTGCTGGACTCAGGTGTCAGTTCCTAATCAAAAAATAATTATTAATAATTGAGCAACAAATCCTATTAATAATTCATTAACTATTCTTGCAAACATCATTTAAATATATGATTTGCAAGATGCCATCCTTTGTTTTCTGCTTTCCCTTGCTTAGTGACCTTATCATTTTTGTATCAAGAAATGGTTATATTTTAATTAGAATATTAAAATATGCATGTTCTACAGGCTTTAGCTCCTTTCAGTACATACTGAGATATGATTTGGATATTTTCCCTTCATCTTTCATGTTGGCTTGATTTGTCATTAAAGCAGTACTAATAATAAAATCCTAAAAATATGTGATCAGGGTATTGATTTTTTTTTTTTTTTTTGAGACTGGACTTATTACTAAAAGTAAATTTCACTTCATTTGGCTCCTCTCTGATATGGTTTCCTCTTTTATCTCCCCCACCCTCTCCCCTCTTCCTTCCCTCTTTCCTGTCTTTTCCTCCCACTCTTTTTCTCCACACCGTCTTCCTCCAAGCCTACAGAATGTACCTTGTTATAGTAGCTAAAAATAGACCAAGACCATTCAGTACTGTATAACCAATTGATGTGTTCTTCCCTGAGGAAACTTTCTCCTATTCTCTGCATTCCTTACTTCTCTGTAATTCTTTGTGTAGGGTTGAGGCATCATAGTCTTTTCCTGATTTATTTGGCATGTACTCTTGTTTATCTCTTTGTTCATCATATGTTTAGGCAGTCATGTTGGGGAGACTTTGTGAATATACCTTCTGACACGAAAAAGAAACATAGTCTCACATCAAACCCCCTGATTTGATGCAAATTGAGATATCAAGCATAGTGCATAGTGTGCACACTGTCTATTTCACTAGATTTCCATGTTCTTTGACTTCCTTTTAATGCTTTTTCTTCTGTCTCTTAGAATCTTTCCACCAATTCTTCTAATGTATTCCCTAGACTTCAGGTACAGGGCTAGAACAATTATTGAAAATAAGGTCAGAGATTTGAAAAAGAGCAAGGGACGATCTATAGCATATTTAGAGGAAGGAAGGGTGTGGGACTGCTTAAGGGTATCTTGGTTCTTGGCTGGGCTTGGGCCTGGAACCCGGAGACTCCAAGGCAAAAACGGCAGGAGTTCGGCCACGTGCCCAGAACCCAGGGTCCTGACAAGCAGCCTAATCTCCATGGACCTACAATGTTCAGTCACGTAGGCCATTACAGCCCCTCCCAAAGTGCACAGGTAGAGGGTGTGAGTATAGCCCTCAGGCTCTAGAGAGATTTACATACAAATGGAGGCCAGAGGGCAGAGCCAATTAAACCTTCCCCAGAACCTCCCCCTTTCTCCCTCCCTATTTAACTCAGGTCTGACCTGAGTTTCAGGGGGAGGTATAACCAGATCCATCCACCACCCAACGTGAAAATAAACCCTTTTGGAACCAAGGACTTCCTTGTATCATTGGGGCCTGCTGTGGTCAAAGTTCCAGCCTCTGGAAATTTAGACTTTCTCCTGTATGTGGGACCTGCCGTCTGGAAGCCTCCAGGACTCCACCACTGTGGCCCCTTTTCCCACAGAAGGGAAGGAAGACTAATGAAATTATATTACGAACGCAAAAATAAAAGAAAATGAGTACAATAGACTGAGATATGCTAGAATATTTAACTGTATTTAACATAAGAGGTAAAAGTTAGTTGATTCTAATTTATGTCCATAGGAAATATCAAAATCCTACAAATACTATACTTTTTCATTTAATAGTCAGTGAATAATAAAATTAAAGCAAACCTTAATTCTATGCTAGCAGGGAATTAATTGATGCACATTGTTGATTGGGTTGCTTACTTCTAAAGATTTTCTGTCCGATGGCTGTGTGTTTGTTCCTTCTGCCAATTCTGCCCCATCCTCTGCTACAATTAAAGTTCCATGTGCCAGATAAATGAGGGTGACATTTTAAAATCTCCCTCGAGGGGAGGAGTCATTTCTCACTTGGATTCTGAGTCAAAAACAGATGCCTAGATGGTTGTGCCATCTCAACTCGTGGCAAAATGTGTGTTTGACAGCAACAGGACAAGAGCCTACATTTCAAATTTTTTTATCCAAAGGAATGAAAGGACAGAATCTATTTATTCTGTTCTGCATGACTGTTAAATGATAAGAAAAATAACTTTTCTTGAGACAAAATAGGTTGCAAAGAAAAATGTGATGCTTTTGTTCAGTACTCTGTTTCTATCTCAGCTACAAAAACAAACAAACAAACAACCCAAAACAGCAACAAGAAAAAGTCAGATTTTCTGTTTCCCATTCTCAAGCACTGAGGACCATGAGAACAAAGCAGACTCCCATTCTTACAGGCTTACTCTCATTTCACTTGCCAGGATTGTTTTCCTCTTACGTAAAAATTAAAGAGACATTTGGATTCAGAAAGATTTCTTATGTGATCCACATAATTATTTTTGCTTAAATAAAAAAAAATTCAAATTTTCACTTTAAGGTGTGAACTCTCAGAATTTCCCTAGTTCTTCTAATCATACTTGAATGTTTACATTTATCAACTGTTTTGATACATATTGAGATATCGAGTACAGTGTACACACTGTCTATGTCACTAGATTTCCATATTCCTTGACTTCCTTTCAATGCTTTTTCTACTGTGTCTTTAACTTTGAAACATATTGAAGACATATTACAAGAATCTTAGATTTTGGCTTCCAAGCCAAACTTTGTTATGGAATAGATGAAAGCAGATTTACCATTCATACTTGCAAATGCTAATACTTTGTCAGTTCATAAGAACAGATGAATAAACAACAGCAGCTAAACACTGGTACCACAAGTGAAGCATACTCATTTTCAATATCCTGCCTGATGTCTTCTACTACAATCTAGGTTCTCTCTCTCTCTCCCTCTCTCTCTCTCTCTCTCTCTCTCTCTCTCTCTCTCTCTCTCATGTTTGAACAAATAAAATTATACTATAGATCTTAGCTTTGAACAAATAAAATTAAATTATAGGTCTTAGCTTTGATATAGTTTTGTTTTGCCATTGTAGGCAGCCGTGTTTACAGTTGTAAAGTCGTATGACCAGCACCTGACAATGTAAGCAGCTGGCTTCCAGAGTGGCCAGCTCAGAAACTGGTAAACAAGTCCTTTGAGCATGCGTCGGCCTCGTGCCCCTTCGGAGCGGGCTTATGCTAATAAGGTATTGGCAGCTTAACCTATCCTGGGAGGACACATCACCCAGCCCGCCTAGGGCAGTTATATAAGCAGCTCCTTTCTGCTGCTTGGGGTCCAGGCCCTTCCCTTTCCCCCTTTCCTGGTCCAGGTCCCCCGTCCAGTTCCCCATCCCTATGTCAAGAGTCGTTCCTGGAATAAAGCCGACTGAGAAGGATCCTACCGTGTCGCGTCTTACTTGCCGGCCAAGGCGGACGCGACATATGGTGGCCCGTCCGGGGAAACTGAGGACTTCACCTTCGTTGGATTCAGAACTCAGCAGCTAGGAACGGCGGTACAGGTATATTTATTGCCACAGAAAGTGCCCAGTGAGTAGGGCCATCACAAGGTCCGTGGTAAAGCGGTGTCATAGAAAGTGCCCGGTGGATAGGGCCGTCACAAGGTCCGCGGAAAAGCGGAGTCACAGAAAGAGCCCGGTGGATAGGGCTGTCACAAGGTCCGCGAGAAAGCGGAGTCACAGAAAGTGCCTGGTGGATAGGGCCATCACAAGGTCCGCGGTAAAGCGGTGTCATAAGGTCCATGGTCATAAGTCCATGGTAAAGTGGCAATTGAATCACGAGAAACCTTAGAAGTATCATGTTTGTGTTTGTTGTAGACCAGGTGTGGGTCGGTCTGGGTGTCGTAATTATGTTTTTCCTAGTATGTAGTCTTTGTTTCTGTTTAAATTGTCATTGTCCAGGACATAAGTGTAAAAAAGACAAAGGACGAAAAAGGGCCTCCAACATTTATCCTAGCAAAAGATTTAGAGACAGAGAGTTCTTCCAGCTCCGATAGCTCAGATGAGGAGGAAGGAGGGAACTTAGACAAGATGGCGGAAGAAGAAAATTTAGAAAAGATGGAGGAGGATCAAGAGAACCTATCAGTTGAAAGGGAGTCTGTGACCCTCTCTAGGCGGAGGAAAGGCAAACATGGGGCGGAGAAGTTTAAACCACCTGCTTGGGAGACGCCCACAGCTCCGCCCCTAGGCCCGCCTCCATATGCGGAGGTTCCTCGGGCCGGTCCACCCCCAGGGACTCCAGGGACTCAATCGTTCTGCCCTGAGACTTGGAAGGAAGCGCGTATGGCCTTCCCAGTTTTTGAAGATCCGAATCAACAAAGATATCATGAGCACTTGGATATCAAAATGTTAAAAAATCTTGCAGAATCAGTCAGGACTTACGGCGTTAATGCTTCCTACACACAATCCTTGATAGAAAGGATAGCGACACAGGCCATGACACCATCTGATTGGATAAGTACTGTGAAAGCCTGCTTAACTATGGGGCAATATCTTGATTGGAAATCTATTTACAGTGATTATGCTCAAGGACAGGCTCAAGCCAATGCCGCTGCAGGACAGCCCTTATGGAACCTGGATATGTTTCTAGGTCAGGGACAATGGGCAGGTAACCAGACAGCATACCCGCCAGCGGTGTACGGCCAAATTAGTGCCATGGCTGTTAGAGCCTGGAAGGCTCTACCCAATAGGGGAGAAGTTTCTGGCAATTTAACAAAAATCCTCCAGGGTCCTACTGAGCCTTTCTCCGACTACGTGGCTCGCATGATGGAAGCCGCAGGGAGAATATTTGGCGATCCTGATACAGCCATGCCATTGATAGAGCAATTGGTGTTTGAACAGTGCACCAAAGAGTGCAGGATGGCCATCACCCCCTGGAAAGCAAAGGGCTTGCAGGCTTGGATGAAGGCTTGTAGGGAGATTGGGGACCATTGTCCAACTCTGGCTTGGCAGCTGCAGTTATGCAGTTGTCTAAGGGTAAAGCCAAGACCCCTGCTGCAGGGCTTGCTTCAACTGCAGCCGCCAGGGACACTTTAAGAGTCAGTGCCCCAAAGAGACAGGAAAGACAAAGAGACAGGGAAAGACAAAGAGACAGGGAAAAACAAGGGAATACCCCTCGTCTGAGGCCGCCAGGAATATGCCCAAAATGTCACAAGGGTAATCATTGGGCCAGTGAATGCAGATCGACAAGGAACCCTGAGGGCCAAACGCTGCCTTCTGGTTATGGTAGTACGCAGTCAAAAACGTGCAGCGGGCCCACGCTTCCAGGGCCCTTAAATATATGGAGCAGTAGAGGGCAGAGTCAGCCCAACCTACACCGCCCGAGCCTTGGAGAGCCACTCCGGGTTCGGCAGGGTTGGAGCCTCGGAGAGCCACCACGGGCTCAGCAGGGTTGGATCTGTGCTGCACCACCAGACTCGTATTAACACCCCAAATGGGTGTGCAACCTATTGAGACTGACTTCCAGGGCCCACTGCCTCCCGACACAGTGGGTCTACTGATAGGACGCTCTTCTTCCACCCTAAAAGGTCTCATGGTACATCCTGGTGTTATAGATGCCGATTTTGAGGGTGCAGTTAAGATCCTTGCCTCCTCTCCGCAGGGTATCGTGGCCATTTCACCAGGAGACAGAATTGCTCAAATAGTAATGCTACCCAGCTTACATAATGTGTTCCCCAGTAAAAATGTAATAAGGGGAAATAAAGGCCTCGGATCCTCCGGGACTGAAGCCGCCTTCTTATCTTTAGATTTGGACCAAAGATCTATAATAGAATTGGAAATTAATGGCAGAAAAATATTGGGCCTATTAGACACAGGAGCTGACCGTAGCATTATAGCCCAAAAAGACTGGCCTAAAAACTGGCCCATTCAAGCATCAACCCAAACCCTACGAGGGCTCGGGTATGCAAAATCGCCCTATTTAAGCGCAGGTACATTATCTTGGAAAGACAAGGAAGGAAATGAAGGCACCTTCCAACCTTTTGTGTTATCTTTACCTATTAGCCTTTGGGGCAGAGACCTGTTAAAAGCAATGAAATTGAGATTGACAAACACACATTATTCCACAGAGGCAACAAACATGATGACAGACATGGGACGGCATCCATCTCATGGCACTGGAAAACATCTCCAAGAGAGAAGGGAACCAGTGCAACTGCAGTCTAAAGGGCTGCGCATGGGACTGGGTTTTTCCTAGTGGCCACTGGACCTAGTATACCCATTATCTGGAAGACTGAGGAGCCAGTGTGGGTTCCCCAGTGGCCTCTTTCCTCAGAAAAGTTGCTAGCCACTAGACAACTAGTCAAAGAACAATTAGAGTTGGGACATATTAAACCTTCTATCTCTCCCTGGAACACTCCCATATTTGTTATAAAAAAGAAATCAGGGAATTGGAGGCTGCTACATGACCTGCGAGCCATAAACCGTCAGATGCAGGTCATGGGGCCGGTTCAAAGAGGATTGCCTCTACTATCTACTCTACCTCGTGATTGGCCTATTATTGTCATTGACATTAAAGATTGTTTCTTTTCTATTCCACTTTGTGAAAAGGACAGTGAGAGATTTGCCTTTACAGTTCCATCCATTAATCATGAGGAACCTGACCAGCGTTACCAATGGGCAGTACTGCCTCAAGGCATGATGATTTACAATGCCACCATATCTTTGCCAAAGAACTCTACTAAATGCAGAGTGCTGGGAAGGCAGGAATGACACTGCCTTTATTGTCAGACTGCCTACCTTTGTACCGGTAACGGTGGAGGCTGACCTTAATACCTTTCCCAGTTTTAACCTGTTTAGATATAAACTTATTCAGCTCTCTTGCGTCTCCTCTCTCAGGGGACTGTATATTATTCCTTTGGTATATAACTCTTCTCAGTCTCTCAATCAGAGTCGCCTCCTGTCTGAGTACCTGAAAGGAAATCGGTCGAAGGAAGGCGAGGACCTATCCAGGAGGCTCCTGTTGCAGATCGCTACCCTGAATGGCACCCGCCTGGATCCCTTTACTTTGGAGGGGCTCACCACTTGGGTCAAGGGTGCCCTCAATTTTCTTTAAAGAATGAGCGGGAGTATTTATCTGGGGAGCTGTTGTTCTCCTAGGATGTGGTTTCTGCCTTTGGTTTCTGTGTCATTTGTGCCATGACCATGCAAGACATAAGGCTGTGGTTTACCAGACGCTGACTGCCATGGAGGAAGGCACTCCCCCAGGTTTTTGGCTGGCCTCCCTTAGGGAGGCATAGTGGGGAGCTTTCTGGACCCGGTAATGGCCATCCAGGCATAATCCCTAGATCCTGACCATCTTGACCATTGCCAAAGGTGTACACTCATGAGGCTCCTACAGCATCACCTCAATGTTTCTGAAGCGGGGAGTACGAGGAGCGCCTCGACTAGAGATGTTCTCAATCCTGAGATAGATTCTCTGAAAGCATGTCCGAGTGCATAGAGGTTTTGTGCCAAATGTACCTCTCCCTGAAAAAAGGCACGAAGGCGGGTATGGCAGAAATATAAACTTTCCCATTACAATGCCTTCACTTTGCACAAGGGCTCGGACCTCTGTTTTCCACCGCTGACTTGCTGTGCTAGCGGCGACCTTCTAGGTGTGCTTTCAATCGCCTCACACCAACCACCTAATGAATGAGTTCAAGCATGCTTGGGTGTGGGATGCCTAAGGTCTGAAGGGTCCAGAGGTAACCTAATTCAAATTTAATAAATAAATAAGGGGGAGATGTAGGCAGCCGTGTTTACAGTTGTAAAGTCGTATGACCAGCACCTGACAATGTAAGCAGCTGGCTTCCAGAGTGGCCAGCTCAGAAACTGGTAAACAAGTCCTTTGAGCATGCGTCGGCCTCGTGCCCCTTCGGAGCGGGCTTATGCTAATAAGGTATTGGCAGCTTAACCTATCCTGGGAGGACACATCACCCAGCCCGCCTAGGGCAGTTATATAAGCAGCTCCTTTCTGCTGCTTGGGGTCCAGGCCCTTCCCTTCCCTTCCTAGTCCAGGCCCTTCCCTTCCCTTCCCTTCCTGGTCCAGGTCCCCCGTCCAGTTCCCCATCCCTATGTCAAGAGTCGTTCCTGGAATAAAGCCGACTGAGAAGGATCCTACCGTGTCGCGTCTTACTTGCCGGCCAAGGCGGACGCGACATGCCATGATTTCAATCTTATGATTAAATTAAGCACATTTCTAACCTGATTCCAGTAGCAGAGACCAACCACTGTGACTTTTCTATATTAATAAGATAATATTATCCTACTTTTAAATCATAGTGAAATGCCCAAGAGTGTGCATAGATGTTTGAAAATTTTTCCCAAATCTTGTACTTATTAAAATCAATTTTACAACTAGATTATTTAAAATCATGAAGAGAATAACCATTAAAATTAAAGCATGGTATAACTTTATTGCCTGCAGTTATATATTTTGATGAAATTTATTAAATATAATTATAGGACTTTATCTATGTTCTTCATGTGTATAAAGAAAAAATTTTTTTTCATGCTTAAAAATATCAGTGACCTCATTTCTATTCCTGGTGTTTTGGCTGGTTCTTTATGTCTAACTCTTAACCTCTGTGTCTCTTCCCATCTGTAAAAAAGACTAATAATAACCACCTCCTACATTATAGGAAAAGAGGATTCATGAAAACGCTGTAAAAACTTTCAATGATTTAGAAGATATCACAAGGGACAGAATACTTATAAAAGCCTCTTTAGGAAGTAGGATTTCTTGTTAAAGCATGCCAAGTTTCCTCAGTGAAAATACAGAAGTTTAGAGAAAATGCATAAGGTCAGCTACTTTTCAAAAATTACCTGAAATGTGATAAGTGAAATAAGAAGATTAGTTTTTATTTTCCTCCACACTTATTTTTAAAAAGTCACTGAAGAGGAGAGAACACTATCTGAATGCACGATGGAAAAATCATGGGAAAGAACTTATAACCATGAGGGAGAATGAGCATGTGTGTAGGGATAGCAACTTGCTATTTGAAAGAAAAATCCCAAAGAATGCCCTGATGACAGCATTGTCTAGGGAGTTACATTGACACTGAGAATGACCTCTCTTCAGTGGACATAGGCATCTATTTTGTGGAGTATTCTTTACAAAATATTTGACTACTGTACACATCATGGTACATATAAAGAAACCACCAAGGGGTCCTAAGAACACAGAGTATTGCCAGTGATTGCAGATGAAAGATACAAAGCCTTCCAAGTCTTGAGAGATTACAAATCTCTTTCCATTTTTATCTGGAATTTATACATGCTGCTATACTTTTGAGATATTTAGAATGGGTATATAGATTTTAATAACTATAAAAGTGTTAGTGGACAATTGTTAGAGAATAGTGGAGAAAGTTTTACCATCAACATGAGTAACTGTAGTCATAGTTCAAAAATTAATACCAATGATCCAATGAAAGCTACAGGTAGATATTTATTGATGCAGCACAACTATTGCACACACTATTCAGGAAATACTTACATACTTTATTGCCAAGCATTATACATGGAGCTATGTGCTATGGCATTTTTTCTTTGATGAGAAAATACTTCTATGTTTACTTTTTAAATTTTTCTTGCTCTTTTTATAGGCAATTTGACATTAGAAATTACTCCCACCTCTTCCTGCCATCACAGACAGGCTTTGTGCAGTTGTAATCAGTACTCAAACTACCTAGAGGTTCATAAATCTTCTCAAAAGTTTGTGTTAATCTAAAACTTTTAACAGTCACGAATTACCACATATACAATGAATCATGTGATTAGTATTGTATCACAGACATCTCAGAAAGCTTCAAAGTCAGATACGGTCAGTTGTAACTTTCCTGAATAAAGATAAAGCAGGAATCTAGATTTTTAGACATGTCTTTTGAGGTATGCTGCAAAGAAAGGCTACAACAACTGTGTATAAAGTGCATCCAATTTCACCTACTCTCAGAGACTCCCAAGCCTTTATTGTAAGACAAATCCCAACAGAACTCTGACATACATGAGATATGATTTTCTTCTGGATAGCCTTTGGAAAGGTTAAATACCAAATGGTTGGTACAACTCTTTATTCTCCATGCTAACTCTGGAAGATGAAAGTTTTTTGTTTATCATCTTGCGATGTTAGGGTAGACACTGGAGCAATAAAATTTATTGATGCTTTTAGGGTTCATAATAACCCTAACCCTAACTGCAGTATGGTATTCCAGACTCCAGTAGTATGCAAAAGCAAAGTCTTATTCCTGCATGCAGGGGCACAATTCCATCGGGAGAGAAGAACTCTGACTGAATTTGCAGATTCAGTTTTAAAGACAAAATGGGGATGTCATACAGGGGTAGGTGATCTGTATCTTGCTTGGTGGGTTCTATCTCTGGGGGTCTGGGTGATGCTATGATTTAAAATATTTTTGCTTTATGCCAACGGGGAATAGCTCTTGACCTCTTGACCCTAAGCCTGGCTAACTGTCCTTTTGCAAACTGGGGAGAGGTACATTTGATATAAGTCTGTGGTTGTTCCAGTAACTGACTTGCCAAGTTCTGGATAGTAGAAATTCAGGCCTAGTCTCCTGAACTGCTTGTTTAAAGCCTGTCATGGAGTCAGACTGGATCAAGCCAATTATCTCCTTTCATCCTCTCCCTACAGTAGCGACTCATCTGGAATCCTTGAGATGTTTTTACAGGCTGAAGGTAAGGTTGACTGGATAGTGGGAGTTGACAGCTGATATGGCAGGTTTTAAGCAGCAGGCAAGCAGGATTAGGAGTGCTACAGTCTCAGATTTTACTGGATAGATGGGATGTGCAGTGCTCTCCATTGTTCCTCAGGAGAGTCACCTAGAGCATTCTCTTCGGACTGCAGCTGCTGGGTTGTTTCTTTCCCAGCAGGCTTACCATGGGATTGATGCATCCCTGATCCTGTTCACCCTCACTGTCATAGGCATGGTCAGGATCACACTGTGAGGTCCTTTCCAGGGAGGTTCCAGAGTCTTATGGTGATGCCTCTTGACCCAGAGTTCCTCATCTGCTTCAAATGAATGGGGCTAAGGGGGAGGAGCAAATTCATAAATCTGGCCAATGGTAGGCGAGAGCTGCTTCTAGACCCTGTGGAGGGTTTCCAGAGAATTTTAAAAATTTGTATTGATCATATTCAGCTAGAATATCAGATTGGAGATTTATGTAATATGGGAGACATCCTCCCATATAGTATCTCAAAGGGATAAGACCCAAAGTATATGGGATATTCCTAGCCTTACATAAGGCATAAGGTAGGAGAAACACCTAGTCACTGCCAGTTTCAAGGGTTAATATGGTCAAGGCATCCTTCAGGGTCCAATTTATCCTCTCTACCTGACCTGAACATTGTGGTATATAGGCACAATGTAATTTTCAATTAGTCCCTACGGCCTGTACTAGAGATTGAGTAGGCCATACCTTAGTTTGATATATTTTTTTTAAAATCTTTTTTGTCATTACATTGGCACTCTCCTTGGTTGTTTTTGGGTTGGCTTTTACCCAACCTGAAAAGGTATCTATAAAGACTAATATATTTTTAGCCATACTTTTCTGGTTTTGCCTCTGTGTTATCTATTTCCTAATGGGCTCCAGGTCATTGGCCTCTGATTCTAGTTGCTGGAGGTTTTTGTCTGGGGCTGGAAGGATTTACAGCCCCACAGGTAGGGCATTTTGAGACTGGCTTGTCAACCAAGTGTCCTAATCAAATATTTTGCCTCTCCTAGCATTTTTTTTTTTCAGTTTTCTGTGATGCAAGTGTGAGGCTTGGTGGTTTAGTGGATAAGCTGTCTGACAACTTCCTTGGGTAGGATGGTGTGACATTTACGGGCATACAACCATCAATTTTTTGTATTTTTTTTCTAGATTTCTTTGCAATAACTTGATACTTTTTGTTCTTTTCAGTATAGTCAGGGAAGGTTGGGGGTGCAGGAGGTGGCAAGGCTATCAGAATGTGAACAGCAGGAGGCATGAAGTCTTCCCTGGCAGCCTTATCAGCTGAAATAGTGGTGTTAGCCTAGTTCATTCCACAGGATGGACAAGGAATTGACAGTCCTGAAAGACTGAAGTGAAAGGGGAGAGTGAAAGTAACAATTTTATTGAGCAAATTTGGAAATTCCTCTTAGATGTTAAGAAATATCTGGATTTTTTGAGTTTTGGAATGCACTCTAAGTTAGTCATTTTCTCAGGTCTTCCCAACTCCTAAGTGTCTTGCCTAGATGTTTGGCACTGTGTGGGCCCCATTCATTACCCTTACCCCATTCTTTTCCCACCCACACCTTTTCAGGAGAATTGAAGCAGTCCTCTTAATATGTATCCTTATTTTTTCTACTTGTCCCCTTTATATTTTCCTCATGGATACAATCTCTCTCTCTCTCTCTCTCTCTCTCTCTCTCTTCTCTCTCTCTCTCTCTCTCAATGTTATGGTATAGTGTAAATGTGATTTCCAATGTGTGTAAAACTAAACCATTTGTTAATACTAGAACTTACTTTATGTTGCAGACATTGATTTTGCTAAGGTTACAGTTAAGGCCTCAAAATTGGAGCCAAAAATAGACAATCTTAAACTCTTCTTAAACATTGCTAAAGCACTAATTGAAACATCAGGAACACTTTTTTTCTAAATTGTTCAAAAGTGAGAAGGACTACTAACTTAATAAAGATCTAAAACAAAAGTACAATGCCTTATGAAAACATTTATGAAAATAAAGAGAAAACAGATCATTTGGGTACTGGCTCTGGCTAATGATACATATTAAACAACAAAAAATGTGTGCTCATTAAGAACAAGTAGAAAAGTTGCATTAAATAGCAAAGCTATACATGTTAGGGCACAAAGATATGCCAAATTCAGCTGGCCTTCATGGAAGGGACACTGGAGTTGGGCAAAAGCATTGCAATTAAAGAAGGGAGGAATTAACACAGTTTAAGTCAACCTCATGAGCCCATAGACACAAGAAGTGGAACTTCTAGAAGACAGAATGGATATTAGACATAGAGCCTATATTTACATTTGATTTTGAATAACTAGTTTCTAATGCCTAAAGTCTGAATCTAACATCACTAATAAATAATTGAGTGTATACTGAGTTTCTCAAATGTTAATTAACTTACCTCTGGTTACATGATTCATAACTGCTGATACTACTGTACTTATTGCCTTTATCTTTGCTCATTGGGGGAAATATAAGATACTATTTTATTTTAAGTGTATTCACACTCAGGCTACAGAACTAACAAAACTAATTTTGTATGCTACCATTTTAGAACCTAGAAAACATAATATTCAATGCATGAAAACATTTAGAAACATGATTTATAATGTGTGGAAACATCTAGAAAATATGACACAGGCTCTTACACATGAATAGTGATTTTTATACTATGAAATAATCACAGGATTACTCTTACCAATGGCTGAAGGAGTAGAAAATTTAACCCCATTTTATAGATAAAAATGCAAGAACAAATAGTTTTCCATATTAATTTTAGTACCAGTATTCTTTCTTTTCTTAATTTTTTTGAGAATTTTATATGTAAATACTGTACAGTGTTTCTACTCTTAATATTCCCCTCTCAAACTCCCCCTATGCCCATTCACTCTCCCTCAAATTTACAGCCTTCTCTTTTTATTGTTATATAACCATCTACATGAAGGAATTCATCCTGAGTCCTGTTAATGTTGCCCATATGTATATGTGTTTAGAACTGACAACTTCGGATTGGAGAATCTATCAGGGAACACATTTTTTAAAGGATATTCAACTACTCAGCAGTAAATAGTTGCTTGAAGCTCTACATCTAGGCATCCTAGATTGTGAGACTTCCCTCACCTATATTGAACGTCAGCTGGAGTTGTCATTATGCAGATATTACTTAGATTGCTATATTGTTGATATTTCATGAGTGTCATTTCCCTGTTGTATATAATAGACACTATCTAGCAGCAGAAAATCTGGTTCCCAGGCTCTCACAATATATAAGAGGTCTAATATAAAATTATGTTTATTTGGGGCATGAGAAGGCGAGAGTAAAGAGAGTTGAGCAGAGAGAGAGGACAGAGAAGAACAGAGAGGAAGGAGGGAGAAAGAAATAAGGAAAGAGGCTGACCACGTGGGAAGAGAGAAAGAAGTAGAGAGAACAGGTGAGGAAGGCCCTTCTTTCCTGACGATGCCTGAGGCTCAGGACTGTTGCGAAGGAATAACACAATACTATCCAATAGCTATCCAGTTTATTCTACATACCTTCTATTAATAAAGATCCTACAGGAACGATAGATTATAAACCACCCCTAAGTTTGATGACACACCACAATAATAATTAATTGTTGTTTTTTTTTTTTCTGTGGGTTAGACAAAGGGAAGTGAATTCAGTCTGATGATTTGGTAGAACAATTCCACATCTTATGTGTCTATTCTGGAACTCAGGGTGAAGTATGATTATCTACTAAGAATCATCAAACAATAAACAATCCAGAGTGCATTCAAAAGTATGGGTAGAAATATTACAAATACATGTTGTTAGCATCTTTTCTAGGCTCTACCCAATGGTCACCTAGGAATAGCCGGGTATAAGCCTGGCTTCCTATTAAAAGACTGTTTTCTTCTCCCTGACCACTCCTCTCTGCCTTCTTTCTCCCTCTGGCCTCCCTTACCTGTCCTCTCCACTTCTCTCTCTTATCCCATGTAGTCAGCCTCTTCCCTTCTTTCTTTCTTCCTTCCCCCTCACTCTCTGTCCTTCTCTGTCCTCTCTCTTTCTCTGCTCAACTCCCTTCACTCCCCTTCTCGTGCCCCAAATAAGCATCATTTTTTACTAGACCCCTCATATGGCTGGTCCCTGGGGGAGGGGTCTGCCTTATCATGGCCCAGCTAAGCCACCCCTTCCAGAAGCATCGTGCTACCACATGCATTACAAAACAAACCATACCACATGTCCTTCTGGATTATATTTGCAAGAGGAAGTCACATATAAAGTGACACATAAGAAGATGGAGAAGTAAAATCCATTATCATGCTAGTGGATAGTATTATGAAGTCAAATCAACTTTGACATGGATTTAAGGCAAACAAAAATGATTTTTGAAATAATCTCTCTCACTACAGTGCAGCATCCTCTTCCTTTTTTTTTTTTTCATATATGACATACTAATAATCTCAATTCCATCTCCCAAATTTTAAAGTGTCTATCAATCACAATATGTCATTTCATGTCCAATGTATACATTATTTTAGGTTTTCTCATTCTGAACATTTAGTTTTCTGCTTCATTTGTTTCATATGGCTATGATATCCACAATAATACTCCCATTTGAGTAACAAAAGAAGCAGATATTTAGCACCCAAGAAGTGGTAGTGACTCTCCAATCATTCTGGGAAGAATATTCCTAGTTCTCCATTTTTGTTTTCATTTTATTAATTTCAGCTCTGATTCTTATTATTTATTGTCATCTACTGGGATGTGTTTTGTTCTGTCTTTTTTTTTTTTTTTTTTGAGTTTTCAGTGTCATAATTAAATCATTTGTTCTGTTTCTGACTTTTTAATGTATTCATGTAGAACTGTAAGTTTCCCTCGTAAGACTGTTCTCTGTGTCCCAGAGGTTTTGTCATGTTATATTTTCATTTTTATTTATTTATAAGATTTTTTTAAATTCTTTTTTAATGTGATCATTGACCCATTCGTCTTTGAGTAATGAGTTATTTAACCTTTGTGAAGTTTTTGTACTTTCTAGAGATTTGCTTGCAGTTGATTTTAGGTTTTACTGCATTATGGTCAGGTATAATACATGGAGATATTTCAATTTCTCTGAATTCACTAAGATTTGCTTGTGTCCCAGGATATATCTATTTTATGGAAGCTTTCATGTACTGATGGATAGAGTAGATTATATTTCTTTGGTGTGTGGGAAAAATATTCTATAGATATCTCTTGGGTCCATTTGATGTATTGTGTCATTTAAGGTTTCTCTGCTATTTTTTTGTATATAGGTGTCTTGTCCATATCCAAAAAAAAAAAAAGTCTACATGAAAATTCAGGTCTCATTCAATATGTAAAACATATGATATATGAAGACAGAATTTCTCCATCAATTATCGACCACTCCTACAGAAATGTTTAGCAATATGAATCACCTAGATGATGCCCAGGACACAGAATTTAAAAGAGTATACAAAACAATCATCTCAGAATTCAATAATTTAAAAGAAGACAGAAAGGAACTCCTCAGTGAGCTTAAAGAGAATAAACTTGATTTTAAAAAGCCTTAATAAAATCATAAAAACCCACAATTTGAAAAAGAAAATCAATAAAACAATAGAAACCATACTGATATTTATTTGAGCTGAAGTAAAGATGGATCTAAAAACACCAATAATTGTGAACAGAGTATGTTAGAATAGAACATATGTACAGGATATGGTGTGTATAAAGATGAGATACGGCTTTAATAGTGTCGTAATGACAATGGTACACATAGGCTTGTACACTTGAATACCTGTTCCCCAGTTAGTAGAAATGTAAGATTTCAGCTACTGCTCTAGTGCCATGTCTATCTGCTTACTGCCAAGTTCCCTGCCATGGACTTAGTTTATGCAACTGTAAGCTCCCAATAGTCCATATGCTAGAAAGCAAATCTTAGAAAAGAAGTCTTGTCATCATATTGTGTCATGGCAATAGAAATGTAACTAAGACGATGGATTCAGAAATACATGTTGGTGTATAGGATGGTTTTCCTGTTTAAACGTGGTTTTGGGAGTCTGTCCAGGAGTTTCTGAAGCTGAATAGAGAGGAACATCAGACAGATTCACCTCACAATGTCATAACAAAAGATGTGAGAAAATCTGGCAGTCAGAAGTTGTAATATGGCTCACAAGGGACCTGTTGATTCCAGTTAGTCAGGCCATATTCTGGCCCAAGTCTTTAGGTTGAAGGCCAAACAAGCTAGGATGGGCAGAATAGCCTGATTTATGAGATAGAGGACCCAGGATTGATTTGGAAATGTGGTTAGGCTAAACAGTGGGGGAAATTAGCTAAATTATATACCAGGAAGATATATCCTGGTAAAATATTTCAGAGTCTATCTGGATGGAAGGTTCCTTGTTGGCTATTCAGAGTAATGTCATTGTTTTTATTGATTAGATAATAAATATATCTTAAACACATTGTTGATTTTCTTCAGATCTATAGACAGAGGTAAGACTGTTGAGTAGAGTCATATAGTTATTCTATTAAAATCTTTGAGGAATTTCTGTGAAGCTTTTTATACTTTTGCTACCTTTTTTTTTTTTTTACTGTCCCAAACATTGTGTGATGATTGTCTTTCTCCACATGTTTTGGAATACTTTTAGCATTTTTGTTAACTGCTATTTTAACTGGACTAAAGTGACACCACATTGGGACTTAGACATATAGTTCTCCAATAATTTGGAATACATACAAATTTTTATACAAATTTTGGCCAGGTGTATTTTTTTTTTATTTTATAAAAATCAAGTTAAGTCTTTTGCTTAGTCTTTAACCAGATAACACTATATGTTTGATACTGAGTTGAATTCCTTGTAATACTACTCCTTCCCCATATAGAATATAGTTTTCTATAGTTGTCCCTTCTTACAGTTTTCTGTAGTTGTCTCTTCATTTTATAGATTTTTTCAATAGCTACCAAGAAGCTTTGTGGTTCTGTGATCTTATTTGTCTTTTGTTTTGCTGCTGGTGTTTTGGAGGACTTTAAAAATCTTTGCACACACTGATACAAAGATATTCCTTTGTCTTTCCCTCTACTAGCAGAAGTTTAAAGTGTTCAGCTTAATTCTTTCTTCATTCAAAGTTGATATTTATATTGTGAAATCCTGAAATCTGTTATTTTAATCGGAATTATAGCAACATAATTCTTTTATCAAATTAGCAGTGATGTTTTAGTGTGGCTTTAATTTTCACATTCTTACTTGATCAATAAATTCAAGCATATTTTAACTTTAATTTTAGGGGTGTTTTTCTCTGTGTGCATGTACATGCATGTGTGTGCATATGTATGTGTGTGTGTGTGTGTGTGTGTGTGTGTGTGTGTGTTGTGGATGTGAGTACAACTACCATTGAAAGCCAGGAGAAAATTTTCAGACCCTGATGCTGTAAGTTATCCATCATGGGTGTTTAGAACTATATCTGTATTCTCTGGCTGGCCAAATGTATACCTTTATTTGTTGTAATTGTTTAATGGTTTATTTGATTGATTGATTTGTAAAAATGGTCTCACTAAATTGTCAAGCTCATTTAAACTCATGATCCTCCTGATTCAGCCACCAAAGTTTTAGGAGTATAAGCAAAGGAATGCACTTTATTTCCGTTCCACTGCCCTGTGTATGTCATAGGATGTACGTGTCCATGTGTATGCACTTATGTGCTTTTATATCCATGCACATATAGGCACATAATGTGAAGTTTAGAAGTTTATAGGAAGTGTCTTTCTTCTTCATGCATCATCTAACATATGTATTTGTATTCAAACTTTTTTTTTTTTTTTTTTTTACTGAACCTGGAGTCTTTTATTTGCTATGTAATATGGCAACTGAGTAAAGGGTTCTGTATCTCTCTTCTCTCTGAACACTGACTGATATTACATATGTGTACTACCATGCTTCCTTTATACATTAGTGTTTGGAATAGACACCTAAGTCCTCATGCCTGCACTGCAAGCACTCTCTAGACTATGCTACTCCTCACTGCTGTATTATCTTGTGATCAGTATATGCTGTTACATTTGCCAGAATGTAATGTTCTACCTTCTAAATCACTACATTTCACTCTTAGATAAAATGCTACATTTCTGGATACAAAATTAGATGAATACTTAGTTTGAGTACTATAATACTTTAAAGCATGTAGTAAATTGTTGAAGGCACACACTACCTAAGTATTCTACAGAGACTTCCATAACATTGACCGAACTGAGAAATATCAATACTGAATATTCACAGCGTAGTGTCCATATTCACTCTCTACTACCTTGGTAGAAATGAAACAGATCTTGGCTGTTCAATGGAATCAGACTATCTGGAAGAAGGAAGAACATTTGATAACCATTTGAAAAATAAAGACATGATTCTGGAAAAGAGAAGCAAAGTTATTCTTTACTCAATGACTTAACCAGTAAATTTTACTCAAAAACCCCACATTGTAAATGAGTATTCCAAGAAATGAAGCTACACTTTAAAACAAGAGACTTTCTGCACAACTGATTAAGTGATTAGAACTTCTTTAATGATTGTGAAACTTGGGATGCTTCAAATCCAGAGGAAATTATAATTTATCTTAGATATCTTTAGGCCTCTACATTGTTAATTAATTGCTCACCTCTATGTCAATTCTAATAGTCTGGGTCTAACAGTAAACACCTTCGAAAGGCATTAACTTAACAAGGACCTGGTTTTCAATAACCAAAAGGTTCAGAAAGCTCTCACAAAATTTAATCTAAGGCCTACGGCAAGAGTTCTCTCGATTTTGTTGTAACCACCTCTCTGAAGTTTCCACCAAGTATTTGAAAACTGTTTTAGCTTTTTTTTTGTTGCTATTTTTGTTTTTTATGAAACAGTATCTATATGGAATTTGAGGAAACCTAAATCTGTGTTCCCAGACTATTACCAATAGTACTAGAATCCTACATAAACTATTTCTTATTTCTTTTTGGATAATGATTGTGTTTTTATATTGATACCATGTAGAAAAGTGAAATATTCATAAACTGAATGATCTATTGTTTACCATCATAAATGTACTCATTTCTCGTTAGTCTTTATAATATACAAGGGATATAACAATAAATACATGTACCAAGAAGTTTATATTTAAAATTAAATGAAATCTGGTCTTATGTCACATGCCTATAATCTCACATGATAGAGGTAGATCTAAGATGATCTAGACTTTGAGAGCAATGCATGCTACATAGTGAAAAAAATACATAAAAAAATCAATCTACCAATAGATCCCTACAAAGTTAAATGAGAGAAAACTGGAAAAATACATAATTTTGAGTTCATAACATTTCATGTCAGCAAGAACACATGCAATTTACCAAACAAAATTCATAATTAAAACATTTGAAGTTTTAATATAAGATTATGAATCATACCTTTTCAAAATGTAGACAGTACCTATTCTATACACATTATACTTTAAACAATAAAATCAATTTATTTTATTTTATTCAAGCAATAAGTTCTAATAAGTATTTTTTATTTGAGAATGAGACTGAGTATCAATCATCTGCTTTAGAGAAATACATTTGCTCAGCGTTGTTTGAACTTTTGAAAAAAGCAAAGATTTTTATATAAGTCTCTGTATTATAGTTGAGATATGCCTCAAATAACAGTAACTGAAAAAGGTCAGCCTTAGGGAAGCAGACTTCCAACACCCCAGTGTTATGAATTATAACTTTTGCCTTCCACAGATGCATGGATGGTTCCTTCAATATCGAAAAACATGTGCCTTGAAGTTTTCAATTATTCTCAAGAAACCAAACATATCTTCTAAAAAAAAATTTGACAAGTTGCCTGGAAAATGTGACTCCACAGAAAGAAATACTATTGATCCAGAAGTGTGAGAGAAAAGAAAAGGAAAGGAAAGGAAAGGAAAGGAAAGGAAAGGAAAGGAAAGGAAAAGGAAAGGAAAGGAAAGGAAAGGAAAGGAAAGGAAAGGAAAGGAAAGGAAAGGAAAGGAAAGGGCAATATTCTACTTACCAGAATGTCTACCTCACCTTCTATCAGGTTCCCCAGAGAAAGTTTCCTGTGGTCACAACCAGGCCACAATCTCATTTCGAAAGGAAAGAGATGGAAGGAAAGTTTAACTAATTAGTTACAGAATTGAAAGTCATGTGTAGTGTTACATGTTTCTATTTAAATTTATTTGTATTTTATATAAAACTACACAAATGAGTAATTTTAATAAACAGAATGAAGAATAATTACATGGAGACAAAGACAGTAGTAAATGGTCAGGTTGTGAAAGACAGAAAAAGGAGAAATATGAGCAAGGACATAAGAGTGATTGATAGGTTCCAGTTAGACCCACAAGGCATCACTATAAGAATGTGACTTCATGGTCTTAAGAGACACTTGCACTCCTGTATTAGTAGATCTTGCCATAATCTACTAAAAGAACCAATACAATATTTATAACTCAATCACATAAATTCTCATGCAGGTCAGAGAGTGGAAGATAAGCTTCACTTTACTGAAAAAAAAAGCTTTAGCTTTACTGAAAATAATACTCTCTGTATTCTAATGATTTTTTACTTACTAACATTTCCTAAGAATTCTGATCAGAAGAGCAAAAATAATCTACAAAGATTTTAAAATGTCACTTTTTATATTGAGGAACCATTATGAATTAAAATCTAAGACATAGCTTAAATCTATATTAAAATAAAATTTCACTATCTTGTATAATTACATAGGAATTATTAATTTGGATGTGATATTTAAATGTGTTAATAATGATTTCTTTGTATCATGTAAAATGGACTCAGGTATATATAAAACTTTGAATGCTATCTAATCATTTTTTTTCTAAGAAATGTGTTACCAGCTTGTATATTTCCAAACTTCATAAACAATTACATGAAAGTATGCTTTTATCTTTTTGTTTCTTTTTAGGAAGCATGAACTTTTATTTTACTTCATCTTCTTTTTTCTGAAGTAACTTTTTGCAACAAAAATAAATTGTAGGTTGGCTCAGCAAAATTTAATATTTTAATAAAATTTTCATAGCAAAGGAAGTACTCTTAAAGACAAGGATTGAGGGATAAAAATATCCATGCAATTTAGCTGCCTTTTTCTTTTGTCTAGTGTACTAAGTCTTTACTGGAATTATTAAAGGTTAACTTTATTAGCAATGTTATATTGTTTAATCACACATAACCCTCTGGTTATTACACATGTGATCCCAGTGCTTTACTGGATATTGTATGTCAGGGCAAACCACATTGATAATCTAACTGCATTGTACATTGTGCCTTTATGAAGCTAGCTAGAATGAAGTGTAAGCAATATACTACAAGATACTGATATAAAAGCCATTTAAGAAATTACTGTGGACATGAGGAAATGGACATCTATCCTGTTCTCCTAATGCCTGTATCCAGAATTAATAATAATGAAAGGATGGCATGTTGACTTTTTCTTTACTAATGAATATGTTATTTTAGTAAAGACAAGAAAAATATGTTTCAACTGTAGTAGATTATATAAAATATAAACATATCTTTCTAGCTATACATACAAATCATGAGTGTCTCTCTCTCTCTCTCTCTCTCTCTCTCACACACACACACACACACACACACACACACACATGCCTCATTACTTTAAGCTTAAATAAAACAAACATTTCAGATATGCTACTTGGAGTGATTTCTTTCTGAATACTATTTTTGTGACTAATACTTCAAGTGACCTACTATCTCCTAGAGATTGTAGACTGTATGCTAAGCCTCTACCTATGTTAATGTAGTTGTTCTATTTTTTTTTCATTTTTTTTAAAATTTTCACTTCATGATTTACTCTGATTTCTCCCCAGGTAGAATAAACAGGTTATCACCAGTACCCTGTATAGAATGAAACAAACAAATTACTAACTGCAGTATTATTTCAGTAACATAACAAACATTTGCCTTAACATGACTGCAACCTGTGAAATTCCTCTCTATACATATGTATTTATAACATTCTAAAATATTACCTGTCATGCTTTTTGTTTTCCAAATTATTGAATTTTTCTTGATTGTCTTATTGGAAAGGCTGTGTGTAGAACACATGGCTGAAACAGAGGTGGTCATGTCCCTCTTCTATGCCTAGTACTTAAAGCAATGATTACTTCTTCTTCATTTTGCATATATATTGCAGGTTATTTTATATTTTATAGGCAATCTTTGTTTGAATAAATAATTTTCTTTCCACTTCTGTAAGAAAATCTAATAATTAAGGCCAAATATACAAAAGTTACTAAGTTACTTTTTGTGTGTACTGAGAAAATTATTTCATGTTCTCATAAACTTTCTTTATGTATAAAGCTTAAAAGTTGATATTTCTATCTTAAATTGTCTGTAACTGAAATGCCAGTGCCTTCATGCACCAAAGCAGTATGACTTCATGTGTATTTTAATATTTGAGTCGTCACCTTTGTAAGGAGCAATCCATAGCAAGTAGAACCTCCGCTTCTCACTAAAATGATCAAAAGAATGGAATGCTTTGAGAACACCAGGCTTCTGTCACAATTTCCCAAGGAAAGGGGAATTTGTTTAGCTGTTTCAGAATGTGCATATTATTTTAATATTTGAAGAAAATTATTTTTGAATTTTTTAATAATCATGTCTGTATAATGCAAGTAAGTTTTACCTTTTCTGGGTTGTCGTTGCAATTTACATATCAGCTCTTGTAAGCAATTATTTTAATTTATAATCTATGTCACCTTCACTTGTACCTTTTTTCCTGTAGATGTTTTTAACTTTTAAACCTGGGAATCTTGAATTTTTGTTTTTTGTTTGTTTATGATGTACAGTTTCTTGTATAGTTTCATTGTTGGATCTCAATACATAATTTCACTAGAACCATCAATTCAAGACATCATGCTTTGTACCATTGAATATTGTAAACTGGCTTTTATCAAGCCATTCTATCTTTGAGCTATCATCGAGTAGTATGGCCCTTGAAATCTCATATGAAATCTCAATATCTGGCAGTTCCCAGGTAGTTGGCTGTGAGTAAATACGTTTCAATTTATCAGGAATAATTACCATATTTTTCTTCAAAACTGAATTTAGGCTAATAATAACAGCAAGACAAATTTACATCATTACTTCAAAGGTATTTGCTTTCTAGTCAGTGCCTGGAATTGTTGACACTTTGCTGTTAAAGAAACATGGTCATTAAATGCATCTCTCTCTCTCTTCTTTTTTAATTGGGTAATCTATTTGTTTACATTTCAAATGTTATTCCCTTTCCTGATGTCCTCTCCTGATACATCCTATCCTATCATCCCTCCCTTGCTCCCCAACACACACACACACACACACACACACACACACACACACACACACTCCTGCCTCCCTGTCCTGGCATTCCCCTACACTGGGGCATCCAGTCTTCCCAGGACCAAGGTCCTCTCCTCCCCATTATGTCCCACAAGGCCATCCTCTGCTACAAATGCAGACAAAATAATAGTCACCTCTGTGGTAAACCAGCCTGCTTCCAACTTAGGCCAGAATGTAATCTTATAATAAAAACAAACTAGATTTATTTCTGGTTATAATTAAATCTATTTCTCGAAGATTGGGCTATGCCTTACCTGTAATCATAACTACAAATGGGTCTGAACTGTCTATTTCAGTAAACAGCAACCATGTCTTTGTTATAACCACTTTTTGTGACTACATTTTTATGACCACGTCTTTGTTTCAGGAGGTTTTTTTTGTTTTTTTTGTTTTTTTTGTTTTTGTTTTTTTTGAGACAGGGTTTCTCTGTGTAGCCTTGGCTGTCCTGGAACTCACTCTGTAGACCAGGCTGGCCTCGAACTCAGAAATCCGCCTGCCTCTGCCTCCCAAGTGCTGGGATTAAAGGCGTGCGCCACCACCGCCCGGCCAGGAGGTTGTTATGATCAACTTGTTATGCTTATGTTCTGCTTCTTAACCCTGTGTATTTGTCTGCCAAATCCCTCATTTGGAAACCCTCTACTCCTGACCTATAAAAACCCTTATCTTATCTGTGTCTAAGGCTGATCTCTAACCTTAACTTTAAGGAGAGACAAGATGAGTACATAAATTTTAAAAAGTTTTTAAAGTTAATTTGTTCCATGAGGATTTAGTTTAATGTTCTTTCTCCTTGTATTTGCAGAATTAATGCCTACACAAAAGATGATTGGGTATAATCTGGTAAAAGTCTAATGAAGATGATCAGTTATAAAAAGGTCAATTTGTGACTAAAGAAAACCCTGCACTGTGATTATGCAACATGTTACCTGCAAAGAAACTGTGTTAATGATTGAAGGCATTTGTTTAATAGTAAGATTTTTTAAAAATTGTTTCATTTATTTTTAGGATTATAATGTAGTTATATATTTCTCCCTTTCCTTTCCTACCCCTAAGATATCGCTTATACTCACCACTGATCCTTTTCCAATTTCATGGTCTCCTTTTTTATTGTTATTACTATATAAATGTATATGCATACACATCACATTGCAAAATACAACTTATTTAATAGGTATAATGTTACTTGAATGTATGCTATGATGATTAAGACTGATGATTTGGTATTAAATAAGTAATTGATAGAATCTTCCATGGGGAAAATTATTTCTCCCTCTCTTAGTCTTCCTTAGTTGCCTAGAAGTTATTTGTGCAGGATTGAGGTCCCATCGTCTTTACCCTGTCCACTTGGGTATGCATTTTTACACATTTATTGTGTATTTTGTTGGTGATGGTGGTGTTTTGTTGTTGGGTTTTTTTGGTTTGTTTGTTTGTTTACTGTTTTTGATGGGAGCCATTTTATTTGAGATGAGTTGAAATAGTAATGCTGCTTTTCTTTGTGTTTCTTTTATAGGTAAAAATACTGAGTATTTTCTTTACATATTTATGGAAATAATTTTCCTTTGAGAATTGCCTGTTCAGGTTTTTTTGTTTTGTTTTTTAATTTTTTTGACATTGAATGATGAAGTAGAAGAAAATCCACTTGGAAAGAGAAAGGGTTAAAAGAAGAGTAGAGAGGTTGGACAAAACAAGAAATGGGAGAAAAATTATGACTAAAATATATACCTTATAAATATATAAAATGTCAGTATGAAACCTATGAATTTGTACAACAAATATATGCTAATAAAATTGAAATAGTACATTTTCTCGCATTCTAAATGTAAAGCTAATAGAATATTTTCAAGTAGTATATTGATAAGAAATCTTGAATCTTTGTACTAATGTGACTGGTAAAACATTATTTCCATTTAGGATAATCACAAGTAGTAAAGTTCATTTCAGCTTTAATAGTAAAGATAATAATATGTTAGGTAATAACATATCAAACTCCCACAAAATATCTAGGCTTATTAGTGTGAGAATGGGTTTGAGACCAGAAAATAGACAACATAGAACTTATGTAAATATATAAATAAATGCATCTATATGCTCTAAATTCTATGTTTGATTTATATCCTATTTTGATTAATAAATATAGTGTGTTGTATAGTATCTTGAAATTACCTTCATTCATTTTTGCATATTATTTTAACAAGTGTGATTATTATTTCATGATGTGTTGTACATGGACATGAACAAAAATAATCTCATAGAATTTAGATGGATTACAATAAAATGTGATTTCATGTTCCAAATCTGAAAGTTTCTACCAGAAGAAACTACAGACTCAATTCATCCCAGCCAAAATTCTCATTCTATTCTTCACAGAAATAGAAAAATAGAAATCAAACAAACAAACAAACAATAAACAATGCTACAGTTCACATGAGAACAAAACAAACCAAAACAAACAAAAGCTATGAACATTTAAAGTAATCCAGAGCAAAACCAGTCATACTGGAGGCATTTGCATCCCAACTCTCAGGTTAAACTGCAGAACCAAAGTTTACAAAAAAAACAAAAACAAAGCAAAACAAACAAACAAAAACAAAAAACCCGGCATGGCATTTGTTAGATTATTAAGAGTGAATTAAAAAATCCAGGAAAGAAAGGCCAAAAGAAGTAAATTTCTCCATTAGGCAAGACCACGTTTATTAATGGAAACACCGTGAGGAAGTCAAATCAGATAAACCAGATGTTTCTTTTAAGGATGCATGAGCCATATGTCTCATAGTGTATGGGTGACTCAATGAATGCCTACACCATGCAGGTAGACGAGAGGAAATTTCAGTAGGAAGAGGCTGGCTTCAACCTATATACAGGGTAGAAATGACCCCTGTAGTGTGCAAGGGAAGCTGGGAAGCACATTCGTTCAGCAGGAAGCTATCAGTACTGGCATTAAAACAGATACATGGACCAATGAAATAGTTGACCCAGATTTAAGCCTCCACAATTAAAAGCACCAGATTTTTCTTACAAAAGAATCAAAAATACACAATGATGTAAAGACAGCATCTTCAACAGCTTGTGTTTGGAAAACTGGACTTTGGCACACAGAAAAATGAAACTAGATCCTCATCTTTCACCTCAGACGAAAATCAACTCCAATTGGATCAAGTTACAGTCCACCTCCTCTTCTGAAGACCTCCCATTGGCTCCATGTCTTGTCAAATTCACTGCTGGGAGAAGCATCAGGCAAATGCAACCCTATGTCCAGATTGTTTTTTGTGATTATTTTTACGTCTGATAAGTTTATCTAGAAGCTATGACTCAACTCATCTAAGACTTGGTTTTGATGATAGCTGGATGTCGTACTAGTAATTTTATAAAAGAAATCACATTCATGTGTAAAATTAGCCTTATACTATTGAGGAAGAGGAAACCTGAAGCAACCCTTTCATGAGACTAAGAAAGCCCTTGCTCCAAATTCCTGGAGATTTGCAGTTTGCCTTAGGCTTTGCCTGGCTGGGAATATTCACTTGGAGAGAATGAGTTACCTTGAGCTAAGCTTTTTAGTCAAACAGCTGATCCATTGTCATCAGGAAATATCTTATTTAAAAAAAAAAAAAAAAAAAAAAAAAAAAAACTTCCTTCTCTGGATTAGGTTGAGAGAAGGTTTAACCCTTTTTCAAAAGCAAAGAGGAAAATAGCAATGCTTTCACTCTGCTTTGAATGAAAGTCCCAGGGAAGAATTATAAAAAGCTGAAACATTTGCAGACAGATAATGGCTTTCCTGCTGAGAGGGTAAGTTCCCAGAGTGTTGAGAAGGAACAAAGAAGAGAGGTCTTCTGGACAGGAAGATTGCTTCTGAGATTCTCCATCAGCACTGTAAGCTGACAGTAAAAGCATTAGCACAGCATTACAGGTCATTTCACCAGGATGCTCCCATATGTGCATCCATCACGTCCTCATACCCACAACGTTGATTATCCCAACACCTTGCATTTTTCTCATCTGCAGAATTAGACAGCCAAGGTGAACCTTGTCTTCACTTAGGAAAACTAAGCGATTTCAAATTTATAAATTAGGCACCCAAAAGAAAAAAGATCTATGAAGTAAGTGTGCTTGTCTATTTCTGAAATCAGAGTTGAAAATATTTCTGGAGAAGAAAATATTGTTTTGGGTAATAGAGGAAAAGTAAATGCACAGTTCCATATTTCAGCCTTGTTAATGGATCAAAAATAACTGTATAAACTGGTGACATGACTGCTCCAACGTATGGTTAAGGGGAAAGTTTTATTGTAGATATAAGGGAGAGAACAGCCAGAGACATCTGGAATAGTCATGAACATGTATAGAAAATAGTAAATGAGGAGAGAACAGGTGAAGAGCATAGTTATAAAGAAGAATGAGTAGCTGGGGGACAGACACTCCTGAGCTGGAAGAAATTTAGGGTAGAGGAAAAGAGACAAGAGAAGAGCCAGGATGCTTCTATAGACTTTGAAATGTGTCGCAGATACCTGTGATACTGAGGGAGACTGGAAGCCAAAATGCACTTTAATATGCTAATAGGCACCACAGACAGCTATTTGTCCCTTCTGCCAGAAATAAGATCTTTGGTAGAGATGAACTAAATCATCATCCAAGTTCCTAAGAAATGTTGGCTTTTATCTAGCTACCTGAATTTGGGGAAAATGGAGGCTTTTTTTGGACCAGACAATAATTACCTTTGCTAAACGATTAATTAGAAATATCAAGTATGTGGTAAAAATAATCAATAACATAAAATCTGTGTGTTTTTATTTACTAAGCTTTCCCCTCAAGATGATCTTATTTTAATTTCTTTCCTCCTCCTCCTCCTGCTCCTCCTCCTCCTCCTCCTCCTCCTCCTCAACCTCCTCCTTCTCCTCTTCCTCCTCCTCTTCCTCTTTCCCCTGCCACTTTTATCAGTGTTTGAGATCAAATCTAGCACTGGGACTGTAACATGCTCAGCAAACTCTACCCTGTTCCCTGATATAATGACTCCACCATTAGCATTGGCTCTTTATAATGTTTCCTGGCTCCATTCTGATTAAACATTTAATTAAGGTGTTTTAAAAATGATTTATATATTTTATTATTTACATGTGGTAAAGTTTTGGCTCAAAGTTATGATATTTGATGTTACAACATTTTTTTGTAAATATGTTCTTGTGTAACTTCCTATTATTATGATATGAAAATACTTATCTCAATATATCATAAAGCTAAATTGATAATAATTCTTTGTAAAGAGTATTTGGCAATTTTATAAGTGAAGAGTGTCTGTGTGTATGTTATGTATGTGAGGTGTAAAATATGTACATTCTATGTAAGGATGAGTGAAAGACAGTGAATGATGGTCATGTGTCTTTTTAAATCACTGTCTACTCGATTTCTTAAGATGGGGGTCTCACACTGAACACAGGGATTGCCAATTAACTGGACTTGACCTCTTGCGTCAGCTTCTCCACTTGTAGGATTATAAGCACACTCTGCCGTGTCTGGATTGCTAGATGGGTATATGAGATCCAAGTATGGATGCTTATGATTCCGTGGTAAGCATTTGCCCGTGAGCTATTCTCCCAGGCCCAGTAAAAACAATTTGCTACTCATATCTTATTTCATGTTTTATACTTAGTTGAGTACATTTTTAACTAAGTAACTAAAAAATCATCATCTCTGTGTTAAAATTTATCTTTAAGGAAGAATATCTGCTTCGTAGAGGAATAGTGTATCTTCCATAACAACCACGATACTGGTTTCTACGATATGCAGAGCACACTTTTATTTCTGAATTAAAAACTGTATGTTACCTATTAACGAAATTTTCAGGGAATTATGGAGGTTCCCTTGTCTAGCTGCCTTGAGAGGCATATGACAGGTTGTTCAGGTTAGAGTCCATGGCCCCTGGAGCACTGTGTACCTTTCTGTTCCTGAGAAACCAAGGTATGCCTTCAGGCAGTGAAGAATTGAGGCTTCCTGTTTCTTTATGTTCCCTAGAAGGCAACAAAGCATATAGAGGCTTAACAAGACAATTGGTTATAGACATTTATATACTCTGTATAGCTTGCAAATATCATTGTATCTTTGCAACTACCATTGTATTGATCCTGGCAATCACCATTATATTCAGTTTCTGATAAGGGTCTTAAAAAGTCTTATTTCCTGGAAGAAATTTGCCACAAGTATGGAAAAAGATACTTAAACATAGATAATTGAATTTATAGTGAATTCTTTAGTTCCAGATGTAGTGTGGGGGTTTTATTACTTCCGGCAGTTGCACATTCATCTTCCCACCCTGCAGCTCTTTGGATCCTCTAATGAAAGACACACACACCTCAGCTTATTTTTGAAATGCCTTGGCTACTCAAAGGTTGGGCAGTTCTAATCCTCCCGCAGCTAGCCTACTTTTCCCTCTGGTACTCCAGACTGAAAATCTTCTAAATCTACCTTTAACTTTGCTGCCCTGTAACCTTCTGGGAGTGCCAAGTGGTCTATGCTCCCAAGACCCTTCTGGGCAGCCCTTGTGGGGCAGTTTTTCCCTTTTCAATTACATTTCAGATTATCTTCCCTCTGTACTTCTGAATCTAAATCTGATCTGTCTCCCCCGCCCCTCCTCATGACAGTTTCTGTCTCCTCTCTCCCATATACACAAGCATAAAGGTCCTGCCCTGTTTCCCTTTGCTCAGACATTGGCCACTGGCATCTTTATTGATTGATCAAAAACCCATTGGTGACAAGGACCTTCAGCGTAAGGAAATGCAGATTCCTAATTAAATCAAAGCATTAAAACCACCCCCCCACCCAGAAACAAATGATTCCCACATTCCTTAGGAGAGTCAGATCAGTAGCTTGGTTCAGAGCAGCCTGAAGTTCCCAGAAAGGGAACTTGTCTATCCTACTCCCATGTTTCAGCATCAGTTAAGTGGAAAAAAAAAAAAAAGAAATAAAAGGAAAAGACATAACTGGACATGACTGTTCTTAGATATGGTGGAGGAGAAAGTTTATCTAAGATAAAAGGGAGAGCATGATCACAAACAGAGGCTCCTGTGATAGTACACAATGAGCATGCATCTGAAGCATAGGAGGAGAGGAGGTATGTCTGGGCCCATTCTGCCCCATGTTTGGGGCTACTTTGTCCCAGCCGGAGCTGCTGCTCTGGTCTGCGGGTCAGGCTCTAGCAAGAGAGAGAGTGGGGATGGAGGGGCAAGAGATGTGAAGAATGGAGACAAGTCAAGGTCTGTTCAAGTCTCCCTTTTAGTGAAAGGAAATCCTGGGAATTTATATGCTTTACCACATGCCTTGCCCTAGTGGACAAGCAGGGGAACTCACCTAAAGGCACTATGTCATGTGCCTTACAGCGTGGATACCACATGCATCTTGCAGCTGGGGGCACTAAGCAGCAAAACAAGATATGTGAGAAAAACAAGATGTTTATCCGAGTGTGCTCAGCTGTTGTGGGCTGTTGAAAACAAGTCTCTTGTCAGGGTATATGGCCTGAGATGGCTGCAAAGATGATAGCCGCTTTCTGCTAGGACTTGGCTCACAACAGGGGTTGGCAAGAGAGAAGGGGGAGAAGGGAGCCAAGTACAGCAAGTAGAGAGGCCAACATTTTGAACCAGGTGAATTTAGTTGAATATAATTCAAAATGGCTAGATTATAGAGGGAAGAGCCACTGAGGAAAAGCTGGGCAGCATCTTAGCTTGACAGCTGAGGCGCAAGGAGAGAGGCTAGGGCATGCCAACCATAGCCTATAATAGTTAGGGAGTAAAGAATTCTGAGAAAATCTGAAGGCTAGCTCTACTTTGATATGTTAAAGTAGGCACCTCAGCCATTTGTCTCAGTCTTGAGACTTAACGCACTTGTCTTACGACCTATATCAAATTATCATTATGGCCACTTATTATCTTGTTGTAGTTTGAGAATTTTTCTGTGACTTTAAATGTTTATCAAAATTGCAATTTTTGCTGATTATTGTAAACTATTTCCTCTAGTTCATTTATGTAAAAATAATACATAAACTGTTATGATTCAAATAGGGTTTTAAATTTTAAACTCTCTTAATATTTTCAAATTTTGTTATGTAATGTTGGTATAATACTCTCACAATGTTAGACAACTTGACAGTGTCTTTAAAATAGTATTTATTGCTTTATATTGGATATAGAAGTTTTGTTATTTCACAACTTCTCTTTCATGAAAGTTTATTACTTTTATAAGCTATGGAAAGCTATAAATTTTGTCTGTTTCCGTGTGACTTTTAATTTTTTTCTGGTTCTTTATATTATTATTTGAGCCCTAACATTTCCCAAATTCATTTATCAGAAATATGTATATGCTTTTTATATATTTCCATCTTATATTATTTATTATTATTATCGAACTTTATATGTTCTTGTTACAGGGATTACCAGCCTTTAGAGCCATTTATGAACCCTCCCCCATCTCTACTTCTTGTTTACTTCCTAACACTGGAAAGAAAGCCCCTCTTTAGGATTTAAATCACCATATAAAATGGTGCTGGTGTCCTAGCGTTGTTGAGTCTCATTAAGGCAAAGCTATCTTTTCCTGGTCCAAAGAATGAAATCTATATTCGACCTCACTTCCTGGAGTAGTAAAATAAAACATTGATTATTAGTGTCTCCTTTCTTTTAGGAGTTAGTCCATCAAGATCTGTCAATCGTTTTGACAGTGGCCAACTCACCCAAGAAGAGATTACAATTAACTAAAATCCTTCTAGAAAGGAAGACCTAGTTGTCTCTTTAATAAGGGATCATATTACCTTTTTCAGAAGTCTCATCCCTCTCAACAGATATTTGTAGAACTTCCACCACACCGTATTTCCAAGATTGAACACTCTAAAAAAATAAACAAATAAAGTTTATCATAAAATGTCTTGCAAGTAAAAAAAAAAATCATATGCCAAATTAACCAAATGTGGAGTTTGAACAACTTTTTTATTGGATATTTTATTTATTTTACATTTCAAACGTAATCCCCTTTCCTAATTTCCCCTCTGCAAACCTCCTATCCCATCTTCTCTCCCCCTGCTTCTATGAGGGTGCTCCCCTACACACCCACCCACTCCCATCTCACCACCCTAGTATTCCTCTACACTGGGAAACAGAGCCTTCACAGGACCAAGGGCCTCTCCTCCCACTGATGTCATACAAGGCCATCCTCTGCTACATATGTGACTGAAGCCCTGGGTCCCTCATGTGTACTCTTCGATTGGTTGTTTAGTCCCTGGGAGCTATGGTGGGTCTGGTTGGTTGATATTGTTGTTCTTCCTACGAGGCTGCAAACCCTTTCAGCGACTTCACTCCTTTCTCTAATTCTTCCATTGGGATCCCTGTGCTCAGTCCAATGGTTGGCTGAGAACACCCACATTTGTATTTGTCAGGTCTGCCAGAGCCTCTCAGGAGACAGTGATATTAGGCTCCTGTCAGCAAGTACTTCTTGGCATCATCAATAGTGTCTGGTTTGGTGTCTGTATATGGGATGGACCCCCAGGTGGGGCAGCCTCTGGATTGCCTTTCTTCAATCTCTGCTCCACACTTTGTCCCCGTATTTCCTTTAGACAGGAGACATTCTGGGTTAAGTCTTTGGCATTTAGTGGGTGAGCCCATCCCTCAACTGGGGACCATACCTAATCTCCATATGGTCTCTCCAGGTTCTCCATCCCATTTGTTGGGTATTTCAGCTAATGTCACTGCAGATGGGTCCTCAAGCCTCTTCCTTTCCTGGTATCTGGGACTTTCTGGTGGCTACCCCCAGTACTCCATCCCCCATTGCTACATACCTCTGGGCTTTTTACAGTTATTTCTACAGAAATTTAGAACTAGAGCTGTGGAACTTCATAATAAGTTTTACACTTTCATATAAAATAGACATTTTATGTGAGAGAGAATATGTGTGTGCATGTTTGTGTTTCTTCGAATGTGATTTTGCTTAATAGTATAAATTTTAAGTCTACCAATTTTTTCAGCCAGGTTTTTTAAATTTAATTTTCCTTAAAATTGAGTTTTCTAGACAATGACAGGAGGACCGGAGCCATTACAAGGTCCCCTTCAATTATTGGAGGTCAAGCCTCTATCCCTGCCTTCATAAGAATAGAATCGCCAAGGCCCTTCTATACTTAGAGAAGGGAGGAGATGTCAGGAGCAGCCCTGCATATACACTAAAGGCCTAAAATCAGCCATAGGCCTAAAATCAGCAATAGGCCTGACATACATGCATGCTAACACAAAGTCTTGGGTCTCTGTGGAAAAACACTGAAACAGAAGGCTATAAGCTATCGTAAACAGGCAACTTCTGTGGAAATTTACCAGCCTGAGTAGTCATAGGTGGACAGCCTCGGTGGACAGTACCAACTTAGATAAGGACAAGTGAATCATAGGCAGAGTCATAGTGACCTGTTCCCTGAACCTACACCCAGCTGATACCCTGTTCTGAAAGGTATCTGTACTCCCCCTGAACACCTATGCTCTGGTGCCATTCCCTTCCCCACATTCTGCCTTTTTGTGTTTATAACCTCTGTGTGGCCTTGATTATTCGTGGGGTCCAGAGGGGGATGGACACCTGCCACATAAAAAAAGGGGGGACATGGGCTGAGAGAGAAGAGGAGATCCTGCATAGTTTTGTCAAGATCTCACTTTAATGCAGGGGTAGCTTACAATATATATTCTTAGGTAAGGAGGGGGGAGGGGAACAAGGGACAGGGTGGAGGTCATTGCTTAGGACTATCCCACTATTGAATGTTTATTGCACTAGACCATCCCACTGTTGCAACCAGCTCCCAGGAAATGCCAGACATTCCAGAGAGAATGTCCTTACTGACTAATCCTTCCAGAACAGTTGGCAATTCCCTGAGGCTCTCTTGGAATAGCAGGTAGCTTTGGGTTTGGTTCCCAACAGTAAATAAGTAAATTACGATGTGATTTAAATAACTAAATAAATTAAAAAAAAAAAAAAAAGAAAACTAAAGGGGAAACTATGTGATTATACTATTATATATAGTTTCAAACAAAAAAGAAATAATAAATATGTACAATAAATGATTAAAAAAATTGAGTTTTCATCTACTTTAAAGTGTATATTTCCTTTTTCTCTTTTTCAGTCTATTTATCACTGGGTACTGGTCCAAATAATAATTTTCATTGTTTTCTGAGATTTCTTAGACTTTTCAGATGCTGCTGCATTGTTTTCTTCCAAGCTGATATTTGCAGACATCCATTGTAAAACACCTGGCTTTCTCTCTTTGTCCTCTCCATCTCAGTCCTCCTGGCAATGGTCAAGACTTGCAGTTCTCCTGCCTTATTACTTTTCTTTCAATCTCATAATAAAAGTTCCTTGGAGTTTCCTTCTGAATCTGATTTAAATTTTTTTTAATTGGGTTAAGATCCCAGGAACCTTGGTTTCCACACAATAGTCTCTCTCTCTCTCTCTCTCTCTCTCTCTCTCTCTCTCTCAATCTGTTTCTCTCTTTCTCTCTCTCTCACACAATCTATCTATCTATCTATCTATCTATCTATCTACTTATCTATCCAGACACAGATATATATTTAATATATATCTGAGATTATATATTTAATATATATTGAGAGTAGTCAGGAAGCAACATTCCTCCATAATTTCTGCATCTAATTTAATCCTACATTTCTATTTCACTTCCCTCAATGATATATAGTGACCTGGAAGTAGAAGCCATATAGACCATTTCTTCTTTTAAGATGCTTTTGGGTCAGAGTGTTTTATAACTAATTAAATATATGGTTTTGCCATAAAACATTTAGTATTTTATTCATGCCATCTTTTATTTATTTATTGTTTATTTAGAACAGTTATCATTTGACATGAACTCACTGTCATCTTCAATGGTCATCGTTCTCATCAATCTATTATTTTAATTTGTTCAATCTTTAATTTATCTAGAAACAAACCTTTAGGTAGTGCTATTGTCCTGACTGCCACTAATTGTCATGTTGACACACCCTAGAATTTGGGAGAAAAAACATAGAACTGAGTAATAATTTTTATCGTATTGGTCTATGGATATGTAAGGGAATGCCATGCATGTCTTAGGAGATGTTAGGGAGTCCAGAACACCAAAGGGAGCACAACTTTCTAGAATTGTAGTCCTGGGTTGTATAATAAAGCTAGCTTGGCTTGAGAGTAGTCAGGAAGCAACATTCCTCCATAATTTCTGCATCTAATTTAATCCTACATTTCTATTTCACTTCCCTCAATGATATATAGTGACCTGGAAGTAAAAGCCATATAGACCATTTCTTCTTTTAAGATGCTTTTGGGTCAGAGTGTTTTATTATAGCAATGGAAATGAAACAAGAACCACTATCAGACACCAAATGTATATTTATTTAACCATATGTCATAGCACCATTCTCTAGATTCAAGACATTCTAGTATTTTGCTAATCAGCAAATATGTCTCATTCATCTGTATTGTGTTATGTGTCTCCTCTTCCATGGTCAGGTGCTCAATCCAAGCAATAAAGAATGTCTGCATCCAAGTGATTAAACAATCACCAAGCCTTAGGAACATTTGGCATCTTGATTGGCAGGTTAATTTTTAAGAAGTCATGTCTGGCAACATAAAAGATAAACTTCAAAGGAGAAATAAATCCACATAAAAATTAATTTATTCTAAATTAAATAGTCATTTTTTTGTCAATAACTTCCATATTGATGGTGTGGAGAACAGATTTTGAAAACCATTCACCTGTGACCACATCATCCACAGTGGGCTGTGGAAACAAGCACTTACTAGAGGAGTTTTACAGTTTTACCTTGCCACACATACTAATATGTCTTTCTCTTTGTGCCCTCCTAGACGTTATTCATTCTTAGATTATTTTAGTAAGATGAATAATATCACCATATTTAAAACCACTATTTCTCTCATTTGTTGTACTTATCAGCACATGGATAATTATTATTAACTTAATTCTTTTTTTCTTTTTTTAGAGAAAAAGACATTCACATTCACCAAAGTATCTTTTTACATATTTTATGATAATATTTCTTTGATTAATTATTAAATGGTAACATCTACATTTAGTATTAGTTCTGAAACTCTCTTTTCTTATAATTAATCAACTTGATTGCCATTTATTATTCATTGATTTCTGCAAGAGTATCCTCAGTTGAAATCCTATTAGTCTGAGTCTCATCATTCTCCATATTAAGTATAGATTACAATGACTTCTTCATTTGTTCTCCCTGTGTGTTTGCTAATCTTATCTTTCCTTTACCTTTTTAAAATAATATGTAAATCATTGGGAAACTCTGAGTACCTGTAAATTGTGCACTCGGCTATGTGTATTGGATTACCTACTAATGTGCAAAATAAAATGAGTGAAGAATTATTAAAATATGACCTGGAACTTGTCTGAACATAAAAAATAGGGACAATTATAAATCTACAATCAAACTATAACTCTCAGAGTGTTAGCCAGTTTCACTCAAATATTACCTCAACAATAACCATTTATATAGCTAGCTGTGCCCTTCCACATCATATTCATTCACAAGGCAAGCCTTTCTTAACTTGATAACATTCCACATTAAAATGCATAGTTTTCCCCAATTCAGGTATTATTTATAATCTGCTACATGCTGAAAACAAACAAAAAAAAATGTTACATTGTAATAAGCTTTCCTCCTCTTGACCTACCTTAATGTCTATAGGAATTGGTCTCTTGTTGCTGATACATGGTCCTCCTAGTTTTCTCTAAATGGTACTTTCAGCCTATCCTTCTACACCATCTCTATTACCCTGTGGCTTCCACTGGCCTATAGAAGGTTACTCTCTCCCTCCCTCCCTCCTCCCCTCCCTCTCCCCCTCCCTCTCCCTCTTCCCTCCCCTCCCTTTCCTCTCTCCCCCCCTCCCCCTCCTCTCTTCTCCCTCTCCCTCTCCTTCTTTCCCCTCTCCTGGGAAAAGCAATTACTGCACTATTGTGACACTCAATAGGTGATCTGTATCTTCACTCTGGTCTTCTATTCTGGTCTCTGAAGACTTACTCATAATCCTGCTAGAGAATTAAAATAGTTTGATAAATATCAGCTTGCACAAAATTAAATTATAAATGGATCAATGACCTTAACATTGATGCCCTAAACCTAATGGAAAAGAAAGTAGAGAATAGTTTTTAACAGATTGGTAAATGAAAGGACCTTCGAAACACCAATAACACAGGCATTAAGACAATTAAGTCAATAAATGAGATCTCTGAAGCTAAAAATCTGTACAGCAAAGAATATTATCATTTGGGCAAAGTGGTATCCTAATGAATAGGGGAATAAGAAATCATTATAATTATAAATAATATAAAGGATTCATATCTATAATATGTAAAGATCTTACTAATATTGAACATCAAGAACACAAATAACCCATTTAAAGATAGCATGTAGAATCATAAGGAGTACTCAAAATATGAAACACAAATAGCTGAGAAACACTTAAAATGTTTTACATCCATCAGAGAAATGCAAATTAAAACTAGTTTGTGATTCTGATTCCTCCATTCAAAATGGTAAAGATCAATAAAACAATTATAGCACATGTTAGTAGGATGTTGGAAAGAAATACTCATAGCTGCTGGTAGTGATACAAATAAGTACCAGCCGCTATAGAAATCAGTATGAATAGTTCTCAAAAACTGAGAATTAATCTAGCTGAAGATACAGGTTTACTATTCTTGGCATATTCTGAGATGACTCTATACCTTACAACAGAGATACTTGCTAATTTATATTCATTGCATTTATTTATTTGTTTGTTTGTTTGCTTACTTATTTATAGAGATACAGCATTTCTCTTCTTTGACGTCCCTACTCTCCTGGCCTCAACATGCAGATCAGGCTGGCCTTGAACTTACAGAGATTCATTTGCCTCTGTATGCTGTGTTCTGCGATTAAAGCATGCATCAATTTGCTTGGCTTGGTTTTATTTTTTTTTTTTTATTTTTATATAATCATATTGTTTTTTCAAGACAGTTTCTCTGTGTTTCCGAGGCTGTCTGGAATCACTCTGTAACCAGTGCCGAACTCAAATATGTTCGCTGCTCTGCTCCCAAGTGCTGGGATTTATATAAGCTGTTGGACACCCCAGCATCATTTTTTTACATGTCCACTAATCTATCACTTGATGTTTTGGTTTTAGCCCTTCTTATTGGTATAAGGTAGTACTCTTTAGGGTCATTTTGATTTGCATTTCCCTGATTACTAAGACGCTAACATTTCTTTAAGTGTTTTGTCAGCACATTTAAGATTCCAAGATTCTTTTCTTCCTGTTTGATGAATCTTTTTGTCTAGCTCTGTCCCACATTTTTAAATTGGATTATTATTATTATTTTTTTTATTTAAAAAGGAAATTTCTGTTGTGGGTACCTGAAATGAATAACTCTGTGGTAATTTGGGAGGTATTACAGAATACAGTATCTCAGGGGCATCCAATTACCAGTGTGAAGCTGAAGCCTGGTGTTAGAGCTCCACACTAGACATTTGCAACTGCAGTATATGGACAGAAATGGTTCGGAGCAAGAAAGGGTTTCATACAGAATGGCAGATGCTCTGTTCAGTCACAGGGCTGCACATGCATATAAGAAGATGGTCTGTTTTGACTGTATATCGGAAGTTTTGGCCATTTCCCCTGGAACCCTACAGACAGATTTACATTCACACAAAGCACCATGGTTCTATAGGAGCTGCCAAACTATTAGTAACTAAGGTCATATGCATATGGCAGAATGGGTCCCACTTTTAGGACACATGAGGTGAGCCTCACTGTCTCCTGAATGAAAAATATTAAATCATTTCATGGGCATAATTATTTGAGATTAGTATATCTCAGTATTTTTTATGCCACATCTTCAAGTTAAAGTTCTAGGATGTTATTTTTAATAGTTTATTCTTTACATTGAATGTACATCACTCAGTTTCATACTTAATGAACTGCCACATGTATTTAACCTCAGCATTCTTACAAAGCTTGACTGTAGTACCTTTTGATGTTGTACATATTAAAGATAATAATTGTTTTCACAAAAGCAGATGGCAAGCACTTCACAGGGCTATTAATGCTGACATTTATCTAAAAGATCAGATGAATGTGCATGTATTATTTGCCAGGTTTCACGCCTCTGCAATTTCCACAAGTTCTCACTCAAAGAAACATTCCTCTAGTGTTGATGTCATTATGCCACATGGTGTACAGAATGAAACAAAAAGAACATTTATGGAATTACTATTTCTAAAGTATCTTAATATGTCCAAGCAAGACAATTGTTAGTTGTTTCTATAATTGCTCTGTGTACATTGAGGACATCTTATGTGAGCCTCCAAATCTTACTTTGACTTCGGCCCAGTGTCACTATTGCCACTACTGCATCACCTGGATTATCTCTTTTAATTAGAAGTTCAAAAGGTGTAAATGATGACCTTAATAGGTAATAATGACCATGCATATTCCTTATTTTGGGCTTTTGATTGTCAGAGACAAGAAGTGCTTTTGTGTTTATACTGTCTCCTCTTTGCTGATACAGTTCCAAAAGTGTGTGGACCTATGCTTCCCATTTGATGTGATGGCCAACCCAGTAGATATATGCATATGACATAGAGCTACGACACAACAACTGCAATACTGACTTTTATGTACATTTTTAGTTTTGAAATTCACAATTGACTCACAACTTGGCTTTGTGGAGCAAATCCCTAGTAAAAAATAATGTTAGCTTGATAGTGGATTAGACTAAAAATTGGGAAAATTTCAAAATATTTAATAGTTTATTGAGATTTATAGAAAATGTAAAAAAAAGTCATTGGACAGTATTGTGTATATACTTAAATTTTTCTTATTTTTACCTTACTTTATTAGTATATTAGTGAAATAGATTTTAAAATATTTTTAAAAACAGAAATATATGTCCACAGATGTACAGAGAAATATCATATTATAGAACAAATATTTTAAAAAGATATTAACTATCACAGGCAATTGACTGTTTGTTCTTTATGATAGACATTCACCTGGATGTCATTCGAAGAAAGTTGAAGAAGGGAGAAAATTAAGTTAGTGTAATAGAGCAGAAAAATAAGAAAAAAAAATGAACACAAAAGAATGCAAAATATACTAATTAGATATAGATACATGATGAATGGTAATTATAGGAGAATATTAAATACATAGTTTCCATAAATCATATGTTTGCACAAGTGCAAAAATTTGGGCTGTTAACCACAGGAATTGATGACAAATTGTCTGAAATCTCCAATCTGAGCTTAAGTGTAATAAGCATCATTCTTCAGATTTAGAAGCGTAAACACACAGTTAAAAATGAAACACTGTGGGCTAAGAATCAAGACTCAAGGTCACTGTGAGGAGGGAACACAGGGGTGTGCTTTCAAAAAATCGGGATCCATTGCATGTTTGATATTGAATTAATTTATATAATAAATATAAAAACTCCTTTTCCATTCTCATAGTTTCCTTAATGTGACACAAAACATTTTGAATACTCTGGCATTATTGCTATTGCATTTAAATAAGCACAAGCAAAATATTTAAACGTAGGTTTTCAAATATGATCATTTGCAAATATATAAAATTTATTACAAAAGAGCGTACCAAACAAAGAATTTAGGGAAGGTAATTAAAATAGTTACTAACATGTATCCAAATAAGCTTATTTGATTATAATGCATATTTGGACATACAAACATGTCAATAGGAAAAGCATTCCAAAGCAACTAATATTTTCTGTTAACAGAGAATCAAGAAAAGGGTAGTAATTTTATTCCACTGTAAGCATTCTTTCTTCATGCATGAGCCTTCTGTGTGTTAGTTAAGTTTGAGGTTAATTGTCTATATGTTCTTCAGTCTTCCCCATCTCTTGCTGCCATCTATTGCTTACTAAAACAGATAACTCTTATCTTTCAAAAGCCTACTTAATCTTTATTATTACACAGTTCTCTAGTTACTGGATCTTTCTCACATTAGTGATGAATCACCACTGGGCTTTTGTCTTTCTCTTCTATGTTATAATAAAAAGATAATAGATCAAAAGAGTCACATTGAGAATTTTCAGCAAGAAGTCCAAGTTACAGCTTAAAATATTGCAACTTCATGTCTCTGGCTAAAATGACAGAATTTCTTATTTATCAAGTGAATTATTACAAGTGGTTCTTATTTATCTTTCAATAAATTACAAAAGCAAGGAGCCACAACATATCATAGGTTTAAAAATTGTTTCTAAACTAAACTGCTTGGTGGCTCAGCTAATTAAGGTGTGTGCTCTCAAGCATGGTGAGTTGAGTTCTATCCCAAAGCATAGTATGGCAGGGAGAGACTTACCTCAGTAGGCTGTCTCCTGACTTTTGACACATGCACTGTGTTATGTAATCTTGCTTGCATGCACACACACACACACACACACACACACACACACACACATGTGCGTGCACGCAGGAGCATGAGCACATTACTACCAAAATAAATGTTAAATCAATTCCTTAATATATATGCTGACACATTTTAATGTAATATTTGTAAACAACTCTAAAATTTTAATTTAGTCCTATTTCTACCGTCTTTCATCTATGTTTCTTTAAAGGAGATACAAATCTGAATTTGTATTTGACTGCAGAGATTAAGTTAAAATATTGTAGTTATGTTTTTCATGAAGTAGGAAAGAATTAGGACAAGGTGAGGCCAAGTGTTGATTTAACTAATGGTAACCTTTATTGACATCAATGTGACTAATGTTCTATATTTGAAAATGCTCTTTAAAAATTACTCAAATAAAATTCTTAAAATCACTAACCATCAAAGATATTTAAATAAAAACCTGATCAGATATTTCATGGATATTTAATGACCACTACCCAAAAAATAACTAGTACAAATGTTGGCTACAGTGGGAAAACTGTAGGATCTTTGTAGAGTGTTGGAGGATAAATTGATAGAAGTATAATGGAATATAGTATAGAGGTTCTTTACAATGTAGAAATAAACTCTCCAGTCCAGAATTCCTCTTTTGTTCATCTATCAAAATGAATTACATCAGAATCACATACAGGCATGCTGTATGTGAATTTTGTCAATAGTTCAGATATGACAGTGATCCAGGAGCAGCTCATCAATAGATAAACAAGTGAGGACATCAGGACACCTAGAAGCATGTATATTAGCAGAATATCTTTAAGTCTTTAAAAAGAAGATCTTGTTAATTTTGCTGATACTGACATGTTTAGAGGATATCATGTTAAGTAAAGAAGCCAAAAAGAATAGAAAATATCAGATGAACTCAGGAATACAGTGATCAAAAAAAAAAAAAAAAAGTCAACTAGGAACAAAAATGTTTGGACCTACCATCTGCTAGGGGAACTGCATACCATAGACCCTACCATGCTGGCACTAAATTCAATGTTTAATATATACTGCTCTGATGTATATTGGTTTCATATCAAAAGAAGATATCATCAGACCATTATAAGATGAGTATTATATTTACAACAAAACATAAAAACTGGAAGATGTGAAGTACCTCTGCAAGTTTTCACTACCTCATTTCCTTGGTTACTTGTAAGGTGGACGGTTTTAGGACAGGTTCAGATCTCTGAAACCTGTTGTCTAAATAATTGGATCTGTTTCTTGTCACATGTACAGCTGTGGTGTGTGTGTGGTATGTGTGGGAAATATATAATTGTTAAAGATAAAATCTCACCAGTCACATGTCTATATATGGTCATCTCACATTAGTGTCTGGACCAGTGAGTAGACTATCAAGTACTTATGATTATTTCAGAGATACTTTATAATATAATAAAATGCCTTACACTGAATATGATGGTTTATGCCTATAATCCATTGACCTGAAGCTGAGGCAATATCTTCATGAGTTCAAGCTTAGCTTTGGCTACATAATAATTTCCAAGCCTGTTACCAGAACACCTCCAACAGTAACAACCACAAGCGTTAGATGAATGTGTATTAGCATTGAAAAAGTCGCTATTAACTATGTCTGCCCATTAGAATCACGATACTTGTTCATGAATCAGTGCTACTAAAAGGGATATATCTCAGGACATTAAAACATGAAGCAATCATCATGGAGTAACCTTGCCAGTGTGTCTTTGTCTCAAGGTAGCAAAACAGACATCATTGTCCTCTAGGAAATGGAGGCAAGGATGTACATATATATTTTTTTATTCTGTAAGCCATGAAAGGCATTCATTAATTTTCATCACTTAAATAGTGGGATTTATTGATCAGAAAGTGGGAAAATGTTTTTCTGCAATTTTCCAATTACAGACAGTGTTGAAAATCTAGCAATCTCCTTGGAGAAATAAATGAATAATATAATCATAAAACAAGCTGTTATCATAAGTAACAAAAATGCTTAGTATCATAAAAATGGGATTTTTGCTCATTTTCTGGTGTTTAGGGTTTAGAAATCACCATTCGATTCTCAGGATGTAAATTTCACTTCAAATGTGCTTTTAGGTGCGTGTGCTTGGCAGTTTCTCTCTCAACTGCCATTACTTACACAAATTTAACAACATGTTGAATAAAACAAAATATTTTTATTTTATTTTTCTTTATTTTAGCAAGATTTGCTTTCACTTCCTATTTATTGGCAGAATTTTCATCTAAATCAATTAAAGTAGGAATATATCAGATACCTGCTTTTGCCATTACAAATAATGAAAGGCCAGAGTAAATGTTATTTATTATACACTTTTATCTTATTTTGCACTTAATTAGGACAACTTCATTCAGTCCCAGGGATCTGACATAAATCTTGTCTTCTGAACATAGATGAAATATGAGCTTAATAAAAAACTATGTAACCTATCATCTTTAATTCAAACAAGATTTCTTACCACTCACAGCATTAGACTTTCCCAGCAGCATGGAAATGCCAGTTATCATTTGCTTATATAAGAACTTTGAGGTCTTAAAAATAATATTTTCATCTATTTCTCTGTAGTGTGAATAGATTCACTTACAGTGTTATGTATTGAAGCTACAGATAAATTATTTATGCAGATGAAGGAAGGCATTGAAGAATTGTTTTAATTTTATGAGGAAAGCTGACATACACTAAAAGAAAAATGTGATCTTGTATTTTAATTTTGTAATTATATTAAACTGATACTCTAAATTTAGTTGTTTTGTACAGTCCTCAGTCTTATCTGTTTTCAGAAAGATGCCAGCTATGAAACTTTTATGCCAATTGCCAAAATTCCATGTCTTAGGCTAAAATGTTGAGGTAGATTCAACTTTGGAGTTTTCACATAAACTTAAGTGTAAAGCAAAATAAAACCAATCCCTTCATATATTCTAACACTCGACTTTGGTAACACGCTTTTAACAACTCTGGACTAAATATATGATTGGCCAAATATAATGTCATTCATATCATATAGATTTTTGAAATTACAAATTTAAAATAACTTTAAAGTAGAGAACTCATAAGTAAGAACATCACACAGCTAGATTGACGTATTCCCTTAAACACTTTCCTGTCTCCAACTCTATCTCAACAAAAAGGCACCCAATTAGAATAGACACATTCATGAATGTCACTTAGAGTTTTTACACTTTCATTATCCATTATACTTTTATGCATTTACTAACCCCCAAAAAAGAACAGAAAATAAAATTTAAAAAAAGAAAGAAAAAATATCTATGACAGTTTAAACTAGGGAAGAACATAGTTTGTAATCGCTTTCATGATTTATTGTTCTTTTGTCTGCATTCTGTCCTTCCTGGTCCCCAGGTATCACCCTTTCTTATTCTCATTTTTCCTTTTATTGAAAATACACGTTCCCCTCACATAATATACTATTCTTATTATGGTTTTCCCTCTCTCTACTCCCAGGCCCCTTCCCATTTGTATCTACTCATTTCTGTCTCTCATTAGAAAAAAAAACAGACTTCTAAAAGCTAATAACAAAATAAAGGAAATTAAGTTAAAAACAGAAGTTTAAACATCAGAATAGGGCAGAACAACAAACAAAAGAAAAAGCAAAAGAAAAGGAATAAGAAACAGGGACACACTGGTTCATTTATTCAGGAGTCCCATAGAGACAGTAAAGTGTAAGGTATAATGTATACATAAAGGACCCATAGAGAGAGAAAATATACAATACAGTAACATAAAAATTAAGATAAATATTTTGAAAAAGACTTAACTTGACATGATGAGACAAGGAACGTCCAAAGCTGCCACTTTCTCGTGGCCCTCTACTGTGGGCACGCAGCCTACCATTAAGAGCAGTTGATTTCCTCAGTGACACTCCCTTGGAGATGACACAGCATTCAATTTCAAGTGGTTATCGATTGGAGAGAGCTTTTGGGTTAGGGATGGGCCACATGACACTTCTTTCAGCCCTAGTATCCCATCATGTACAGATTCCTGCACCCCTTGCATGTTGCTCCACTCAATTTCTACATTCATTGGTCAGTGTGTTTAAGACCAGCTGTTTTTTTTTTTTTTCCCTGGTTTCCTCCATCCCCTTTGACTCTTACACTGCTTTTTCCTCCTCCTCTGCATGATTCCCTGAGCCTAACTCCCAGATTTAACTGGAGTAACCACAGAAGCCAGGAAATTAGAAAGGAATATGTAGGGGAAGAATATAAGGAATTTAGAGAGTTTGGACATAGGCACTCTAAATAAGAATTCGCATGTGTCTTTTTCTATCTGGATCTTGATTATTTCAACCAGGTAACATTTTCCAGTTGTATTTTTTTTCTGAAAAAGCCTTTTAGTATTTTTCATAGTGTTTGTACTAACATTCTCATCCAGAGATTGTAGGGAACCCCTTTCTCCCACTACACACTAGCATTGGTTGACTTTGCTGTTTTTGATAAAAGCTGCTCTCACTGTGGTTTGATCTGAGTTTCCCTGGTAGTTAACTATGCTGCTCAGTGGTCTCTTACCTGCTGGTTATTTATGTCTCTTTAGAGAAATGTCTGTCAAGGTTCACTATACACTCTGCTACTATTTATGTCTATGATACAAATCTTTATGAGTTTCTGATACAGTTCTGGATATTAATTCTTGTCAGACACAGAGTTTTCAGTATTCCTCCCATTCTATAGTTTGTCTAATCACACTGTGGATTATTTTTCTCGGTAAAATGCTTTTCTTTGTTACAGTCTCATTTCTTCAGATTTGCTTGTTATTTCTTCTGACAATGAGACTGTCTCATAAAGTTTTAAAGTTCTATTTAACTGCAACTTAATTGTCATATATGTGTCATGCCAAAAGGAGATTAAAAAGGGAAGTTTTTACACAATGTTGAGCTCTTAAGTGACATAATTTATAAAGTGAATTCACAAAATGCATGAAAACCTAACTGTATGTCTAAATGGTTGTACACTAAATTTCAAGGAGAAAACTAACCTTTCTATCAGAAGACTGATGACCTTCAAAAAATAAACTTTTTAAATGTTCAATGTGAAATGCAGCAAATGTGAGAAACTCACCCAGCAACTTGTTAAATCATTAGTAACAGTAATAGTTTATCTATGTAGGGCTTATGTTTATTGAGTCATTATAAAACATGTGACCTTAAAATTCAGATAAAAATTATAAACGGGAGAAAAACAAAAAACAGGAAATAAACAAAACAAATTTTAAATTAAAATCTTCCTTATAGTGTTAATAGAATAATAAGCCCCATTGTATTGCAACAGAGATTCTTCTAGTTCATAAAGTACATTTTTGGTGGCCAAGTTGTCAGTAGGTTTTTCTTACTAGCCCTTTCCCTTTCTTGCTTAATAGTTTTGAGGCAAGTAAGTGACCTCAGTCACAGTCACTCCTCATTAGGAAAGCGATGTGCATTCTTCAAAGGAAAATAGCTATTATACAGCTGGAAATAGGAATTTTTGCACATAATTAATCTTCAGTGTAATCACCTACACCCTGAGAAGATGAACAATTACTCCTTGTGAAAGAGTAGAGCGAATCAGAAAAAGCATATACAATTGTCGCTCTACCGATAACTGGAGCTCATAAGGAAAAAGACTGTATGATTAACAAGCACCATTGAGGTGACGCTTTCATAATACTGATGAGTTTCCTGAGGACAATAAAAAGTGGCTCTTGTGCTTGAACTTACTGAAAAGAAAAGCTAAAGAACAAAGTCAGAGGTACAAAGTGGCTTTTGAAGTTTCCTGAAACAGTTATCTGCAGAGGTAGCTCAAATCTCATCTGTAAAAATTTCAGGCTAGAGAAATATAAGGAAGACATTGCAGGCGCTCTGCTCATTCAAGTGATAGTCATTGATCACATATTTGTTGTCACACTCCTTGCCAGCATTCATAGGATGAAGATTAATGATACCCATCATTTCCTGAAAGAGATGAATTCAAAACGTAGAATTATGATTCACAATTATGAATGCGTCTATAGGACGATGACAAAAAGCTTTTTAATTAGTCAAAGTGATGGTTACACTGGGAGGCGTATTTGGAGGGTGTTTTTGAGCATCAATGGAGAAATGTGCAAATTGGCCCAAACAAAATAGGAAACAGCATTTGCAGTATTGGGTGATAATAAGAGAAGAACACAGGAACACAACCAGGTTGCAAATTATCCAAAGTACATGGTTTGAGGTTTTAAAGTGAAATATCACTCTCAGCTGATTATGGAAGTGAGACATGGTAGCAGGCAAATGGCATGTGCAAATTCTGACATTTCTTTTACTAATGTATAAAATAATACCAAGAACTTCCCAGAGATCATCACATACTCTACATGTGTGTCAGCTCCAATGTGTGACCTGTGAAGGCTAGAAATGTTTTGTAAATACACTTAACTATGTACTTTTTCCTTCTAAGAAATTAAGCTGTGTGTATGTGTATGTTGTTTTGTGTGTTGAGAGTGCAGGGTCTGTGGTATGTGTGGTGTGTGGTATGTGATATTGTGAGTAAATGTACTTGTGTGTAGGAGGAGCTAAGGTGGGAGGAGTTAGAAGAGGAAGAGAAAGAGGAAGAGGAGGAGAGGAGGAAAGGAAGAGGAGGAGCTAGGAGAGGAGAGAGGGAGAGAGAGGAGATGGAGGCGGATGTTCATGTGTCCCTGGCATCAAAGGTAGTTGATATTTAGGTTGGGTATTAGGTTACACTTCTGATTTTATGGGTATCTTGTTACTGATCATTACCAAATATATAAGCCTTTGATTAATTCTTTAAGCATTAGAGTCTCATCTTTCTACTGGGTCTGCATGGATGGCAGGATGGTCTGGGCAATGCCCAGCCTTGTGGAGACGTCATGGAAGATTGGCAGAGCCATCTCCCGTCTCATGGGTGGCAGGGCTGGTGTTTCTGGCTGACGGTTCTAGCTGCTGCGCGCATGTGGCCTCTGGCCATGGAACATGGTGGCTGAACTAGGCAAGCTGCCACAGCTTAGATAGTCGACCTGAGCCAGAGGCTGATTTAAATTTAAAACAACACTTGTGTACATGCACACACATGTGTTTATACCTATGAGGTTCACATATTTATTTTTGAGAGAGAATCTCTTGCTGAGTCTGAAGTTCATCAAATTAGCTGTATTGGCAAGACAAAGATATTCAGCCACCCATCTCTCTACCCTCTCCCAGTGTTGGGGTTACAGGTTCCTGCTTTTACTCCTGGCTCTTGAGTTGGTCTAGGTTCCCAAGATCAAGTCTTCACAATTCCAAGACTTACTTTAACAAACAGAACCTTCTCCCCCACTCACAATGTGTATTTCACAAAGTCTTGATATGCAATGTTTTTGAACATTGCCTGAAACACCTGGGAACAAATTCCAGATTATTGTATTTTAGGAATTTTAGTTCTTTCCCTGAGTATATATGAGCTCCTTGTTTTTATTGAAAAATTAATGTAATTGTAGAAAGGTGATTTTTAATGTTTTTCTAGGGTCATTCCTCAGTATTTAAAAATTATAATGTGTCAGAATGCTTGGTTCTAAAATAAATTGCTTAGAAGGGAGAGAAGAGTTATTGGTTGGTAAAATGCCCTTGGTACAACAGGCACAAAGATCAGTTTGTATCTGCAGCAACCATGTAAGAGTGAGGTGTTGCAGTTCTCAGTAAGTTTTACAGGAGGCTAGGAACTTAGGTGCCAGGAAGCCTAGTATAATTGATGAACACCAGGATAGGTGATGGAGCCAAAATTTAAAAAATCAACAATAGTGGTAACATGAAAAACAGTTGCTATTGCCTCTGAACTCCGAACACATGCACACGCATGCACCCAGAGGCAAGTATGCACACAGACAAACATGTACACACAAAACTGCTGCTTGAATTGCTTAGTTGGGTTTCATTTAGAAAATCACTCATTTTGATTTAGATTAGTACAGAATTTCCCACAATTTACATAAACACATACCAAATAAGATTTCAAACAAGCTCATGAATAATTCATTTACAAGGTAAGTGTATCTCACTATGCCTGTCCTCATAAAACCTGACTTATATCATCTACTTCTCAAGCCTAATTAGTAAATAACTCACAGAGTGGATGTGTTTTACATGGAAAGTTCTCTGTTCATCAACTTGAAGGTGAACAGAAATTATTCGGGTCCATTTAAAACAAGTATTCAAATACTTGTATTTGAACTCAGCCCAGCATGACGGCTCATGTCTATAATTCTAGTACACCAAAATTGATTCAAAACGTCCATGACTTCATGGTTAGCCTGGACTATAAGGTGGGATACTGTCTAAAAATCAAAACAAGTTTGGATCTGTGAGATGGCTCAGATGGAAAATTTCTTGCTGCCAAACCTGATACTCTGGTACTTGGTTCTAGAATCTCACATAGAGAAAGGAAAGTACTAACTCTCACATGTTGTCTCCTGATCATGTATGTATGCACCCTTGTGTGAATATGTGCATGGGCACACGAGTGCAAGCCCACATACCCACAGGCAAACACAAACATATTTAATCAAAATTATAAATAAGGCTTGAAGAGGCTAATATAAGTATAGCTTCTTTGGAAAATGTTGGAGGTTTATTTAAAAAAAAAAATGAAATAAACCCTGCCAAAAGTTAATTCAAGTCTCAGTTCTGAGACTATCTCAAAATGCATTGTAATCCAGTCTTAGAGAGATCCTGGACTTCTATGTTAACTAGAAAACTATCCAGCTAGCCTAGCCTTAGGACAACACAAATTCTCTCTGTCTCTCTCTCTCTCTCTCTCTCTCTCTCTCTCTCTCTCTCTCTCTCTCTCTGTGTGGTTGTGTGTGTGTGTGTGTGTGTTGTGTGTGTGTGTGTGTGTGTGAAATAACTGGACAAAGGAAAGATAATGAACCCACAAAGTGCAGTTTTACTTGGCCTTATAAAAGTATTTAATTTGGGGTTTGTGACAACACTAATAAAGTCACAGATCAACAGAAAATAAAAAGACTATGTCACAAAGTAAGCAACCAAGCAAGCAAACAAACTAGATTCCTAGTGCATGAACAAGTTGAAATAATCTAACGTATAGGAATAGACCAGGTAGTTGCAGCTAGGACATGTGTTAAGGGGAAGTGAAGAGTGTTGAATACACTTTTGCCAAGGTTGATTGTCTCAGGTCTGCTTGCCATTTAATATGTATCTTTTACAATATTGTATTTGGCTCATCAAATAGGTGAGGAATGGGATGTCCCATGGTAGGGAAACCCTACTGTTGAAGGTTACAGTCTACCCAGTCCGGCTAGCTCCTCTGAGCTCTGAGCACAATAGAGGACTCCCTTTTCATTCAGGGCTTCCTCTTGTCTTTCCAAACTTATCTGAGAACCTGATCCACAACCTCTCTACCTGAAGAAAGTCATGTTATTCCTTGGCTAACAAGCAAGTTGAACTTCTGCTTTCCATTAAGAACCCGTGCAGCAAGTACTGGGATTTCTGGATTGTCTCTCCATGGAAATAAACATTCCTGGTATTTTACCCTCCAGCCAATTACTTACATTCAATCTGAAAACTTCTTCCCTCTGGCTATGGTTCATAGACAGCCCTTGTCTACCCCCAAATAAAGTGTTTGTGAGCCAGCGCGTTTCACTGAAGATTCTTTTCTTTTTTCACAAAGTGCATTTTACTTCCTTATAAAAGTATTTAATTTGGGTTTGCTGACTCACTATAAATCACAGTCACAGAAAATAAAAGACCATTCACAAGTACACCAACAAGCAACTAACTTGATTTCTAGTGCATACCCGTAATAATCCTACGATAGAATAATCCGAGTTCAGCTAGGACATTTAAGGAAGTAATTCTGAAACATTGGCCAAGGTGATTGTCTCAGGTCTGCTCCATTTAATGTATCTTACAATTGATGGCACAATCAGTAGGAATGACCATTCCCATGTAGGAAACCTGCATGTTGAGGTCACAGCTACCCAGTCCGGGAGTTTGAGACCTGAGCACAATAGAGAGATCCTTCATTCAGGGCTTCCTCTTATCTTCACAACTATCTGAGGAACCTGTCCAACCTCTACTGGAGGTAGATTCTGTGGTAACAAGCTAGTGAACTCTGCTTCCATAGACCGTGCAGAGTATTGATTTCGATTGTCTCATGAAAAGCTCATTCTGGTTGTTTACCCTCGCCAATTACTTCAACTGAAAGTTCTTCCCACTGGCTAGGGTTCCAAACAGCCTTCTACCCCAATAAATGTTTTGACCAGCGTTCACTGACGATCTTCTAAGAGAGCACTTTCACTGAATGCCATTAAGAGAGCTGTAACACTCAAATGCTCTGAGACTGCCTCCCTCACCCTACCCCATCCTCTGGCACTCCCAACTGAACACGGACCTTGCAGATCCCAATAGTTCTGGAAATCCTAAGGTAGAAAGCAGAAAGAGGGCACATCTCACATTAGGTTTTCTTCGAAACTAGTATCAGAAAGAACACAGGAAAATCCAGCAAAGTGATGCATACATCTGTGTAAATTTACTCCCTCATAAGTACACACATGAGAATCAAAATCAAGACCATCATGAGAGAAATCATGTAGTGTTTGTCTTTCTGAGCCTCAGAAACATAATAAATTTTCTCAGCCACATCTATTTTCCTGCAAACGTGCCTAACTTCATTTTAAAGAATTGAATTAATTAATTAAATTCAACCCAAACACACACACACACACACACTATACACACACACATTGATTTTTGACACATACACACATACATATACAAACACACACACACACACAGTCACATTTTCACTATCTATTAATATGTTGATAAAAATGTAGGCAGATGCTTTTTTATTATTCTCTGAAGAATTTTATCCAGACTAGGTAGTTGAAAAAACTTGACATGAAATCCATTCACTAAATTATATGTATTAAATTCACTGTCTAAACTTTGTTATTCTATCACCATATCCTGGTTTTGTCCTTCACCTTAGGACAAGTAAATTAAAAACAAAGACTATTTCTTGAGGGAATAAATGTGTGTGTGTGTGTGTGTGTGTGTGTGTGTGTGTGTGTGTGTGTGTATGTGTGTGTTTTTTCTTTTCTTTCCTTATTTTTTAATTTTTGAAAAGCCAGTGACTAAGATGAAAAACTTGTTTAAATCCACTTTGCAGGAAGCTTATTTGGCATCTTACGTAGATGGGTGTGGGAGTGTTTACACTGTGGGTCCTTTGCACCTTGGTAGAAGACAGAGTGGTAAACATGTCTTCCTAGAGGGTTGGCTAGCTCATATAATGTGATCTAAATCACCCATGCTGTTTTTTCAATTTTGTCATTCTCTAAAAGGTGGCAGTTACTTTTGTTCACTGAACAGTTTGCCTGTAGCAGTTCCCATCATAACACAAACTGGACAAGAGAGAATGCTCAGATGCCTGGGGAAAAAAAACCAAGTGTCAGTGATGTCAAATGGGGAGTTTTAGTGCTCAGTTTCAAACTTACTCAAATTACACAGGAGATAAGCAGACTAGGCAAATTCTATTTTAAAAATTCTGATATTGATTTTATTTTCTACTTTCACATGAGAGTCTTTCTATTTCTACATTATTTACCTACAAAGCTTCTGTGTCTACTGAAATATTAAATCATATAAGACTTGTGGTATGTGTTTTTACGGCTATTCAAAAAAGATATAAATTCATTTAATAAATTGTCTTATATGAGTGACAACCTTATCATGATTTGACCATGTAATTAGATTTAATTTTGTAATTAGAATTTATTGTAATGTTGGAGATCAGGTCCATCCACATGGTAGGTCAGAATTCTACAGTTGACACATAATCCAACAATTATCTGTTTTCTATTTTAATTATTTCAATGGTAGACAAAGACCTATTTATGCAATGTATGCATTTCCATGATTAAAAACCAATTATAACAAGGAGTAATAAATATTCAGTATTTTTCTCTATTTTTCAAATTTTATTATACTCAGAATATTACAACTTAGTTTATATATTGAAAATTTATATTAGTCACTTTATTTATTACAAATGTTTTGCTATAGGGCAGACAGTGTATATGGTGGTTTGAATAAAATAATTATCTTCAGTGTACTTAAAAGATTATACTGTACATCTATACAAACAGAGTCAAGGAATGTGCAATATGAAGACAGCTAAAACAATATAAAAACATATTTTCCATGGCTAATGAATTAATTCATTGTATAACACTTGTTGAACAATAATTTTTCTTCATGAACTTTATTTGTTATTTGAAATATTTTTTTTTTATGGAGGCATGACAATCACATTTATGTTTCAATATACAATGTATTTAAGTCATTTTAACTTCAATGTCTGCTTCTCATCCTGGCAGCATTCTTGCTCATGCCCTATATCCAGGCATGATAATAACTTCCTTAAGGCACATTAGGAACACAGAGTAGCAACTCATAAGTAGGGCAACCTCATTACTGTAGAATCTATATTTAAGGTGGGTCTGTAACGAGACCAGAAAATCAGGTCATTTGTAAATGGAGAACAAGACAATAGGAACCCTGCTTCAACATACAGTAACTAATGTCACAGTTTATTTTTCATGCAGCAAAATTCTTGAATGCCTAGAATATAGATTAAAGATAGACCTTATTTCCCTAAAGTCCCATCTCCCTCTCCTCCCATATCAAATTTCAATTTTCCAAAGAATTCATAGGCACAACCCAGTGGGTAAAATAAAAGCAATCAGCTGACAAATTCATTCATGAGAGTGGTGCATGCCTCAAATCATCTAAGTAATGAATTTGAAAATGGAGAAGGGAGAATATTAATCATTAGAAAGTTAATTCCTCCAATGAAAGACAAATATGTCTCAGGAACACCTAACACATGAACACCCAATAAATTATCTTACACTCCAATTAAATTCCACAAGATACGCTAAAACTGTGGTGGTGTTTATTAAATTATCTCTGAAACTTACACAAATCAAGAGTAAACATGAATTCAATATATTAATTCTGAGCTACATCTACGTAAAATACAAGTAATATTATAATGAAGTGGATATAGATCTTTTAATGGACGGCTGTCAAATGAGAATGCTATGGGAAATAAAGTTCATTTAAAGGTTTAATTATATAATCTTGCTTTTGTGAGCGCAGACAGAGTCTTAAACAGAGTCATTCATATGTTCCACAGATTCTTATTCGTGTTTTTTGGTTTATCTCATCTAAATGTTTTAACTAGTGGAATCATGTGCCTTCATACAGGACTGTCGTTTTAGCCTGGGCAGAAGCCTAGCTGTTTTTAGGATAAAACAATGAATTCACACACAGGGTATACACTGATGTACACACACACACACACACACACACACACACACACACACACACACAAAGTTCCCCTACATGCATCCTCATCTGAAATATTTTGATTTTCATATGACTCTTGAATTTAAAGTCATTCCTAAAACCATGTCTTGCCAGAGCAAGTTAACCAGTTTGAGTTAGATATGAGAATGCCGTCTTTGTTTCTAGATTGAGGTTTTTATTCTCAGTTTTAATATTCTCTATCATGCTCAAAGATTCACTTACTGTTCTATGAAGTGTATTTACTATCTTAAATTTTACCCTTAAGTATCTGTGATACTTACCACACATAACTGATAGTTTTACCCTGCTTGGTTGGGGTTATTATTCACTGAATGACATGGTAGCCTGTGGTTTGGTGTGTCCCAAGTATGTATCTGAAAACATTACAAGATTAATGACTAAAATGCATTAACCTTCACAAACAGACTGAGAATCAGCTTAGTCTTATTATATTTTAATAACTATATTGTGAATACTGAGACTGACAACACGATTCTATGACATAGATATAAACAGTAAAGTGGTCACTGCAGGGTTAAAATTAATATACCTGTCACCTTCCACAGGCAGAATTTCTGTATGCTGTGAGAATAGTTGTGATATATTTATTTCACTCACTTGTAGGATGGTCAAAATCAGAAGTTTAGTATAGAAAATTAAGACTATAACACATAATAATGTGCTGCATTTGGGGCATAGCCCTGGAAACTTCTGACAGAGAAATTTGCAATGCATATTAGCTTTCTTTTAAACCCATTCCCTATTTGAGATAACTAAATTATAAAGTAAAAAGACATTGTGCCTCACAGTGCTGAAAGTTTTAATACGGGATAGATTGACTTCATTTCTCCAAACAAGTGGATTGGCTATGATAAATAGGCAGAATGGAGCAAAACAACTCACCTCATGTAAGCACCAACTGAGAGGAAAGGAGTCTGGTTGCCCATTTCCCATCCAGATACATCCTCAGTGATCTGCTTGATTCTCACTAGAACACACCCTTAAAGATGACATCACTGCCCAATAGTAAATTCCTGGAAATGTAGCCTTGAACAAAGGGCTCTTGAGGAACATTTAACAACCAATTAGTATGCAACTGACTTTTTAAAATGGCTCCTCTTTTTTTTTTTTGTTTTGTTTTTTTCTATATTTGTTTTGTTTGTTTGTTTGTTTGTTTTTATTGGATATTTTACTTATTTACATTTCAGATGCCTTCCCCTTTCTCCATTCCCCACCCCCAGAAACCCCCATCCCATCTTTTCTCCTCCTTTTTGCTTTTATACCATTTTAATTACATGACAGTATTCAGGTCAGTTTTTTAACTACATGACAGTATTCAGGTCAGTTTTAGGTTGAGGACCTAGTAATATGATTGATGAAAATAGTCAAAGAACAAGCAAGGCAATAGACAAAGTTCTGTGATCACTCCCATGATCATTATTTCTAAGAGCTTATCAGGATGACCAAAATATCTGAGCCTACTCCCTGTCCTAGCCCAAAGTCATTTTCATGTCTGAAGCCTACTTCTTTGTTCTATCCTAATACTTAGATTCCTGCCTGAAACCCATTTCCTTTTCTTTGGCCAATGTCATTTTCCAGTCAATCAGCCCATTTCCTTGTCTTTGACCCAAGTCAGATTCTTGCCAAGAGCCTCAAAAGCTCTCTGCCTCTCCCATTTTTTTTATGTTATGTCAAATAGCATTGGATTTGTGTTACTTCTAAAATTTACAATGATAGTCATTATAATTAGGAAAAAGTTTAATGACACTTGCAGTGTATTTGGCATAATTCTAACACCTTTCTGGATGTTTTAACTTTGCATTGCGAGAATATGAATTTAAAGAATGCTGCTCTGCTGAGCTTTGATGCTGCAGATACTGCTGACACAATTCACTTATGGACTAAAGTATTTCTATTTTGGTCAAGCTTCAAGAATGGCATATATAGCTTGATCAGGCTAACCCTTTTTGTTCTGGGAGTACTTTTATTCCTGCCCATCATGTTAAAGCTTGTCTTTAACAACATCAACATGTTGGCAGCCAAAGTACATGGCCTGAAACTGAAAATGGACTTCCAGACAGAGTTATTAATTTAATAGGTTGGCAAGATTCTGCAAAGAGCCTTACCAATATAAGACAGAAGTGCATTGCTTTGAATAATGCATATTTCACGATGGGTAAGGAAGGCATTCTTGTCAGAATGGCCTTAGACAGGCTCAGTCTTATTTATGAATGGCTCCTCTTTTAAACATCATAACCATTGATTTAAAATTAGAAGATCTTACACCAACTGGGCTGTACATTCAACATAGACTCACACTTGCAACTTATGACGTCCAAATATAAGAGAAAACCCCTTCCTTTCCAGATTGCTTTTGGTTGTGGTGTTTTATTACAGCAATAGTAAACCCCCACTAATTTGGACATTAGAACCAGGTTGTTGTGGATTGTTGGGAAAGACCTGACCAAGTTGATTTGTGGAGGATAGTGGAAGGGATTTGTAACTTAGGGCTGAGAATGCCATTGAGTGCTAACAGCTTAATGAGTTATTTTGGGAGATGGGAAGTTAGTACAGAGGTAGAGATGATGGATGCCTGCCTTGTAAGTTTTAGGGGTTCTAAAGATTCTATCAAGGCTATTTATGTGACATTTTTAATTGACACCCTTTGGGTTTGGTTATGTGGAGCCAAAGAATTGGCTATAGTAACAAAAGACCACAACTATTAAAGTGATAACTTTGCCTTGCTTGGACAATTAATAACATTCACCTGTAGCTGAAGACTCAGTGGTGATTAAGAACAGACCAGCATCCCTGAGGCAAATTCTTTTGCGAAGTGTATCTTTAAGGTCAACACACAAAGATGTGGGTTCAGAGGGGACCAAGACTATATCTTCTGTGTGTAGCTGAACTTGGTAATATCAAAGAGTCTTTTTAGGTGGTACTGGATTTGAAGGCATGTAGGAGTCATGGAGACCAGCTGAGTCCTGTTACTGTGTGACCAGGAGGAGCTATTAGTGAGGGTAGAGCCCTAGTTGTACCAGAAGCCTCAGGAGAGAATGGGTCAAGGAGAGAAGGTAAAGCTTGGCACCACGTGACAAGGTCAGAGCCGATGAAGAGTTCAGGAGAGGCTTTCGTTGATGGTGGAACACAGTTGTAGCAAAGACCTCAGAATTGTGTAGATGCCAGTAGCGTGAGATAGGCACCAAAGTTGATGAAGTGTTTATCTGGCCTTATCCCAGGAGCCTTGCTATGTGTGTTGTAAAAGACAGGGCTCAAGAACTGGTGGTGTTTAGGTTCCTTGGGGTCCAGAAGTTTGCAAGTGAGCCTCAGGTGTCAGGGACTCAAATTTTTATACTTTTGAATTTTGGTTTCTCTTTGATCTGATTGTGAATATGCCCTATATCTTTCTTTGGAGGTGAAAAATATTTAACTTGATTTTAGGTTTTACAGGGGCACATAGGTGAGCAACTTTCGATGTTTTATAAAGATTAAAATTTTAGAGAGACTGGAGATTTTCAAGTAACTTTGAACTTTGAAAGAGACTGAATATTTTAAAGAAATAAATTTTTGAGAGTTTAAATTTTAAAGTATATGGGATTTTAAAAGATATATCATGTTTTACATTGTGGTATTAATATTGCCATGACATTTGGCAGCAAATAAATGAGGAAAGAATCCATCCAGTTGAATAGTGATATGTTTGTACGTCAATTTAAGGAGACGCCAATTCTGTCACTAGTCTTTTATCCACTTGACAAAACCTAGAATTATCAGGGGAAAAGGACTCACAGTGAAAAATATGCCACTACAGTATTTGCCAGTAGTCAAATCTGTAGTGCTTTTTCTTGACTGGTGGTCCAGCTCACTGTGATGTAGTGTA